>JAQJVK010000162.1:0-328478 GCA_035578135.1 Flexamia atlantica | reverse complement strand
ATAATGAGTTTTGAGATTTTTTAAATATAATTTTCTCTGAACAAACCGAGCAAATTACTCGCTCACCGGATGAAGCCATCACTTTACACAGCAGGCGATCATAAAAATGTTTTCCATGTCAAATATCACCGTAAACTGATAAGCCCGAACATAAGGACAGAACCATGACAAACAAAACAACGTTGACGTCGAGGTTGAGGTTAGATAGTGAGCCGACAGAAGCCGGCAGACGATGCGCAGTAGCACTTCGCGCATCGGCGCATTCAAGTTCGCGTTCGGTCAATGGTTAATATGATCGCATATCGATATTTTGTTGTTTTCAAACAATTGAATGGGGTTAGAATACGCCTATTGTTATAACATTGTGTAATTCGGTTATTCTATGGAATACTTAGTTTCTCACCATCGATGCACCGACTATCGACTTCGCTGCTTTCGTTTTAAAATGCATGACGTTTCATAGCGTTATAGTTCGCAGAAAGGAGAATCTTTCTGCAGAAAATAATGTTGTCGACTTAATACAGAAACTTTTTCTGCAAAAAATAATTTTACTAACTTATTACTTGAGGATTTTCTGCAGCCACTATTAAAAAAACAACCTGTCGGTCAGGCTGAACTTTCTTCAGGCCTTGTCTTATGTCGCACTGTCGCCCGTAGTCCTGCTATGCGAACTACCAATGAAGTTTCGTTCGATAACACTGTTCTGTTTTGTTTATTACATTTTCAATCTTTGTAACGTACTGTCATTTTCAGAAATACGCTTAATCAATGTTTTTCCTTGTTTTTATTTATTCCTTAACATTTCCTGATTTCGGTTTCGGATTAAGCGGATTTTCGGATTACCGGATTTCGGATTAGCAGGGCTCTACTGTATTCAGTGGTCTTTGTTAACTTTTTGAATTATTATTTATTTTATATTGCATCAAAATTAATTTAAAACAACTATTTTTTACTCGTTTGTGTTTTTTCCTATAGTGATAGAAAGTCGATGCTTTAAAAGCAAACCAAGTGTGATATGTACTATTGATTACTAAAATTAATTCAAACCACCTGTACTAGAGCTAGAATTCGGTTCAAAGCTTGTTATGGTTGGGTTATCACCAAATGTTTGTGATCTCTCTTGTGTTAATAGTGTTTAGGCTACCAGAACGACTGACAATTTCTTAAAGACGCAAACATAAGCCCTGATTACTCTATGACTAGCGCACAATATGAAACGTTGTCGACCGTGCAATGATATTCAGAAGCATAATTTGAAAATTTTAACTATTCAACATTAAACTAGATTTATAATTAACACTCTTACAAAATAAACTAAAAGCCTTTGTTTAAAATGTAATACCCATATTTTTCAAAACAAAATACAGCATAAACAAAACAAACTAAATCAAAACTATTCGAATTAATATCATGAAGAAATAATCAATTAAAAGAGGATATTCTTACTATTTGTCACCTGGGGATATAGATAGTTGCATAAGTAGTATCTACAACTTATGGCGCATTTTTTAACCCTACAAATTTTAGACTGTATAATTTAACTTTATGATGGAAGTATTAAAGAGGTATTAGTTTAAAGAGAAGATACTAAAGTTTTATTTGACACCATCAGGGGTAAAATATGTTTTATTCAAGGAAAAGCCACGCTTGGGTTTTCCTTAATTATGGAATACCAAAAAAATGTATTCGTTTTCTTAGCCATGTTACTCTTTAATAACCTGACGTGAGTAACAAAAATGTCTGTGGGGGCTAATTATGCAACTATCTTTCTCCGTCAGGTGTACAAAAAACTTAAGAATCTCCCTATTTCATTGATCCTTACATCATGATGATAGGTAGAATGGTTTTCGATTCATAGAGTTACCAAACTGAATCATACTGTATTAATACTGTATTACTGTATTAAATGTATCATACTGTATTACTGTATCAGGATCACACTGTATTAGTTTTTATTACCTTAAATAGCACAAAAAAGATTATATCTTTAGAAACAAAGGAATTTACTATATTTTATCACGCTTCCCCAATAAGAAAAAGACATTCCATCCGTAGTGTACATCGTCCATCCGTTGAGAGGCAAAAATTAAATCCACAAATCGCCATTCAGTTTATTGCAAAAATCGTAAATAACGATAAAAAAGCCCTCAATGAAAAAATTAAGTAATTCCACAAATTTGCGATAAGTATTTGAAAAATAAATTAATACAGTAAATAAAAACATCCTAAGTATGTTACTTCAGATAAGCAAGTTCAATTATGTCATTAAAAACTTGTCAAAATCTTGGTCGAACTTACAAATTCTTACTTGCCGGGCTATTTTAGGTAACCACACTGGCTACTCATTAAATTCAACGTTCGTAGTTTACAAAAAAATAGTATACTTAGCTTATCATACCGTTAAAATATATAAATAGGGATATTTGGCAAAAAAAACTATATTGAATTATTAATAATTATTGTTAACACCAGCAAATTACAAATAAATATGGCAAACCTAAACATAATATTATAGTTTGGAGTTTTTTCTTCAAAATCACAGCTCTGTAACAGCTGGACAAATTTTTACGTATGAGAAGTCAAATGAAAAGTTTTTTTTAAGTATATTGAGAAATATTTTTCATAAATTAAATAAAAAGCAACAATTTCGTACATGAACGTGCTGAATTCTTAGAACAGTTCAGCTTACCATCAACATGAGATGAACATTGGATACAATTAGTTGTGTTTACAAATAAACTTATTGACATGGTTTCAAAATAATTGCTGAGTTTGTTAATGCTCACAGGATCACCTATTAGTTAAGGGGGAAAAACATTAAGTAAACCAATGATAAATAATAGTATATTTCACTAGTAGTCACGAAGGTAGCCCATTTTCGGGCAAGATGGTGTTTTCTTTTGAGGCGTAAGCCGAGCATTTAAAACACTATCGGGTCCCAAAATGGGACTTTTGTGACGAGTTTTGAACAATACTTTTCATCACGATGCAAATAAGTAACCAAACTTATAAAAAATAAAATATTTCATAATTCAGTCATTTTTCTATAAGCAAGTACAATACAGGTGAACAATCTATTTAAAATTAAAGTCAGCTGGCTGAACTGTCAAAATAGGATCTTAGTTTGGACGGCAAAAATTATTTTTTGGTTACGGAAAAAGTTTTTTTTGGGTTACGGAAATGAAATGTTGGGGTACCGAAAAATCAGCTGATAATTATTTTTTTCGGCTGACAGTAAAGGACTGATTTCTGATTCATGGGAAGTGAGTAAGCAGATTTGCTGCCGTGGGGACAATGCAAATTGGTTTCCAAGGGAAGATATCGTTAGATGTCAGCTAAATAAAGCTATATACCAAGTTGAATCAATAAATTCCAGTTAAAAAGCGAGATATATTTTTTAATCCTTCCTAAGATTAGCATTACGGGCTCAAAATACAACGCACTGTATTTAGCTTTCTCATTATCTCCGTAACCGTTGATAGAGCAAAGGTTGAATTTAGTAAATTATAGTTTTTAGTTGAATTGGATGGTGAAAATCAAAATTAGATAATTTTTGATAAGTTACACGAAAACCCTGAAAACCCCATTTCTTTCTTATTTCCCATTTTTACTCATGTCATTCTTCTGGAGGATGATTAAACCCTAATAACTCAGTTATCTATCAACACAATTTTTATAAAACTTGTAAGTAGTTACATTAAGTAGTTACATGTCATAGCTTACAAACATAAAAACATCGAAAACTTCGACGGCTGAACAACTGAAACATGTTGATAAAGATTATACAATTTTATAGCTTTTATATATTTTTTTTTATCATTCTGCTTTAAATTGTCTTCAGTTATTCTCACTGTTTAAGTGTATGTGTAGGCTTTGTATTGTAGTTATCTTTTATCATTAATTTATTGTATATATTTCGTTTAGTAGTGTTTTTAAAATGTATTTCCATCGTTTACTTGTATATGTATATGAGTATTTAAACAGTTAGACCTTTAATGATGATATTTAAATTGTAATTATTTTGTTTATATTCACATCTCAAATAACTCAAAATAAATAAGATCTGCATATCGTATCACCAGATTGGTTTGTGAATTGATTCAAATCTTTCTTGTATCATGCATGCAGGGTACCAAAAGACAAATTTGCGAGAAAATGTATAGTATGAAGATGAAACATCAACAAAACTCATGTATCGACTTCAAAGTTTACACTTTTTACTTTGTATAATTAATAACATTGGTTACAATGTAAGTGATATTTATGTGGTAATCTAGTTTATTAAGAACATTTGATTAAACACAGCAGGTAAATTAGCTGGGAATGAACAGATGGCATGGCAGAGGGAAGAGGGCGAAATCTCCACCAAAACTATAACAATACTTGCTACCCGGGGTCAACTACCTACCCACGGGACGGGATGTTGGTGAATGCGACTAATTTGCCGGCCCCCGATCACTACCTGCTCCAAAGTTGGTTAATTTGGTTATTTTTCTCGACCCTAAAAATTTTTGTGAATTTGGATACAGGCGTGACGAGGTGAGAGGTAACCCCTCCTACCACACCGCTGCCGCAAAAATGAAATTCGCGGGACTAACAAATATTATTCAAAACTCATCGCGTTAGTGAGCCGCAAGGTACACCGAGGGTATACACTGCTGCGTTGGCCGGCCACCTGCTACCCCCTTCCTCACCAGCACATTGTTTTCCACGAAGTTTTATTGCTCACAGCCCACAAAAAAGTCATCCCTAATCTGTCACCGCCCGACGAAGTCCAGTTATGAGCGAGTCTCGAGTTTATGGTGACTGATGGTTTCTTTTTGGAATTCGTAAAGATAGGGAATGTGTGTATCGCTTGAGGCGTTTTGTTTTGACATGCAATATTTTGCCTGTGTCGCAAGTACCGGTACTCGCGAACTATGATGTCTTAATCTAAACGAACAGATTAAGACATCATAATGTGACCTATCTAATATGACAGTAGACTTGTCTTTGCATGGTACTCGGTTTTTACAAGATTTTTTCAAGATGAACCAGCGGGTCCCAATGTATGCCTTCCGCGGTAGGGGCGTCCTCCTTGACAACGTAAAATAAAATTTATTTTCTGTAACATCGCCATTTGGTCACTTATTATTTCAGTTTATGAGTCTAAACCCATGTTTTGGAACACGAGAAGTCCAATTTTACCATTCCCAAAGTTTTGATTTTGTTTAGTTTTCTAGATATTCGTGAAATAACGGAAAAACGCAAGGTATAATTTATAAGCGCTATTTTAATAATTTTGTAACTGGCGGTTGTGTTGAAAAATTTAAAAAAATTTCCCAAATAAATCTCTTTCTGCGAGATCCAATCGTATTTTTTCATTACTGTACCTTGTTTAACAAAGGTATACCGTAAAATCGCATTTACTCCTTGTATACAATCGCCACTTGCTCACGGAACATTACAGTTTATGAGTGTAAACCTATGTTTTTGAACACAAGAAATCCAATTTTATCATTTCCAAATTTTCGATTTTGCTTAGTTTTAGAGTTATTCGTGAAATAACGGAAAACGCCAGATATAATTTATAAGCACTATTTTAATAATTTTGTAACTGGCGGTTGTGTTGAAAAGTTTCAAAAAATTTTCCAAATAAATCTCTTTCTGCGACATCCAATCGTATTTTTTCATATTACCTTGTTTAACAAAGGTATACAGTAAAATCGCATTTATTCCTTGTATACAATCGCCACTTGTTCACAAAACATTATAGTTTATGAGTCTAAACCTATGTTTTGAGCACAAGAAATCCAATTTTACCATTTCCAAAGTTTCGATTTTGCTTAGTTTTCGAGTTATTCGTGAAATATCGGACAAACGCCTGATATAATCTATAAGCGCCATTTTAATAATTTGTTAACTGCTGGTTGCGTTACAAATTTTCAAAAAATGTTCCGAATGAATCTTTTTCTTTGACCTTTAATCGTATCATTTCATATTCGGTCGTTTCAAAAAGATATACCGTAAAATAGCATTTATTTTCTGTAAAATCGCCATTTGGTCACTTATCATTACAGTTTATGAGTCTAAACCTATGTTTTGGAACACGAGAAGTCCAATTTTACCATTTCCAAAGTTACGATTTTGCTTAGTTTTCTAGTTATTCGTGAAATGACGGAAAAACGCAATATATCATTTATAAACAATATTTTAATAATTTTGTAACCGGTGGCGGTTGTGTTAAAATTTCCAAAAAATGTTCCGAATAAATTTGTATTTTTCTTAATTTAGGAATAAATACTATTTCTAAGAATTGCTGGAATTGCAGCTCATTACAGTACATGATATACAATTAATTGTTCATTGACAGAAATTGTTAATATTTTTAACTTTGATTAATTGAATGTTTAATACCATACTTACTTATTTTTTTAGGATTACTAATTAAAGTGTGGTAATTACATATGTTTTACTTATTTTTTTGCATCCATTAGTTCTTTAAATTACTTTGGACTCCAGTAGTTTATATTTAAATAAATCATTTTCAACACTTTCTACAGTATTTACCAATGTTGTTAATTGTTTTGGGTTTTTATGTAAAACATATGAGCATAGTTTGGGATAGTATTTTTTTTTTTTGGAATACCAAGTCCCTAGATTGATAGTTGAGTATTGCAAATTTCTTATTTTTTAATAAGATGTACAGTATCTCCCATAGAAGTAATATGTTAATGTTTAAGTTCAAGAGTAAGTTAGTTCAGGAATTTAAGATATTAAATAGACCTCTTTTCAGACATCAGTCATTATTACTTAACACGCTATAAGTATAATAGTCTATCAGTGTTATCAGTGGACATACACTAACTCTCTCCCTTTAAATACTCACACGTGGCTTAAGTCGTTCCTGATGCAATCGCTGCATAAACTCAGGTATAAACAGAGTAAAGAAATTCAACCGACATGTGTGTTTAATTTACAGTGATAGTGAAATAATACCTTTTTCATGTTTGAAACAAAAAAACTATAGTTACTTTTTCTTTTTTTAATACCTTAATATAGAAGGACGACAAAGGAAATAAACGTGGAAAAACATGTTTGTAGACAGTACCTAATAAGATTTTATACGGGGTCTATCTTTTTAAAATCTTTCCCCAACTATAGGGAATAAAAATATCTTAAAAAATTCGGCCTATGGAATTACTCAGACCCTTTTTAATTAGGAAAAAGAGCCCTTAGACCTACAGTAACAAACATAAAAATAGCGGTTATAAGAATATCAATTATTGTTATATACACAAGGGTCTCCGAGAATTATGGTAAAATATTTTAGTATATGACCGTAGAGGTAAAAATAAAAATAAAAGTTTATATAAACATTGGTCCTAAAGTGCTTTGCTTTCCGTCTGTGTCTCATTGTGATTTTTACATATTTAATAATATCTCACGAATCTCTTAACGTATAAACTTCAAACTTGGTATATGGATGACCACTACTAATGACTATTTTTGTAAGAAGTATCAAATTTCTACTTTGTACCATTTCGAAATGGCGACTGTTTTTTGTTTTCAAAGCTAAGTATCTTAAAAACTGTAAATTTTAGAAAAATTAAACAAATAACAAAAAAAATTTGCAAAATTTAATCCAACTATCGGTGATATTACAATTATAATGATCGGAGCATTATTAATGGAGAAACATTAAATGTTCCAGATTAAAACATTTCAGACAGAATGTTTTGAAGAACCATGAAGATTTTTTGCTCTTTTTGTACAAACGGCTAAAAAACAAGCGTTATAGGAACGGGTTTCATTGCCTCTGTATTGTATTTAAAAAAGTAAAGAACACATTATGTGGACAATCATTCATGATTATAAGCCGATCGTATAGGCCAAAATGCCTTTGTCACATATTCTATTAAACACTCCAGTCCCTCGAAAAGTCGTATTTTTATAGTATTGGTTGAAGCCTTCAATAAGTGTAATTTGTAACTGACCGTATAAGCCCTCAAAATGTCGCTTTTTATACATTTGGCTCCAGGCACTCTAGGCCTCCAAAAGGTTCGTCGACGATTTCGCGTTATACAGAGGGCTCAAAATGTCGTTTTCGTGTATGAAAATAGACCTTTTGACAGCCTGGTTTCAGGCACTCTAGGCCCTCGAAATGTCGTTTACCATAGCGCTAAGCACTTGAAAGGTCTCATACAAGTATCTATATATATATATATATATATATATCTGTTAACATGCTAGCCGACGTAAATATGGTCCGCTCTTAAAGAAATTTGGTACAAACATGTAAAGTGGTAATCACTTGGTCGGAGATAAACCCCCATAACGGTTCTTTTTACTTTTTTATATAGAAAATAAAAATAATCCAATTTTTATTAGTACCATAGAATTCAGCTTGAAAAAAAAACAATTTTGTATTTTGAATCATTGCTCTAGGCCCATTTTTTCCCAGGCTGGAAAGGAGGGTAAAATAGCTTTTACCCACACGTGAAATGTGGGCCCACTACGCCGCTCGCTCCAGTGAGTAAAGTGACGAACAGAGGTCTCCAGCCTCTGTGACATCGCCAGCACTGATGTCAAAGCCCCGCCTTAATTGAGGCGGCTAAGGGAGGCATACGGAGGCGCCTGTAAGTCTCCCCGGGCGCGTTCCCCCCGGGGGAACCTGCTAAAAAAACCTCACGTGCTGTCACCACCTCCATTGCGATCGACCCGAGCATCTGCTCATTGTGACATCGCAATGTGTGACCTCTGTCCCTTCAGGATTCCTCAGTTGATGATCAACATTCGGGGTCACTCCAGACACCGTCTCTCCTCCTCTGGCGCAGTACGGACAGAACGAAGCCGGACAAAGCTTACCAGCTGTCCCCGCGATGTTGTTGGGGGTCAGATGGCCGCCGTCTCTATGCCCATTGGTTACCGAAATATTGAAAATGGTAAACGCTGAAATTGTCCCAATGTTAACCTTATGGGAAATAAGTATAATTATGTATCTCGCTTATTTCTCAACATGTCTTAATATGGGAACGCGCCAAAGTCGGACAGTGCCAAAGTCGGACAGCGCCAAATCGAGACTGTTTTGCCGTCCTGAGTTGGCGCTGTCCGACTTTGACGTTTCTGTGCAAAAATGAAACAGTCTGGGTTTGGCACCTGACGCTCCCGCCAAATCGGGACTGTTTCAAAACAGTCCTGAGTTGGCGCCGTCCGACTTTGACGTTTCTGTGCAAAAATGAAACAGTCCCGGTTTGGCACCTGACGCTCCCGCCAAATCGGGACTGTTTTAAAACAGTCTCGGTTTGGCGCCTCGCGCACAAACGGAACTAAGCACTTTTGGCCACATCCCGATTTATGTCATTGACTGTACTCTCCGCCATATTAGCCACACCCATCGCTGTATTTAAACCACACCCCCAAATTCTATTGGTTGTTTTACGAGAATCCCGCTCCTCCGTCGAGGGACATTTGAAACAGAACAGCTGGATACGTTTACACGATATTTTCTTAACTGTGGTGAACGTCCTCGTGATTTTTCTTGTTTATGAAGTGGCAGTTTTTTAATCGAGTTCGTGCAATGAGTCATTTAATATAGGCCTATTTTTAGATCCGCCAGTAATCCGGTTTACCAAGACCAAGTTAGATAACATGTTTTTGTAATATATTCCTGGGTAATATTTAGGGCATTTTATTATGTCAAACAATTGACTGTCCCTGTTAAAAAAAAATCCCTGCAACATTTTTGTTAACTCTTGAGTTTAGTAAATGTTTTATGCGGCATGTCTTAAGAATAAGGGGGTGACTTACGGGAAAGTCTGAAAATTCTGAAACCATTTTATATTTTTACTACGAATTAACCAGAATTTACAATTGTTTTTCCATAACCACTCCTTTTTAGAAAGGAATTTAGACTTTTTGAGTTGAATGGCAGGTAATAACTCAAATATTTCCCGCCAACCTGGAAATACATCGGTAACTACGCCGGGATGACCTGATAGTTCTAAGGAATGTTGCAGTCGGAATGTGTTTTGGCCGTTCCAAGTGATAGAATTAATTTGTGCTCGTTGATTGTCGTGTCCGTTCTTAGTACCTGTGAATGACCTTTCTAATAACCTTTCTAAACTTCACGTCAAGTCCATTTTCTTAGTTACACGGCCGAATTGGCCGAATGGGGACGCGACGTGACGTGACGTGTAGCCTATAGCCTCTGTCAATACCATTCGCCCAAGCGGCTGTTATGAAAGCAAATTTTATACTAAAACTGTACAAAGTGCTGTTTTGGCGTTCATTATTTATATTAATTATATTGATGCTTATCGCTTATAATATCTTATAAATGTCAGTAAGATGTATCCCCTTTAAAATAAAAGGGTTACGAATATATAAAAGTGTCAATATCAAACGTTAGAGTAACAGCCAACCTTAAGTTTATACCTTGTGTTTTATTAAGCATGTAACAAAAAAAAATTTATATTTATCATATTTATCTGTATTCCATATATACTTAATTCTCACGCCAGGGGTACTTATTTAATCCGCTTTTCACCGCGACTTTGGATGTCGCATCCTCATGTGCGCATGCGATCGAGGACGTTACGTACCGTGCGAATGTGAATATGTATAGAACCCTCTCCGGAATCGCCGTATTGGCCGTATGTGGACGTCGGGGCCATAGCAGTTATGGGACCGTTTATGCCTTCTATGGCCCCGTGTGGACGTACATGACGTGTATGTATAGCAGCACCTTTAAATTCGCAATATAAATATGTTGCAGAACTTACTATTACTAACTAAAATTTCAAACTTAGTTATATTTTAAAAATTAAGCAGCCACTCCAAGTTCCGTATTGTGCAGTCAACTAATAAACAGTATACACCTAGTTAATTCACTTCAAGAAATTAAATTGGATTTAGAGAATAAAATATTACTTAACTTGTATGCCGAGTATGTGTTATACGCTTTGAAACTTTTGAAAAAAATAAATTTTCCAATCCTTTTTTAGCTTTGTTTCCAAACCTAGGTTTTAAGCTGAATAAGCACAAAAATCTATTTAATTAAAATCTAACTAATAAAATTAAAACCCTTTTGCTATTAAATTAGTTGTAAATCCGTATAAGGAATATGGAAGGGTTCTATTTCTCACCATAGTACTGTACTATCCATACTATACTATACCATACTACGGTATACCGTACTATACCATAGCGCTGTAATAGAAATTAAAGAAATATTTAAGAGTAGTTTTGAGTTTTGAAACAATGTAGTAGTTCAATACATAAATTGAATTGGAAAATAAAACCCAATATTCAAATGTTGAATTGTAATTAATAGCCTTCGTTTGAAGAAAATGTACGCTTTATAGAGAAACTAGAACTCCAATTTTGTTTCTTTCATAGTAAATCCAGAAATATCAATTCAAATGTGCAATTGAACAAGTAAATTAAATCGGACATGTTTTAGGCGTGTTATAAAATTCCAACTAACATTCATTATTTCAAAGATTTTTTTTTGGTTAAAGACCTATATCTTTAGTTCTTATCAAGCTATACAGTAAAATTGGGTTTAACAACTTTCTCTGAAAGAACCCTCGCTGTAATCTGAATCTGACTCATCTAATTTACTGAAATTAGATGAGTTTCAAGCGATCACGCTGTGGACTACCAACATAAATTTGATTTTTTCCAAGGATTTTCTCTAAATAAAGATCGATGGCTTTATTATTATAAATATTAGAGATCGCCTACGGGTCGAAAGGTCGAAATTCAATCAGATAATATTTTACTACAGTTTTTACTCATTGCTTCAATAAAACGTGTGACATTTTGTTGTTATACTTTTGATACTATTTCAATATTTTTCCTTTAAATGGTGACCTACAAGGTATTTTAAGCCAATTTATGAATGAGAGATAAGCGTAGAATGATTGTGGCACGATCTTGTAATATTGTTACTATAATATTATTGGCCGACGGATGGATCGCCGGAATTTTACCCCCCGGTTTTGTACACCCACAGAAAAAACGCCTACGTCATTTTGACGCCACAGATCGGGGGGTACGATTCTGGGCGCGAACTTTTAGGACGGATAAATTACTATGAATTTTAATAAACTGACGTTTCACGGTTGTCTGAACAGTTGTATAATTGGTATAAATCCAATTAAACCTGGCTTCTTAAGTCCGACCCCAGAATTGTACACCAGGATCTGTACCCACGTTTTTAAAATAAAACTAACATTTTTAACAAATTAATTGAAAAAGAGATTCAACCTTATTAGGTGTTCAACGATCAATCTGGAATGTAATAGAACTCTACGTAGAAGGGCGGAAGTACATAACAGTTTTCTTGCTGCGTTGGGGTTTCCCGAGAGGCAGGTGTTCAAAAAATATTTTCAAATGCCCTTAGAATTCTTGAGTGGACCTGATGGAATGTACCGTTCCTCCCTCTGTAGGTGTATTTAATGGGCTTTTGGCGTTTTCATTGGATATAGTTTTCTTTATTTGATTGAACATGTTCTTCGTATTATTTCCTGTCGTTAGCCACCGAATCACTTTTTTAGTTATTGTAAAACTGCAGTAGCAAACGACTACTGCAGTTGGACTACGACTTTTTTAGTTGGATTGAAACTGCAGTAGCCAAACGACTACTCTAGGATCACTTGACGTTAGAAGGTATCTAAACCATTTTTGTATTATTGAATACAAACTACAACTTGTATTATTGAACTTTACCACAATTTGTTCCTTGTTTCATTTTTTTTGTACATCTTCCTAGTTTCAATATCTTAATGTTATTTCAATATTTTCTTTAAAAAATCTTCAACATTATAAAATATTCCTTCTATGAGAATCATTTTCAATTTTTTCTTAAAATTTTTAATTTCTTTTTCTTTTTTTAGATGTGATGGTAATTTATTATATAATTTGATTCCATTTATTTTGAAAATTCTATGTTCAATGTGTTGTTTTGAAATTGTGTATTTTGTGTTTTGTCATGTTGCTATATATTTCGTTTCTCGATATTAATTGAAAATTCATTTTTTTAAACCATTGCAAAATGTTATGTGAATTTATATAACTTTTAATTTCAAGGTTAGATTTATCATGGTCTTTTATAATTATTGTTGTGTCCTCAGCAAAAAAACATAAATTTGAGTTTGACACGGATTCATTGATATTATTGACTTATATTATAAAAAGGACTGGACCTAAAACCGATCCTTGTGGTACTCCAGCAGTTATTTCCAATTCATTTATATAATAAATAAAGTTGCTGTGTAAGTTTTGTTGTTATTTAAAATACCTTAGTACTTTGGTAAATCACATTGGATGCAAATATTTGAATGGGCACCTACTTATTTTATAGACTATGCTATTATAGATATATTTTATAAATATATTTTACGTTTTCCTTTTTGAATTTTCTAAATTGCCAAACATACATTCTAGAATCTATACATTTAACAGACAATACCTGACCGTTAACAAAAAGGCTTTAAATATTTACATAAAATCCGAAAAATAAATTTGGAACTTATATGGTCCAAAAAGGACTAATGTGTTTATATAATGAGTCCCTTGTGGTCCGAGCCTTGGTAGGTATCATTTCATGTTTACCACTTCATCCAATTACTATAAAACATGTTAGTGTCACAATTTTTATAAATGCACATTTTTTATTGCTCCATGCAAACTTTATCCCACATGCCGTATTTGTCCTACATGGCTGTATAGTTTGTATACAGCTGTACGGTGCAGTAAGGTTGTTTGTTTATTTTTTTGTTTATTTGGTTGCTATCATGGCAACTTCAAATGTAAAGTGTTTCGACTTTAAAATGAAATTCATTAACTTATTAGAATTTCTTTAGCTAAGTAACCTACAAGAGACTTTTTTTAATTCAGAAATTAGATATTTCAAGACTTTTAAGGTAATCCTGGTAGCCGTTTTTAAGATAATTGAGCAAGCAAGAGTATTCTCATATATTTATTGCTCATAATTTAAGTACGGGTATAGGATTTATTCATATTTTTGTAAGAAGAAATGAATTTACCAAATAGAATATTTTTCATTTACTGTCGAAAATGGGTTGTATTTAACTTTTATCAATTTAAATTAGTACAATCTAAATTCAATCACAATTAAAAATCCAATTAAATTCAATTAAATTAAAAATCACATTATTGGCCCATTAATGGCTAATATTAAAATTCTGCCTACCTCATATTTAATTACAGAGGGTAAAAAATGAAACACAATTAAAATTCTTGAGATTGTAAAATTAATGTTTAATAAATTACGTAGCATATTTAGTTCAAAAGGAAATTAATTACATTATTCAACAATGAGTGCAGAAAAACCAATTATGATCAAGAAAAGGGTTGGATTAAACGTAAAATTATTCTTAAATTATATACAATCTGATAATTTAAAATCGCAATACTGGCCCATTGTCATCGTCCCCTTTACAGCGAGCCAATGAGAACAAAGGGGAGGAGACCGGTACAGTAAGGTTCAAAAACAAAACCGTCCGGGTTTGGCGCTGTCCGACTTTGACGTTTCTGTGCAAAAATGGAACAGTCTGGGGTTGGCACCTGACGCTCCCGCCAAATCGGGACTGTTTCAAAACAGTCCTGAGTTGGCGCCGTCCGACTTTGACGTTTCTGTGCAAAAATGAAACAGTCCCGGTTTGGCACCTGACGCTCCCGCCAAATCGAGACTGTTTCAAAACAGTCCGGGTTTGGCGCTGTCTGACTTTGGCACTGTCCGACTTTGGTGTTTTGGGAATTTTAAACAGTCCCGATTTGGCGCTGTCCGACTTTGGTAGCGTCCCCTTAATATAACTTGGTTTGCGGCTTCATCCAGATGAGATCTAGTCTAAAAACCTCCAAATCCCATAGAATATCACCATTGTAGATTTTATGATAGGAGTACTTTATAAAGTTGAAGATTTTTTGAAGAATACATTTAAAATGTATCAAGATATTCATATACAGGGTGTCCCAAAATTATGGTAAAATAGTTTAGTACATGATAGTACAGGTAAAAATAAGAAAAAAAGTTCATATAAACATAGGTCCAAAAGTGCTTCGTTTTCCGTCTGTGTGTCCGTTTGTGATTTTTACATATTTAATCATATCTCATGAACCTCTTAACGTACAAACTTCAAACTTGGTACATGGATGAATACTATTAAGACCTATTTTTGTATCTAGTATCAAATTTCTACTTTGTACCATTTCTAAATGGCGACTGTTTTTTGTTTTCAAAGCTAAATATCTTAAAAACCGTAAATTTTAGAAAAATTATACAAGAGACAAAACAGTTGTTAAATTTAATCCAATTAACGCTGATATTAAGATTATGATGATCGGATTACTAATAACGGAGAAATATTAACTTTTCTGAATAAAAACATGGTCCTATAGAACAAACCGTCAGAAACTTCCATGTTTTTATTTGGAAAAATTAAAATTTCTCCGTTATTAGTAGTCCGATCATCATAATCTTAATATCAGCGTTAATTGGATTAAATTTCACAGCTTTTTTGTCTCTTGCATAATTTTTCTAAAATTTACGGTTTTTAAGATATTTAGCTTTGAAAAAAAAACAGTCGCCATTTTGAAATGGTACAAAGTAGAAATTTGATACTACATACAAAAATAGTTCTTAATAGTGGTCATCCATGTACTAAGTTTGAAGTTTGTACGTTAAGAGGTTCATGAGATATGATTAAATATGTAAAAATCACAAACAGACACACAGACGGAAAACGAAGCACTTTTGGACCTATGTTTATATGAACTTTTTTTCTTATTTTTACCTGTACTTTCATATAATAAAATATTTTACCATAATTTCGGGACACCCTGTATAAAAGAAGAATGTTTGCTATATTATACTATTTATTATGTAATATACAATACCAAAATACACCTAAGTACCATGTAGCCAATGTAAAAACTTTGTTATTTCTTATAACAAAGTATACAACTTTTTACAACAAAAATATTTTTACACTGTACAATTTAGAAACCAACATTGTGTATTAGAGTGGGCCTTGGACAGGGTGTACAAATCAGCAAGTACTTTTCGAGGAATTCAAGTAATTCCTAGTACCCCTACTTGTTGAAGAACCTTTATAGAAATTGTTTTTATCAGTTTTAATTGAAACGTTACACAAATTTCCATTTAATAACACCATGTATCATATATATGTATATATATATATATATATATATATATATATTTTGCAGGTATATTGTGGAAAGGTTTTAAAATGGAAAAGAAAAGGGTTTGTGGAATTTCGTCTTTTAATGTAGACACAAACAAGAGGTGATTGGCGCCAACTCTTACTGATGAAGAAATCGACAGGTGCCGATAAGACGCCGCCCTCCCTGAACCTATCATAGATAATTTACAATATTATCATAGCAGTATTAAAACTAATTATTTCATAAAATCTCTTTATGAGTTTTTTTTTGTAAATTTGAGGGTAAAAAGTCATTTGTTTAAATTATTTGTTTAATTGTGACTTTAGTCATAATAATTACTGTAATGATTACCATTATTAAGATGAATGATGAGCCAAAATAATTGTAGTTTTCAAGTATTAAAACTCTGCATTTTTAAGCAATTAAAGTAAATTTAGAGTAGGTACTCTTTGAATTTCTTTCGAATTGACTGACCACACAGTCTAACCTTGATTTATAACTTATGTAAGCGCTATAATGTAATTTAAATAAATACGATGTGATATTTTAACTTAAGTGGGCATGCTGTTTTTCTTTTTATCTTTTAGTGACAGGAGACCAAGCGTTGCTCAGATAAAAAAACCTGATATTAATTAGATGTTTTGGTTGAAAATGTCCATAACGATAACATAGGTCCTTTGAAGGGCAGTAGGACGGAAATCGGATTTTTACCAGTCTTGTAACCAACTCCATGGAAATTTATGGAGCCCCAAGAAATTTATATAAAAAAAGAACATAAAAATTCCGCGGGCAAAAAAAGTTGTTGTACAGAGTACTTTGTTTTAATTTTCAAGATTTTTTACTGAACTGTGATTTGAGCTATTTACTTATTATAATTGTTATTTCAAATCAATTTGTATCCTTTTTTTCGTTAACTAGTATACTAACTTTTCCTCCTCGCTTTCATTTAATTTAACTGGAGAAGGTTCTCTGCGAAATTCTATTTCATGGACTTTTTGTTGTTTGTCTTACATTACGGTCTTAGCTTTATTTTAATGTTTTGTGTATGTTTTTATTTTAAGTAATTAGGGGCATAAAAGTAGTTCTAAACTGCAAGGAAAATTAGCAAGTTTAAACCCTGTAATATCTAAATTTAAAATGTTTAGTTCCAATTTACACAAACTAAAAGACTTAATATAAGTTGAATTCTATGAGCGAAAACTTGAACTCCAAAATAAGTAGTAGCAGGATAGAACATCGGCTGAAGCCTAGAAATAAACTTACTGCAAACAGTTGAGTGGAAACAATCCTTAACTTCACTATACTTTCAAATATTGAATAAAACCCGCTTAACAAGTATTGTCCTTGGCCATTTACTTAAAATAAATCAATTAATTTCAGTGAAAATCAATGACAGAATGAAAAACCGGTGAACAATTTTAATTTCTAAATAGGGAAGTAAAATTCACTTAATACATTCAACGAGTATAGTTGCTCGAAAATGTCAATGACCCTTCTTTAACCCATTACCAACCAATTTGAAAACTGAGCGACGGTCTTTAATTGTTTATCGAACCAAATTGTTTACAAATTAAGTTAAATACAAATTAATTTCCTTTAATACATAAATCAAATGGGGTTATTAATGAATTAATAAGACGATGTATTTGGATCATATAGATGTAGTAATGAACTATAATTACAGCTTTAAGAATATTTTCAAAATATTGCTGTTTTATTTCTAAATCCCTAAATATTACAATTTACACGACATCAGAATCTCAACAAACAAACTTTGAACATTACAGAACTGGCCTCCTCTTTAATGGTCTGGGAATAATTTATTTCTTCCGTTGTGCTATAAATTTTAAATGTGACAAGATAGGGTAGGGTTCTGAAAATGAAGGTTTTGAAAATGAATGATGATAAAAATGTTGTGTGGTGAATCTGAAAAAAATCCACATTTTTTGCAATCGTTACCCAAACTTAGCTATTAATTTTTTCTTTGCTTAACTTTACCTTCGGGTTTTGACCCCAGAACGACTTATTCATCGCTTAAAGCATAGTTAAAGACCTTATCAGTAACTGAAGTGCAGTTATCACTTCTGAGGAAAAGTTTATAATATCGATTTGTAAATTAAGTAAAGTGATTTCGTGCCGTCTTAGAAACTTGTGGTGTTGATTCTACGACTTAGAGCTCCTGTGTTTAAATCTAGTATTTCACCTATGCGTTTTGAGCCAAGTAAATATTGTCTTGTTCTATTTTTAAATCTCAGCACTTGTTTAATAATATGCAATCATCCACAGATTTACTGCCAATCATTGATGTGCAGTGCTTTAAATAGCAAACTAAAAAATGTTTAAAATGATTATATTCATTCTACTTTGTGACTGACCCCTCTACAGGACGAAGACTCTAGAGGTTTTTGCTTAAGGGATGATCCTTGAAAAAGTATCATTGTTTGGTAGTAACGAGTATACTATGTACATTATTTTTTTAATACTTAATGTTTAAGGTTCAATAGGGATGAAAATGTCTTAAAACATAAATCATTTAAGGCATATTAAAAGTAAACACCATATTCTTGTATGAGCAATTTGATTGTGCTTGCTTGTGTGCTTGCGTGCATGCTTGCTTGCACAATCATCTCAAAGACGCAAACGTTTTTTAGCCAATTTATGACTCAAAAACGTGTTCTATGCAGATTACTTGGCCAGAGAAAATCATATAACGAAATCAAAAGAATTTTAAGCATTGGATCTTTTCATTGGAATAATTAACAATCAAGCAATAAAGAACACAAATTGTAACTATTCCATAAACATGATATAAAGAGTAATTTTCAAAGTACCCCCGATTTATTAAATATATAATATAGAAGCTGATTAATTATAATATAACAAATCAGTTTATTTATTTATCAGTTGTTACGAAGCAGCTGATACTATCAGTTGCTTCGGAAAAACTGATGAGCTCGAGTTAAACTTACTATCAATTTGTTTATTAGTAAGTAGAGCGACAAATCAAGTAAAGTCTTAAGCATCTAATGAATAAACAGAAACTCTTAAGTTTCTTAACGCATGGACAGTATAAAATCAAAATTTTATACATTAAATAAGGGGGTGGTTTCTCCAACTTAGATTAAACTAGGTTTAAATGAATCCAAATAATTTTCAATGTAAAAAATAGTAAGATTATTTTTTACATTAATCCTGATTTTAGTTTAAATTGGTTTGAAAACCTAGCCTAAAGAGGTTTTAAACTATTTTTTATCAAAGTTCTATGTTTCTAAATTGTTCATATTCGTTCCATTCCTCTTAGTAATGCTCAGAGCAGATATGTTACGCCTAATATAATTCTCCGGCAATATTCTCTAGTCAATTATCAACCACTGATGGTAAACAACCCAACAACCAACGCATAAATCGAGATTCGCTCTACAAAATTATATTTTACATGTAGAATAACCTATAAATTTTCATTCAACCACTAAGAAACAGCATTACAGTTTTGAAAGTGTCTTAAAAAACTGTAGTAAACTAGATTCATAAGTGTTATTGTTTCATCAATTAATTATATTTTAAAGACGATAAGCAGATTATAAGTTTTGTTTGTGTATACATAGTTGCAATACATTTATTTCGGGTATAATGAGTGATTTCAAGGGTTTCATAATTTTTGCAGGAACTTCTAAATAATATGTCCTGTATAAGGACCACAATCAAGTATTCAAAACATTTCAGCAATTTTCATTGACATAAAATGAAGTCATCAGAATTTTTGTCTACGGTTTAAGATAAATTCGTGATCAGAGTTCTAAATATGTAATCTAAGAACAACGATAGCCCCTAGTAATGGAGTGGAAGGAAACGAGACTCCATCATATTAAGGCTTGAGGGTATAATCTTTTCTTTAGTTTTAGCTTTGTTTCAGCTTAAAGAAAAAAAACTAACTTTTGTTTGATGTCAAAATTCGAAAAATGTTTGCGTCTACTACCTTGGAAACGACAATTCCTTGTAATAAATTGCCCTTTAAAATATTCCCTAATATTCCCTAAGCCGGAAACTTAGTTTACTCTTCGTGTCGAACAAAAAAATATGTTTGTTTACATTTATGTGTGTGTTAGCTCGATACCACTCGTAAAAATGTTTCGACCATAACGAAATTTGGCACAGACCTGTAAAGTAGCAATTATTTGGATGAGTTTGAAAACCAGCCCGATTAGACCATCGTGAAGGAGGGTAAACGGGTATAAATCCCTTAAATTGTTTTTTTTTTAATCATCAATCTGTTTTTGGTTATAGCAGAGTTAAATTCAACTCGATAACGTTATTTCAATTATTGCTTTTTAATTATTCGCAATGTATAACCCTTTGAATAGGGGGCGGCCTGGTGGCCTGGTGTGGTGGCAGAACACGGGGCTTCGGCTCCCGGGGTCCCAGGTTCCAATCCCACCAATCACCATTGGCAATTTGCCAAGTGATAATGCCGTAACCTTGAGGCTGCACAATAAGCTAAATAAGCTGCAGTGCATGTCCATGGAAACGTCTAAGCCTGGCTCCCCTAAAAAACCCTTCGAGTAGAGACACCATATGTTCTTTTTTTAGTTTCGCTACCGAAAAGAAGAGAATCAATTATTGCTGAGGCCTGGAATAGTACAAACTGGCTCCCGTTGTAAGTGCTCCTAAACATCAAAAATGTCAAAATAAAAATGTCAAAAACGGATTTAAAGCTTTACGACGTGACGTTGAACGGTGTGTAGCGGTGTATATTATAGCTATAATGGTCCTGGTGTAGGTTAAACTCTTCAAATACCTCCCCAATGATTTTTTTACTAATATTTTTTATTTAGAGGTGTTTTATAAATTATTATAATATTTATTAATTATAATAAACATCGATTCTAATGCAACTTCAGATTACCTGTTTTTCCAAAATGTCCCAAGTCAAAAGGCTTAATACTTAAGATATTTTTTTTTGTTTTTAGTGAATTTCACCCTATAGGGAAGGAGCTATTGCCGTTGGCGGCATGGTAAGACTTGAGCTCGGGACCACAGTAGCTTTTAATGTCCCTAGACCCCAAAAACATCGTTCGTTCAAATATATAAAAATTGATCTTTGCCGGTAACAATGCAGTCATAAACGAAAACATAATGAATGCAGACCACTATATTATTACTGGTGGTCGACGTCTTAGCCAAAGAATTAGTATGAAACTCTTAAATATTTTTATATTTAATTTTATTTATTTGTCACTCCAACCAGGTTGAAGTGATTTTGCAAACAACGGTCGGTGTTTATAGAGCGTGCCTCACTGAGTGGCTTCAATATTATTACTAGACCCTCTTAGGCTACACATGTATCCCATACCCATGCTGTTTCCATTCAAAAACATTATATTTGTTATAAACAACTAAAATTTTAATTTCCTTAGTTAGACTAGGTGTAATTAATATTATACTGCTGTTAGAGAGAATGGGTCGATTAAATGCTATCCCGATGTTCATTCATTTAAACATAACCGTTATACATAACACAATAGACCCCCCCCCTAAATTTTCTTAAACATTTCTAGAGGGAATTTTTTGGAACACAATTGTTGACTTTCAAGCTTTGTTTGGACTGGTTACGAGATGAACATATCAAAAGTCCCCGTACGTAGCCCGTGAGCGGGGGTAGGGGGGGGGGGGTCTGAAGGTACAATTTTTAGGGTTTTCCTAAATACCTTAAAAACGATCAACTTTTAGTATTAATAGGGAATACTAAAAGTTGATCGTTTTTAAGAATTTGAAATTTTTTTTTAAATTTGAAAATTTAAGAAAATTAATTTCCTGTAAGAAAAGTATATAATGAGTCTACTTTGGTCCAACCATTTACAAGGTAAGCACTAATTTTATTTATAGTCAAACAAACATCCCTTCCATAAGAAATACATGTAAATTTGTGGGTGACATACATGCCCAATGGGGCAATGCTTTTTTCACCTAAGGGAAAAAATCCCAGTAATCCGACACCTAAATCATAAAAATTGGTCTAAAATAAAGGTGTTGGCAAGCCCTCAAAAAACGTTATTTTTCAAGGAATTATTACATAATATGTGTAATCATTCCTTCAAAAATAACGAAATTAAAAAAATTATTACATATGATGAAAAAATTATTACATATGTGTAATCAATCCTTAAAAAATAACGTTTTTTGTAAGCTCGCCAACACCTTTATTTTTATGATTTTTATGACTGACCAATTTTTATGATTGAGGTGTCAAACTACTGGAATTTTTTGTCAATATTCCCAGAATGCTGTTAATAATTTTCCTTTAGGTGAAAAAGCGTTGCCTCATGAGGCATCTGCTTAACCTGCAAATTCAAATGTATTTCTTATGGAAGTAATATTTGTTTAAATAATATTAATACAATTAAAGCTTACCCTGTAAATGGTTGGACCAAAGTAGACATATTGTATACTTTTCATATAGGAAATTTTAATTCCTTCAATTTTCAAATTTAATAGGGCATACTAAAAGATAGGGGGGGTCGTTTAATAGGTGGGATCGCTTTCAAGATATTTAGGAAAAAACTAAAAATAGTACCTTCAGACCCCCCCTCCCTCCCCCCGCTCAAGGGCTACGGGCGGGGACTTTTGATATGTTCACCTCCTAACTAGTCCAGACAAAGCTGCAAAGTCAAAAATTGTGTTCCATGCAATTCCTTGCCATTCCCCGTCATTCAACTTCATTTTTTTCCAAAAACAATTTCATTACAATGCAGTCAAACTCTTCAATAACCTTCCATTCGCGTTACAGGCTGAACAGGATATTCGTAAATTTAGAACGAAATTAAAGTCCATCCTTGTAAATAAGGCAGTATACAGCACCCGTGAAAACTTGTAGTCTTGACTCGTAATACTAGTTGTATTGAATTGTAGTTAAGACATATTATGTAAATATTTAAGTTGTTTTTATTGTAAGATAAACAAGATGTTTTATCAAAGAATGTAATTATTTGACTTGGCTAATGCAAGCATTTGTTAATCTGGCTTAATAAATGACTTATTGACTTATTCCCTCCATACCTTTTTTTGAGCATTCATGAGAACTTTTTCAACCAATTTTAACACTACAGATTTTTAAATTGTTCTATATCTACAAATTAATGCTTAACAATGACGATTAACCACTACCAGTCATTATTGAGCTATTCTACTTAAATGTAAATTTTTCAGCCGCCATATTGGATCCGCCATTTTGAAATGAGTTAAGTTATTCAAATGCAGAGATGGTATTGTGACCCATAATTTCAACCCAACTTTTAACGTTGAATTATGCCGTGACCTGTTTTTAATTATAGTGTTTAATTTTCAAAATATCGATTTTATAAAAAAAAATAATGAATTAGAAGAAATAAACTATTATATTTAAAAACAGATTACGTCATGGATTATGAGTGAAAAGATAGTTTGAAATGATGTGTCACAATACCATCGTATTAAAAAAACATATCATGTCAAAATGGCTGACTGAAGATGGCGGCAAAAGTTTTATTTTGGTGAAAAAGTGGTATGGCTCAACAATGACTGGTAGTTAGTCATCATTGTCTAGCAGTCTTTTATAGTTATGGAATTAGTTGAAAATAAATTAACAAAAGTTCTCATAGCTTGAGAATTAATTAAGATATTTAAAAACGGATTTCGGCATTGTAATTAGTGAAAAATTATAGTTCGTATAATGAGTCACAACAGTTTTTTTAATGAAAAAAATATATTGGATCCAAAATGGCTGCTAAAATTTATTGCCCACCGAAAATAAAGCATTAACTGCCCAATAATATTCACCCATTTATTCTTGCACTAAATCACAAAATACACCACATAGGTCACATAGGCTACAAGGAGTTTCCTTAATGGTAGGTGACATGTCAAACCTCTTAATCTAAGTTAAATATTAAAAAAATTCGTCAACACTGTAAAACATGTGGTCCTTAAGATATCTAATAAGTTTAGT
This sequence comes from Flexamia atlantica, assembly GCA_035578135.1. NCBI lineage: Eukaryota > Metazoa > Arthropoda > Insecta > Hemiptera > Cicadellidae > Flexamia > Flexamia atlantica. The sequence continues at coordinate 304,303 of JAQJVK010000162.1, read as the reverse complement.
TTTAAAATTTTCAATGGAAGTTTCGTTGCGAATGTTAGGAGGAAGTTTGTTATATAATCGGCTGCCTGTATAAAATGGAGTTCTTTCAAAAGCAGTTGTTCGATGTATGGGAAGATAAAGATGAATATTCCTAGTGGGATAACTATGACCAGATTTTAAAAGAGGAAATTTGTGAGGATTATCTTTAACAAAGAGAAGGGTTTGTGAAAGAAAAATGCATAGCATTGGCAGTAAATCAAGCTTTTTAAAAATGGGTTTAGAAGAAGCTCTATGACTAGATTGTGACATGTTCGAACGAATAATATTTGGTGGTGGTTTAGGATAAATATATGAAAAAAAGAAAGAAGTTGGGGGGGGCTATTATGGGACACCCGGTGTACGTCATAACAGCTTGTTGTAATTGGGCACTTCTTGAAGTGCCCAATACCCTGGTCAGGACCGAATTTAGGCATGGGCCTGGGCCCAGGGCGGCAAATTTCTAGGGGCGGCAAATTTTGAAGGCCAGTTAAAAATTTGCTAAAATAATGTAGAACGTTTTATGCAATGTTTTGGTTTTCTATCAGATTTATAAACTAATATTAATTATAAAAAGTCCGGAGAGAAGATTTTTAGTACATTTGATAATTATCAAAATCATTATTTTGTGTAGTGCATCACTGGCGCGGAAGGGCGGCAGTCGATGTACTCAAAGGTGCGAAAGCTTATTTTTTTGGCCTGGGCGCTGGTGCTGAGTTTATTCGGGGCAATGGTGGAATCGGATCATAAGAAGGAGGGGGGGAGGAGGTGATATGTTTGTTATTTTTGTAAAAAATATATACGAAATGACGGCCGCGAAATGTCCGAGAGTTTTACCAACAGTTTTACAGCTGAGAGTTTAACGCGGTACCTCCAAGATACAGTATTTAATTATTACGTCCACTATGATACAACTATGATAAGTTACTGGCTGCGATACAACCGTTAGATTTTATCGCCGAAAAATGACCGTAGAAATTTCGCCGATCGCTAAAAATTCTAAAGATTTGTTTTGTAATACTACCAAAGATTCGTCGGCTGAAAATATTCGAGGTATTTGTCTCAAAATACGATCGAGATTTTTCGCATGCAATACAACTGACTGGTTTGACGACCGCTATAGAACCGACCGATTTACGGCCACTATACGACTACGAGTTATATTAAACAACCCATATTCGCAGGCCATTGTTACAGCCTAAACGTAAGCTGTTATTGCCGTAATATGACCGGTAAATTTGCCAGTTGCCGCAAAACCAAAGCAGGTTGTTTACCAGATTTCACATATTTTTTCCGACTCTTTTTTTACATCTCCCGACTATTTAAAAAAAATCACGATCAGTGAAATCAGTCTTGATGCCTTCTTCACAAGAGCGATATATTGTCTGCCACAAAATGACCGAGATACATGCGTACCAACCGCTGTAACACGACCGATTTTCGGCCGCGTCATGACCAATATGTGCAACGGTCGGGAAAAAAGTGAGCGACTTGTCGACCGTAATGCGACCAAGAGATCTGTCGGAGGCGACACAAGTAGGCAATTTTCCGGCCACAAAACTACCAAGAGATTTTCCAGCCGCGATGTAAACGACTGATATCCGGCCACTATATAAACGAAATATTTGTTTGTTGTGATTAGATCGAGAGATTTGCCGGCCGCGATGACGAGACCAACGATGTAAACGGCTATATTTCGTTTCGTTCTAACTCAAATATCAAAATTCCCGACCAAAATTCATTACTTTTTCCCGACTTTTAGCAAAGTTTTCCTAAAAGGAAGAAGCTAACCAAGAGACTACGAAACGGCCGAAATAAAAAGAAGGCAATAATGAAGCTTTAGTAGCCCCGAACTGGCCGAGAGATGATCGCGGCGAAACAATCGGGAGGATTTTAGACCGCGGTAATGCGACCATGAGATTTTTTGGCCACAAATTAAATAAATTTTTCAGTCTTGTTAACAAATTTTAACATTGGGAAACACCACAATATTTGTATAATTTTATTCTGTGAGGCCTTTCGCCAGCTGGCATCAGCAGACATATACACAATCACATATAATATTGTGTTTTATTGTAAAAAATTCAGGTTTAGCTAATAAATTGTAATCCCAAATTATTGGGAGGAGCAAGTGCCCCCCCCTCCGGACTACCCATGATGAGTTCTGGCAAATTGTCACGTCTGGGAGGAGGGCGGCGAAATGCTTTGGGCCCATGGGCGGCAAAAGCGTAAATCCGGCCCTGACCCTGGTACTTAATGAAGTGCTCAGCGCGTCTGAACACATGCGGTGTTACTCGATGAATTTAATCAAAATTACAGCATGTGCCTAACGGAAATGGACTCTTCATGAAGTGCACAATGCTCCTTGTACTCATTCTGTAACTATCGGGGCATAAATAATGTATTTACTTACGTATTTGCAACCTTGCTTTTTCGTCGTGTACATGTTTTGGCTGCAAGCCATATTTTAATTCGAATTACGTGGACAATATTCTTAGCAATTGCATTTTTCTTCATGTTTTATACGAACATGTGTGCGACCTTCCATATGTACCGGGTGTCTTTAAAGTCCCACCCCCTCTAGTTATTTTTTATTAATAAAGTTGAAAATCATTTCCCGGCAACGATTACTTGACCAAAAAAGGTTTTTTGGTAAAAAAAGTTTTTGGTGTGTCAGCATTTCCACCCTCTCACCCCAAAATGGTGTAGTATGGGAATAAGTCAAATTTTTCAAAAAAGTAACTTCTTCGTTGTGACACATTGTTTTAAGGGTTTTATTTGGGATAAGCAGCAAACAAACATTAACAAAAATAACCGACCTACCTTATGCCTTGATTTTAGTAAAAGGGACGGGTAAAATTTAAGATTTAAAACAGAAAAGGTGTTTTACGGTCTGTTAATAAGTTGTATTTCTTGTTCCTATCATGAATGCTTATCGTATTCTGGATCCCGTGTAATTAGGTTTTCTACAAATCTTGACGACGAATACCTGTATTTTTATCAATAACAAGATTACATCACTATCACCAACATCATGAGCACATCAGCCATCAATATTGTATTTATTTACATCGATGGCATCAACAGACTTTGTTTAAGAGGAAACGAGGATATGAGTGCACCATATAGGAATCCATAACAATAGGGTAGGTGCCAATAGACAATATTTTACCAGAAAATTCTGAAGAAATACGGAAAAATGCTACTACATAATTTTAACAAATAACTTAGCTGTTTAACCCTAAGAAACTTCTATTGTACCGACTACCAGAATAATCATAAGATAGAAAAAAGGTAGTTATTTGAACTAAATGATTATTGGTGTCTTTTAGTAATAAGTAATTTACTTAATAAACAAGAATATTTTGTACAAAAACCAGCTTATTCTTTTTAAATAGAGATTCGAGTAAAGTATTAGTAATAAAGTTTGTATTAGTAAAGTATTTCCAATAAACAATTTTTGTAAACCTGGGGTTTTAAAGTCATAAATAAACAAGCCATTTTCATTACTTTGAATTAGTTAATATTTACGTTACTTTCTTTGTTTTACGCTCTGGTTATTATTTCAAATACTACCAGATAATAGAATGTAGCTATGTGTTATGTAGTTATGTGAATGTGGATTATGTAGTTTTGGTACTAAGGAAGCCGGAAATTATACTTTTTTCGTTTGGAAATCGTAATTGGTAATGGGAATGTTATGTTATTAATTTGTCTGTCTGCCATCTTTGATCAGTAAAACAAGTTTTGAGAAATCGTTATGCAACATTTATAAATAATCCCTTTTTATCGCTATTTCATGTAACATATATACATATGATAAATAAAGCTATCTTGATCGATTGATTGATGATATAATAAACATCAATCGGTGAAAAAATCAAGGATGTTCCCAAAATATGTCAAGAACAAAAAATCATCAAAAGTTAGAGAACCAGTTATGTTCATTCTACTTTTATCACAAATGTAAAGGTTTTTGAATATTAAGGTAAAAGATTGAACTACTATCGAGAAACTGGCTCGGTAATATGTTAATTTGGAATCTAGAGGGTAGGCAGATCAATCCTAAGCAAGATCGTGAGAAAATTTGCAGGGGTTTGAGTCTGTACCGGGACTTTCAGATAGTGTTCTGTCAAAGTCAGTGGTAACATCCGTATCAGCGAGGTGAGGTTTCAAGTCTTATTGCAACAATCGTTTGACGATAATTCACGTACTATCGATATTTCCTGCAAGAAAGGACGGATTTACCCAACATGCAAGTAATATCAGTACTTACATTGACACTTCAGAGTTTTATTTTTTTATTTTTTAATATTTCGAAATCAGAGTTTAAACTGCAATAGAGGAGAATAGAATATTAAAAAAATAATATGAAGTAGATATCCGAAAACCCTGTTATTCCGGTGAACGGTAAAAATTATGTTGTAAAATTCTTTTAACGAGTTGAAATAACGTTATTGATAAAAACTTGTTTCTATTAAGGTATTTTTTGAATATAAGCAAAGCTTTTATATCTAAAAAGTAATAGGTTTTGAAAATAGTCAAAACTCTCCTAACTGAACATCACTTCACATTGGGCTTAAAAGTTTTCAACAAGAGATAACTTTGGAGCCACAGAATAAAACTACGCAGACATAACTGAATGCGGCTTTCCTCTGTACAAATTGAATTGCATTCACTCAACAACATTTTGCAGCATACGGTTTTATTAGTATGATATAAAAAATAATTATTGTAATAATGAAACAAAATTGGTTTTTGAGTAGCGTGGATATTATTGTATTTCGCTTGAAGCGAAGTTTCAGGCAATTTTATTTATTTTATGAACAAATCAAATACATCCAAATCTAATATATCATCTAATGATTATTTATGTGTAGTCATTCAAGGTCATTCAGGGGGGGGGTTCTCTTGGGGGCTGTTTCTAAACGAGTTTTACAATTACTAGCTACAAACTACTAAATACTAGTTACAATCCATCTCATTTGTATTTTTACGGTTTTGAAACGAATAGTATTACAAAAAACAAAGTCAATTTTATTTTACAAACATCGTTTAGAAACAGCCCCTAGGTCGAATCTACACGGATCGAGTTAACGGACCAGGTAAGCGGGCGTGTCGCTGCCTGTTCAACTCGCCTAGTGTAAACAGTAGGCCTACAATATGGATGAGTCGAGTAACGTTATAGGTTAGGAATCTCTAGAATTGTAAAGTTAACAGCTGTGATGTGCTTTAAATCCTAGTAGTAAATAATACTGAAAAATAGTTTAAATATATTCTTTTTACAGTACACTTTTTGTGTTTTCAAAATTGAACGTAATATAAACAATAGTAGGAATTAAATTAACATAAGTTGCGTTTGAAAAAACCTGTATAACAATGTGTACGTGGGATTTCCACAGATTTACATTCAGAAGGTCGACAAGAATACTTACTCGACCGCTAACTCGCTCTGTTTCACTCGACTTGTGTAAATTCGCCTTCAGTTTCATATTTTTTGACAGGCCAAAAAACAGTTACTAAATTTCAGCAATGAAAAATAAGGCATCGTAGTGTTATCAGGATTCTTTAAAACAAGGCTTCAGAGACAGTGTAAATGTTTTGCATGGAAAAATCAACAAATAGTTTTCGGACTTCCCTTATTTATACAAAAAATAGTACTGATTCCATGAAGACCTATAAAGTTGGTTACCTATAAGTTGGGTGCTGCAAGTTGGTTGTAAGTTAAGACTCTTATTATGATCGCTTTAAACTAGTTTCCTCCTACCCCGCTGACTTAATATCTATCACGAAAAATTGGGGCTTTCAGTTTTATTTCTTTGTTGCGAACATTATTCCGTTTCATTGAACCTAAGCGTTTAAATTTTGCCTGTCCACATTATTTTGTTTTTTTTAATATACAAAATACATTGCTTGTGGGATTATTATGATATTTTAAACAGAATAAAAATATGATTTTTGAAAATTTAAGATCCTAAAATTTTTTAAAATACCTATTGCCATATTCAACTTTAAGGCCTTAATGAGAAACCACCTCCCTCGGCACCGAGGACACTAGCCTGGAACTGTTTCACACATTACTTCTGGCTAGGCCTTTGATATTACGCCACTAGGGCAACCTCCTTAGGGAAAAGCTGAGGATTAAGGCCGGTCGAGGTCGACCTTTTTCGCCCGAAGAATGGCCTGGACGTAGTGCTGGACACAGTTCCAGTTGCCCTCTCCCTGGAGCATAGCTCCGACGATGTTGTTTGGGCTGACGATCACGCCGATCTCAGATGAAAGTGAGGCTCGGCGGACGTGCCAACGGTCGCACTGAAAGAAGGTGTGCTCGGACGTATCTGGAATGCCGGGGCAATACAGACAGTCCGGGCTGGCGACTTTGCCCATCCGGTGCAGATAGGCTCGGAAGTACCCGTGTCCAGAAAGAAACTGGGTCACGTAGTAATCGACCTCGCCGTGCTGCCACTCCAGCCATGGTCGGACGGAAGGTATGAGCTGGAAGGTCCAACGTCCCCTCGGCTCGGCTTAATGAGATTAAGCACTTCGTTCCTTATAATAATAATTTTTTTTTTGGGTAGGAGGTGGAATGCGTTTACGCACACTGAGGGGCTCGTTGTCCCCTCAGTAGTGTCGAACCCCCACGAGCTCGATGTCCCGTGAACTACCGACTAAACCACCTCCCTCGGCACCGAGGACACTAGCCTGGAACTGTTTCACACATTACTTCGGGCTAGGTCTTTGATATTACGCCGCTAGGGCAACCTCCGTGGGGAAATGCTGAGGATTAAGGCCGATCGAGGTCGACCTTTTTCGCCGGAAGAATGGCCTGGACGTAGTGCTTGACACAGTTCCAGTTGCCCTCTCCCTGGAGCATAGCTCCGACGATGTTGTTTGGGCTGACGATCACGCCGATCTCAGATGAAAGCGAGGCTCGGCGGACGTGCCAACGGTCGCACTGAAAGAAGGTGTGCTCGGACGTATCTGGGATGCCGGGGCAATACAGACAGTCCGGGCAGGCGACTTTGCCCATCCGGTGCAGATAGGCTCGGAAGTACCCGTTTCCAGAGAGAAACTGAGTCACGAAGTAATCGATCTCGCCGTGCTGCCGCTCCACCCATGGTCGGACGGAAGGTATGAGCTGGAAGGTCCAACGTCCCCTCGGCTCGGCTTCCCAGTCGCGCTGCCAGGAGTCGAAGCTGCGATCGCGCTCTTCTCTGGCAGCTGTTTCCCGGCCCACTTCGGGCCTCCTCCGGTAAATCGCCTGCCTCTCCCTCGCAAGGAAGAGGACGGGGATGACTCCGGCGATCATCATCACAGCAGGCTCGGAGACTGTGCGGTAGGCCGAAGCGACCCGTAGAGCTCCTCGACGCTGGACTCGGGCAAGCCGGTCTCGGAAGACTCGCTTCTCGAGTGCGTGAGCCCACACCTCCGCCCCGTACAGCAAGACTGACTGGACGGCAGTCATGAGCAGACGGCGCTTGCAGGAACGAGGACCGCCGACATTGGGCATAAGCCTACCAAGGGCAGCGACACCCTTAGCGGCTTTGTCGGCGGCGCGCTGGATCTGCTCGCCGAAAGACAGTCTGCTGTCGACCATGACTCCCAGGTACTTTGCAGCAGGCTTAGTCTCGAGCGTGACGTCACCTATCTGCACCGGGAACACGGTGTTAATTCTCTTTTTGGTGAGGACGACGATCTCCGTCTTACTGATAGCCAGGGACAGGCCGTGATCTCGCATCCACCCGTTGACCTTGGCCATTACAACGCTGAGCCTCAGTTTTGCCTGCTCGACGTTCCTCGCAGCGATCAAGGCAGCGACGTCGTCAGCATAGCCAACGAGGCGGGTCTCATCGGGCATGTCTAGCCTCAGCAAGCTGTCGTAGGACACGTTCCAGAGATCTGGTCCGAGAATGGACCCCTGCGCAGCCCCGGAAGTGATGGGAATGCGCCGCTGACCTTCGGTCGTGTCGTACAACAGAACGCGGTCTGACAAATACGCTTCTATCATACGCAGGAGGTAGGAGGGAACTTGGAACGTATGCTCAAGCTCCCACAGCATATCGCTCCACCTGGCGGAGTTAAAAGCGTTCTTCACGTCGAGCGTGACGAGAAGGACCACGCGGCGCGACCAATGGTTGTGGTCCTCCGCCCTCCGCACTGCCTCAACTACCTCCTGAATAGCGTCGATGGTAGAGCGACCGGATCTGAAGCCGTACTGCTGCGGGGACAAGTCCCCCGCAGAGACGATGGCCTCGGTCAGCCTGACGCGCAGGAGCTTCTCAAGAACTTTCCCGGCCGTGTCGAGCATACACAGGGGTCGGAAAGAAGAAAGGGTCCCCGGTGTGCTCTTCGCCTTCGGGATAAGAACAAGGCGGGCAACCTTCCACGAAGAAAAGAAAACGCCTTCCGCCAGACACGCGTTGAACATATCGAGCAGAAGCCTTGGATTCACCTCCGCAGCGAGCTTGAGCACCTCCGCCGGAATGCCATCGGGACCGGGCGCTCTTCTGGGTCGTAGGGATCGGACGGCAGTGGTGAGTTCCTCTTCCCGGAAAACTGGGAAGGCGCCTACCTCTCCGAATTCCCTGACTGGCCGAACTGGGTGGCTGGGAAACAGTGTATCGACGACGGCGGCCATGGCTTGTGGTTCCATGACCGCAGGTGGTGAGCGAGCCCCTAGCTTCTGGGTTACAAGTTTGTAGCCCATCCCCCAGGGGTCGTTGTCGTTATCCTGACACAGCTGCTTCCAGCACCTAACTTTACTCCGGTTGATGGCACCGCGGAGCTCTCGGCGGGCCGCTCTGTGCTCAGCCGATCTGGCATTTGCATCAGGGCGGTTCCTGGCTCGCTGCGCAGCTCGTCGGAGACCAAGCCATCTCCTCCGGAGTTCCGCGATTTCAGGCGTCCACCAGTAAACCGGCTTCTTCCTGTGGCGGCGGGAAACTCCGGGCATCGACTGCTCACACGCGGTCGCGATGAGACGCATCGTCGATGCTGCCAGATCTTCGGCACCTGCGAAATTCACAATGCTCTGGTCTTTATAATAATAATAATAATAATAATAATAATAATAATAATAATAATAATAATAATAATAATAATTTTTTTCTTTTTTTTTGGGTAGGAGGTGGAATGCATTTACGCACACTGAGGGGCTCATTGTCCCCTCAGTAGTGTCGGACTCCCACGAGCACGATGTCCCGTGAACTACCGACTAAACCACCTCCCTCGGCACCGAGGACACTAGCCTGGAACTGTTTCACACATTACTTCGGGCTAGGCCTTTGATATTACGCCACTAGGGCAACCTCCTTGGGGAAAAGCTGAGGATTAAGGCCGATCGAGGTCGACCTTTTTCGCCCGAAGAATGGCCTGGACGTAGTGCTGGACACAGTTCCAGTTGCCCTCTCCCTGGAGCATAGCTCCGACGATGTTGATTGGGCTGACGACCACGCCGATCTCAGATGAAAGCGAGGCTCGGCGGACGTGCCAACGGTCGCACTGAAAGAAAGTGTGCTCGGACGTGTCTGGGATGCCGGGGCAATACAGACAGTCCGGGCTGGCGACTTTGCCCATCCGGTGCAGATAGGCTCGGAAGTACCCGTGCCCAGAAAGAAACAATAATAATAATAATAATAATAATAGTTTCTTAAAAAAAATTTGCAGCCTGAAACAGTCTCTCATGGGGCCTGATGATGATTGGTGGGACAAATCGAAATTGATTGTCATTTTCCATCTTTTATGTGTATTTCCCGTCTTCTACATGAGTATAGTATAAGTGCAAATATATTTTTAGTTTTCTAAGACGTCTTTTATTTGCATCCAGTCGGTAATATCGTCTCGTCCGTTTGAAACACATAAAGCAGCGTGGGACAACATAACGTAACGTAAAACGTAACGTGGGATGTAAGTATAAATTTTCCTTAAAGTAATCGTAATATTTCTTTAACAACTATTGTGCCTTAAACCCCTCTTTGTAAAAGAAACGTTCAGGGTTTCCCAGCATACAACTGATCCTGCTCAAGACGATAAATAAAATATCAAAACCAAATAAAGAATTGCCTTTCCGCGAACAGCACATCGCTCTGGGTAAGAAAACCCCATTCTCTCTCAGTTAGTACTGACTACTTTTATAGAAATTTTTATATTGTTTCAGAATGATTCGAAAGGTTCATTACAAAAACATTTTATTTACCAAACATTAAAACAGTTATATAAGAAAGAAAGCTTGGCAATGGATTTTCAAAATAGGAATTTAGTAGTAACCTCTCATTTATTATTATTTACGGAGATCACTTCACAAAATTTGACAGATATAAAATCAAAATGTGGAAGAAACACATTTTTGAATTTTCTAAAATCATACGTTGTAGATGGTTTATTCTTTGTCTAATATAATATAAACAATATTAAATTACTGTAAGTTTTGAGATCTTAAGTAATATATACGGTATATTTTTGTTGAAGAATAACTTCTTGATTAGCATGACACGTGTTTTTCTATGGACTGTATATGATTGAAAGACGTCACACAACACTTAAAATATACTGCATTAACACACAAGACTGATATGTTCATTCGGTGTGAATAGTAGAAATCGATCGCCATTTTCTATCTTTGATGTATATTTACCGTCTTGTATGTGAGTGCAGTATACAGTATATGTTTGAATATATCTTTAAGTGTTGTAAGACATTATATCCATGTTTTTAGATCCATACATAATCGCTCTTATCTTTTTTTCACTACATGCACACATCAAATAAATACTTGATCCAATAGGCAAGTTTTTTTTAACATATTTGGATTCAGTTTCGCAGAGCAAATTCACTCGTAAATATAACTTATTTTTCAATTTAATTAAAAACAGGATTACAATATTTTTTACATTATAAAATAGAAGTGTTTGCATATAATTGACTTGTTTGACCTCTCCACAATTAATTATACATGGAATTAATTATCCTGTTATCAACTTAATAGAATACAATAGTTTTCATGTTTTGATTTTGATTTTAGCATTGAGTGTATTTTCCATTCCTGATTAGATAAAACAACTAACTTGTTGTTGATGTTATTACTAATCAGTGATGTCAAATGTCCGCTGAAAATGTATATGCCCTTAAGAACTGTTAGGGCTCTAACCAACTCCTTTTTTAAACAGTCAAACTGGACGTTAAAATTTGGAACAGTTGTTCATGAGACCAGTTATAAAATGAAAATAAAGTCTCAGTGTGAGGAAGAAGAACCTGAGGTGGATTACAAAGTCATCTATAAATGGAGGTTAGAATTATTTTACGGTTAAAAATGGCGATATTTTTGTGATTTGTTTGACTATCTTCGTAAAAGAATAATAATGCATATTGTGCTAATATTGAACCTAATGTTTTCCACTAAAAGTTTTTTTTTTATAAATATGATGAATTTGTCACTATCATTCTGGATGTCTTTGGATTACATCTGAAGTTCAACCTGAGTCTTATGAACTTATTTTATTACTCATCTTGTATTGTGAGAGAATATACGAAAAGAATGTACTGCTGTCAAACATGAATTAAATAGGAAAAAATACTAATTTTTATTCAATAAAAGTTTTGATATATATTTAATAGTTATAGAAATACATATTTAAGAGTTATGGAAATACATATAACTGCCTTTCTACGAGAAAAGTAAAATATTAATTTAAACTAGTTGAACGATTTGGAAACTCTGTTTCCCCTACATTTTATGTATGGGTTTCAGTATTTGGCTAGAAGATGTAACTGTCTACGCTGTTTTCTATGGTAATTTTATAGTTTGATTCTTTTGATATTAAAATTATACCCACGTCTCAAAGAAAATTGAAGGGAGAACATCTCTGCTTTTAGCGAAAATAGTTACAGAAAAGTACAATTTGTTAAGTTTTTTTTATCCTTTAAAAGTCAAAATGTTGACTCATAAAGTTTACTTACATTTTAAAGTATAAATACGACTTTTAACTAATTAAAGGCCCTGAGGCAGATGCGGAAGTGTAGTCTGCAACTTTAAGGCTTGATCGTAAAAAACTCACTTAAATATTTGGCGCTGAGTAAGAATTTGTATTCCAACTTTTATATAAATAAAATCGACCATAACAAATACCTGTATGCTCCTGTATTCCTGAATTCAATACCTGTACAAATACCTGTATTCCTGCTATTTACCTCAGCCCTGTTGAAAGAAAATAATTGTTTTGCTGTTTAGGATTTAAAGTAATATCTATTCTTACAAAAATAGAATATTGTCTTAAAGTTAATTTACTTTATGTTTTAATGGTATTTACTTATACAAAATAAAATTATTATTGTCTACACTATCTATTTTTTAATTGAGTACAAAAAACAGAGAAATATTGAAGGTTAATAATATATATTTTTATTTTATGTATGTTTGCATTATTTGTTCGTTATACTTGTTTTGATTTAAAGTTATTTTATTTTATTATAAATCGGATTTTATGCTAAATCATGCATTATCATTCTACTACATTCGAAATTTATAAAATGTTTTACAAAATGTGTCATTATTTGTGACAGCTGATACTCTCTCCCCGTCAGTCCTAATCCCCAGTCCATTATCAGCACTTCCATCAGCCGTGTTCAACATGCATTATTCAGTATATATTCCTGTAAACAGCTTTCGTTTGATAAATTTGGCTGATTTTAAAAGCCTTTGATAATATTACGTTTTATTAAGCAAATTTCATGTTAAAAAATAATATTTGATTGCAAATGTTAACTTTACACATTTATGTTGTAATTGTTTACTATCATTACGAAAATTTTCTCCATCGATGATACAAAAAACTCATAACTGCTACATATAACTAATTTTTGCTCAGACTATTGTTATACATTATTTAAACACAACACTAGCTCCATTTCATCAGATAAATAAATCTTATATCTACAAATTCAAAATTTTCCTTTAATGGTTTGTCATGCTGGTTACGGAAAAACAACGGAATATAAACATGTTAACACTCGTTATTTTCCTTCGCATGTTGTTTTGAAGATTGTGGGTTAAGATTGTAATGCAATTCAAATACCCCCGTTGCAGCAGACCTGCATACTCAGCGAATTTCAAATGCAAAACAACATATTTCAATCCAACATAGCGAGATTTGACATGTTTTGGTAAGCTCCATAAGAATAACATGGGGAATGAGTATGCAGGTTTGCTGCTACAGGTATATTAAAACTGGGTGGTTTTAATTCAATTTTTAATAGATATGAACTAGAAGAAGCTATTTACCAAGTTTTATCGAGATATGTTGAGAAATAACCGAGAAGTAGAATTTTACTTATTTCCCATAAGGTTAACATTGGGACAACGTACTGTGTTTACCACTTTCAATATCTCGGTAACCAATGGACATAGAGCAGTGATTCAAAATACTAAATTGTTTGTTTTTTTGAGCTGAATTCAATGGTGCCAACAAAAATTTGATAAATCTTATTTTATTATCCTATGTTAAAAATTTAAAATCCCCATTTTTGGGGGGGTTTATCCCTTTTTATCCCCTCTTCGGTGGTCCGATCGGGCTGGTTTACGAACTCGTCCGAGGGATTACCACTTTACATGTCTGTACCAAATTTCATTAATATCGGACCACTTTTACGGCCGCTATCGTGCTCACAGACACACACACACACACACACACACACACACACACACACACACACACACACACACACACACACACACACACACACACACACACACACACACACACACACACACACACACACACACATATATATATATATAAATTCGAACGAATGGTGTTTTCTGCTTCTGGTGGCCCCAAAATGAAAAGTTAACATGGTCTCGGGCTTAGGTCTTACTATGAGACCTACGGTAATAGCTTCTTCCCTATAGGGGAAATTCGCTAAAATAATTCTATTTTTTTAAACAGTTTCATGAATGATGATATGGGAAAGACCCGTCACAGTCTGAAATTCCTGAGCTAAATAATAACTGCTAAATAAATTTTACAAGCCTAATTTACCAGACATATTTCTAAATATATCTCATTAGTTAGGAAATATTCCTTTTCACTATTAAAAGGAGTCATCGTTAAAGATGCTGCAAATAATTGTTATTTTGTCTATAATAGCAAAAGAGAAGTTTTGAAAATATATCTTTTTAGTGGGTTTTCAATAATAAATAATAATTTTGCTTTGGTATCTATAAAGTAATTAGGCCAAATAGGCCCAAGGACTTATTAACAATAATTTAAATTTATTTCCTTTTTATATTACATTTTTACATAATAATTTGTGTTTTGCACAGCAAGGTTAATCTTGAAAAAACGTGTTTGCTTCAAACCCCTTTATGAAATATAATACAGAGGAACAACATTTAAAAGACAAAACTTGCGAGTTATTAGATTTTCCTGGAAAATATAAATTGCCAAGAAATAGTTTTTGCAATAATTCTTTATTTCAAGGATGAAACAGAAACTGTATCGTAAATTCTCAAATCTAATGTTATAATATTTTCTTTTCTTATGAAATATTATTTGATATTTTTTCTTGATTCCCTCTGTACCTCACAAGTTCATAAGGAGTTTGCTTAAAATGAATTAGTTATATCAATGAATACGACAGAATAGCAATAGATATCGCCTTCCGTTTAGTATCTATGGACAACATTAAATTATTCGTCAAATTATTGATGTTGGCATTTTAGAACTGTCACTTAAAGTTACCTCATCAATTTTGACATTCCATATCTTTGTTTTCTTTTTTTCAACATAATATAGTTCCTCTCAGCAACTTCACTAACAGTTTGAAGATTTACTAATGTATTTAACTGTCAATACAAAATAGTTAATACATAGATGACCCAGATGAAATATTTGTTTATCAATTTGGGCCCATTCAGATTCGTTTTACTCAACATTACATTACATATTACTGTTAACTTCCCACTTTAACGATCAATATTCACTTCAATTCAGGAAAAATAGATTTTTCGGTAAGTTTTCAGGTTAAACTAGATTCAAAAATTTATTTCAATACATTACGTATGAATATACAATATGAATATACCGTATGAAGCTTAAATACCAAGCACTGATTAATCAAATTAAACTTCAAATAATGAAAAAGGCCAATTAGGGTGAAACCTGATCCCTTTTTAAAGCCATTTATTCACGAATAAATGGCTATATAAAAGGGCACAAAAGGCAGTGTGCATTATGGTGCTAGAATATTTATAACGGTGCCGTTATAAGGCTACTTTCATTACTTTGAGTGTTCTCGTCAAGTATATGAAGCTCCGGACGATGAAAAAGCACCAGAACACAACCAACGTGGAGACACTTTATATACCACCTTAAAATCGTCACTTGATAATAAGAATGCTCTGAAACAGGCTTATTTCATAATTCAATATTGGCAGGTGATTTCATAATATCGGCCTCTCATTAAAAACTTGTTTGATAATCCGTAATCTTGATTGAACGTACTTAAATTAATTTAATTGCTATTTTGGTCAATTCCACTGAAACATATAATGGTCAAATAATTTCTTAAAATACATAAAACGATTATGTTGGAATTAGTATATTTCATATTAAGAGTGGGAAGTGGAAATTTGTATTACCGAGCACTTCATTCAGTGCGTTTCATATGGTAAACTTTAAGATCGTCAAGTTTGAAGTTAACAATATAAAGATGAATTTTCGCAGATGATAAAAACATAACAAAAGCGTGTGATTATAATAGTATTTTATTTTATCCTGAGGAAGTTATTTCGAGTTAATATGTGTACGATGAAATCTTTCTTAGTAATTTATTTATTCACAACAAAATGGTTAATTAGTTTTAACTAGTAAATATTTATATGTTTTCTTTATCTTATTTTACTAGTAATAATCAGCAAACAGGCAAGACCTCTACTATAAACCGGCATAACCCTTAAAATTATTCATAGAAGCTATACAACATTTTCCCAACAAACTATTCTTCAAATTATTTTCCCACGTCGCGGCGTTTTCTTGTACGGCTTTTACTATGGATCCACATCAGTAATAGTCTGTTTGGTTATGTACTAAGAAATAATTGTTTATGTGCTGAGTAAATAAATGACAATGTGCTTTACTCTCGAAATAAACTCAACATTTTTCCTTCACCTGCAATAGTAAATATCCTGACCATAAACATTCAGTTTATTGACTTAGTGGCTAATAAAAAATATTCATTTTGTTTCGATCTTTTAATAGCGCCTTCATCAAGATAGCTGCAACCATGCATGCACCAACGATCAGCTGATTGTTGCAACGTTCTTGAGTGCTTAATTCTTGACCATTCTCACAGCTGATTGTTTTTAATGTTATTTTTATTGGATTATTCATGTCACTAAATCAGCTGTTACCGCCTGTATCCGTTGAGCTTCAACATATTTGCATGTATGCGTGAAAATGTGAAGGCGCAATAATTTTTTAAACTTAGATTTCAATGTTATCCTTATGGATTTACTTTTTCTCCTGAAGGGAAGGAAAGTAATCACTTTATTCCCTCTGGGAGACGAATAATTATTTTACTCACCCGTTACAAGGATTAAAACACCATAAAGGAGAATGCGTCTTAACACAGCAGGTAGAGTAAAACTTTATAATGTTAGGGTGACCTTTATAATAGTTTTATTGTGCTTTGTTGAAGTGCTTTAAAAGCTTCATAACAAAAAGTGGTAACGTTCCTCTGAATAGTGCTGATAGGCGGCTGATCTATAGGTATAGCTTAATCCGTGCGTAAAGCTGTGAAGAGAGTTCCCATTCAGTAATAATCAACCGCTGACGCTGACATACTTCCATCACAATAAACAAAGTTTAAAAATGTTTTGTTAAATATCAGAAACTTTATATTTACAAATTAATCTATAACTGCAGATTTTTCTCAGAACTCCCGCCTCCAATATGTATAACCACAAAACCTAGTTTTTGGAGTTGTACTCATGAAAGTTAGTAAGTAAAATATTTGCTAAAAAATATTTGTTAATGTTTGACTACAATAGATTTATAATGAGCTTAGATACGTAACAACACTGATTCCTTACAAACGTTTCAGGTTTCAATACATGGTGCACAACGAGGAATGTCTGAACCTTATTACAAGTAAAAATAACATTTATCTCGTGAATATTTTTAATCGAAATAGTTTTCATTGTATCAAACTCACAAACTATTTGAAACATTATAAGCTTAATCTTCTGAACGATTATCATTCTGAAAATTTTCAAACTTTTATTTTGATCTGTGACGTATTTTTGCTTAAATAAATATTTAAAGCAAAGAGTAACGTCTTAATTAGTCTCCGGATATGACTCGAGCTGGGTCTAGTTCCAGAGCTCAGGATTCTAAGTCTAAATCCAATCGAATTGAATGGCTGGTCTAGCCTGATCTTTACTCAAGTCTTTATTGGGAGAAATATTAAACTCAGACAGTTATAGGCCGGGTCATAAAATGGACATGGCTCTATGTAGTCATCATCGTTCAAAAGAAACTAGACAAAAATAACCTTTCAGTTTGATAAATTGATAGGAGGAGGTGGAAGAATATAGGTTCAGTGTGTAAATTAATCAAAGGTTATCTAGACTGCAAGGTAGATTCGGTCTGCACAACACATGTATAGGCCTACCGATAGAGAGAGAAGACATAAGTTAACACACACTGGAGAGCGTCCCTATCAATGTCCCACAAGTGACTTAGGCTTCCCACAAATGAGGTTAGGTCCGTATTTCACGAACGTAGCGATAGCACAGTAGCTAAGAGAAAGAGTGTTAAGTGTACGTACCCTTCAACAATAGGTTAGGTCCGTATCTCACGAACGTAGGCCTAGCACGAAATAGACAAGAGACATCTACTGACTCACACAGGGGAATTGCCTTATTAATGTTATAAATGTAGAACAGGCTACCAAAAAAACAGGTTAGGTCCGTATCTCACGAAATTAGCGATAGGATAGTGATACAGAGAAAGAGAGTGTGAGTGGGTATACTCTATAAAAATGGGTTAGGTCCGTATTTCACGAACATAGGCCAAGCAAGAAATAGAAAAGAGACATATATCGACTCACTCAGGGGAAAGGCCTTTTTAATGTTATAAATGCAGAACAGCCTACAAAAAAAAAAGGTAAGGTCCGTATTTCACGAACTGAGCGATAAGACAGCGATACAGATCAAGAGAGGGTTAAGTGGTTATACCCTAAAAAAATGGGTTAGGTCCGTATTTCACGAACATAGCGAAGTGATAGATTGAGAGAGCATATATTGACCCACACCAGGGAACGGCCTTACCAAGGTTCTAAATCTAGAACCGGTTACCAAAAAAATAGGTTAGGTCCGTATTTCACGAACAGAGCGATAGGATAGTCATAAGAGAGAGATAGGCAGCCAATTAGCTCAAGTTAGCTGGGCTAAGACAGTTTGTGTGTAATTTTAGTGGGATAGAATAGATTTAAACTGAAAGGTTATTCTTGAATATTAAAGAACTAATTAATTCACACAAATCTATCAACTCTGCAACTACTCTTTAGAGGGTGAATCCAAACAAGCAAACTATGATACATTCCATTATGTAGCAAAATTTTATTACAAGCGGTAAGCAAAACTACTACAGTTACTAGCAGAGGAACTAGTAAAACTCACTGGCGACAGGCCTTACACATAATTTGTCAATGGCAAGTGCTAAATATTGTACTGAAACAGCCAATTACTAAAGCAAAATAATATACTAGGATATACAGTGGTCTCGAGGCAAAATATTCCTATAAAAAAATACCCTGTAAGTATTCTACACAATTAAAAAAAAAATAACACGTTAGCTAACTTCAGATCATTGCTTTCGATTTAGTTCTGTTTTAAAAGAAATACCGTATTTTCACGGACCTATGTTGGAATGGAACTAATTTATTTTACGTTAGCTTGTTAGCTAACTTCGGACAATCGCTTTGATTTAATTTTGTTTTAAAATACCGTATTTTCACGGACCTAGACAGCAGTTTATTAATCCCTGTTCCGTATTTTCACGGACCTAAACAGTAGTTTATTAATCCCTGTTCCGTATTTTCACGGACCTAGACAGTAGTTTATTAATCCCTGTTCCGTATTTTCACGGACCTAAACAGTAGTTTATTAATCCCTGTTCCGTATTTTCACGGACCTAAACAGTAGTTTATTAATCCCTGTTCCGTATTTTCACGGACCTAAACAGTAGTTTATGAATCCCAGTTTAGTTGTGGGGAATTAATGAAATACCGTATTTGCACGGACCTACAATTAGAAGTTGTGACTATTTATTCAACAAGGAAGTGTTTAGGCTTTAGGCACTGAGTATATAATCAATTCTAATTCAACAAGTTAAGCTTTAAAATACCGTATTCGCACGGACCTAAAGTATAGTAATTGTATTTTGGATAATTAGGCTCGTTATTACAGTTTATGAGTAAGCAAGGCTTAGTATTAATAAAATAGATAATCGT
This sequence comes from Flexamia atlantica, assembly GCA_035578135.1. NCBI lineage: Eukaryota > Metazoa > Arthropoda > Insecta > Hemiptera > Cicadellidae > Flexamia > Flexamia atlantica. The sequence goes on along the minus strand of JAQJVK010000162.1, from coordinate 284,779 downwards.
TTAGGCAAAACGTGTTAATATGGCATACAAGGTTACACAGTTGCAAGGTGCAATATATCTATTGGCAATCAAAGCAAAGATATACAGCAGTAATTCAGAAACTATTACCACTAGTAAAGTATAGAGTAGCAATGTATGGATTATTATTCTTAGCAATGATGAATAGCAAATCACAAAGTTGCAACAGTAGTAGTACTAGTAATAATACTGTAGTAGTCAAGTAAGTAGTATACTTACAAGTGGTGAGAGATGTTTACCCAGTGTGGGTGAGTCGAGCAACTGCCGGACCGTGCCGTGCTCTCGAGTTTTGTCAACCGCTGGGCGCTCAGGCGCATGCGCGACTCTCCCCACTCCTTGGTGGTGGGGACTGGATGATGATTCACCGGCGCTCGTCGGTCAGCCGAGCGTGGCGCTGCTGCCGACAGGCACCAGCATGCAGGATGACGATATCTCTACTACTTTTAATAAACGAATATTTCCCCATCCCATGATTATAGTATAATTTATTATTTGATTCTTTCTTTGTTTTAATAACATTTAGCAGAGTAATAAGCTAAAATACTGTTGCTTAGTTTATTTAATAAAAAAAAATTTACTCCTCAATTTGGAGACCCTTACACTCCCCTCTTACTTTATTGAGAAAAAAAAAACAACAAAAAAAAGGACTCCAACCTTCTGGTGAATGGACTAAATTAAAACTTCAGCGTTAAGCAAAAACAAATATATTCAGTGAATAAAATAACAAAGAATGGTCAAAACGAGCAAAATAAAAATTATAACCTCTAAGCAATATAAAACAACAACAAAATTTATCACAGGCCGTTCCTTTCAGTCTAGTCTTCTAAAACCATATTACTTCTTTGATTATGTACATTTTAACAACTTAAACTTCCAAAAAATATAATAAACAAAATAAAACAGGACCTTTCGATTTAATCTAAAGCTATTCAACTATATACAAAGTTATACAACTCACTAAAAGCTACTAATAAAAAAAAATAAAGCTTCAAAAAATATCACAGACTCTGGCTAATAAAGGCGTAACGGTTACCTAATACCTATCTATTTACAACAATACTGACAGTAAAAATATGTATAAAACGGTATAGCAATAAACTATAATAACAAAAAAAATCTTCTTAACATAAATAAAGCTTTTCTTTTTTTTTAGTTTAACGCAGTGCCGGGGGTAGGTCTCTTACGTCAATCCTCACAAACGAGCCGTCTGGAAGGAAGAACCTCTTCCTTTTTGCCCGGTAGCGTCGCTGGGGTTGAGCCGGGTACGGTCCCGCGCGTTGTTGGTGTTGATGTGGCAGGTGCTGATTTGGTTGGTGCTGATTCGGTAGATACTGATGTACCGGTGGTAGAGTCGCCTGGCTAACTTCTATGGGCTGTTGTGGTGGAGTTCGGGTGGAACTGGTTGAAGGTAGACTTTTCAGTGGGCTCTGCTGCTTCGGTGGGTTGTCTGGTTGTCGCCGCACCTCAGGTTGAGCGGGTGGTGGGCAAACCTCAGGTTGAGCGGGCGGTTGGCAGTCCTCCTCGGCGAGAGCAGCTTCCTGAGCATCTAGCTCAGCACACAGAAGGTCCATGTCTCCCTCGTCTACTACTAACGACAGGCAGTCGTTTTCTTCTACCATTTCAAAGTCGTCAGGCTCCGGATCTGGACCTTGAGAGATGGTGCTGGCTTCTATGGCTGGTTTGTTGGTGGCCGTTTCCATTGTGTTAACCTGGATAGGTTTGAACGAGACTGGGGACTTGTAGGAAGAATAGCCTTCTTCGATGGCATCGTTCAGAGCCTCGAGCAAGGGGTCCCAAGAGGTCCAATATTCCTGTAGGGTGCCTTTCTCCCAGCAGACACCCTTGCTTAATTTGAAGTTCGGGTTGAACTTTGGCACGAATCCATTGGGGAGAGGTCTCATCTGGGCGTCCCCATCAAAGAGACGCTCACCGGGTTGGTCCGTGGCTAGTTCTGCTCTCCCGGTTACCTGTTCCTTCCGTAGTGCGGAGGCTATATTCTTGCGAATCTCTGCGCAGTCGACTCGCACATGGTTTATTGGCTGGTTGTTTGCCAGCTGAGTGGCGTACCAGCAAACGTAAACGCCGCACTCCATGCTGCCTTCCGGCTGACTTTCTGCCGCCGACACTCCGATCTTGAGCCAGGAATCACGGTAGAAAGGCTCTCCCAGCTCCTCAGCTAGTGATTGGAGGTATGTCAGGAACTCCCCAACAATGCCACTTCGGTTTCTACCAAGGGAGTCCATAGCATGTATTACTTTCCTCTTCGGCCAAGCAGCCACCAGTGCCCAATGATTTTCTTCACTGAAGTTTACTGGGAATAGTATTAGGTCTCTCACGAAGAGGTTGTGACCCTTTGTCCATCTCTGCACTCGGGAAAATCCACCTTGCCGTAGCGCTATAGGAAAAAACGTGTCGAAGGACCATATCTTGAAGATGTCTGGTAGCAGTAGACTCCTCCTCTCCAACAGTCTTAGATAGCCCGATATGGCCTGGTCATTTAGGGCAGCATTATTTCTCAGAATGCTCTGGAAAGCCAGGACTGGAACGGTCAAGGGTTTTCGGAGTTCTTCCATGTTTGGATGCAAACCTTGATCCTAGCAAGCAGCGGCCAAACCTATGGGACAAAAGCGGGTCTCAGGCAAGCATGCAAACCAAGCAGGTAATTTAAGCAAGCAATAAAAGCAACAAAGAGACGGTGTGAGTGATAGTGAAATTTAGTTATGAAAGGCTTTCAAGTCTTTAGCGTGTATAACATGGATATTGTTTAAGTGGTCCACTATCTCGAACATGTTTGTCCCTACTTGTCTGAGTATTGTGAAAGGACCGTCATATTTTGGGGCTAATTTCTGTGCAATTGCCTCAGTGGCGGAAGACAATGTATGCTGTCTTTTTAATACCTCTTGCCCTACTCGAAATGGGTTTTCTCGTCTCCGGAGATTGTAGTGTCGCGCTTGATGAGTAAAAGCTTTTGCCAGGTTTTCCTTCACTTTCTCGTGAATGCGTTTCCTTAGGATTTCTCGAGCCGTGTACTCGTCTTCTTTTGTGGTATCTTCCTCGTCGGTTACCAACTCTCCGTGAATCGCCCTTGGTAATCTCAACTCCCTTCCCAGAGTGATCATTGCCGGGGAAAATTTTGTTGAATCATGCACCGCTGAATTCATAGCGAATCTAAACTCGGCCAGGTTTTGATCCCAGTTTCTGTGGTCGTTCCTGACATATTGAGCGATCATGGTCTTCAGTACTCTATTATATCGTTCGGTGGGATTTGATTGTGGACTATAAGGTGCAGTATATTCCAATTTAATTTTCCACTCTCGTGCCAAGTCCTGGAAGATCTTGGAGGTAAACTGAGTTCCATTATCACAACGGATGACCTCCGGAGCTCCGTATCTTAATAGCACCATATTGCTTAAATGTTCAACCACTTGTTTTGCGGTTGCAGACTTCAGTGGGGCTACTTCTACCCATTTTGAGAAGTTATCCTGGACCACCAGTGCGAATTTCGATCCCCGTTTACTTCTGGGCAAAGGTCCAATTAAATCCAAAGTTATCATGTACCACGGCCCTCGAGGTCGTCTCAAAATCATTTTTCCAACGGGTTTCATTTGTTCAACCTTATACTGTTGACAGTTCACACATTTTCGCACATATTCCTTGACTTGTTTCTGCCATCCGGGCCAATAATATCTGCTGCCAACTCTCTTTAAGGTTTTCCGGATACCGAAATGACCAGACTCCGCTCGATCGTGATTCTCCTTGAGAACCTCGTCTCGTAGGTGGGAGGGTACGCAAGTCTTCCAAACTGTAGTAGGATCGACCGTATCCATTCTACGGTTGGGTCTAACACGTTTGAGCAACTTCCCTTCTCGGGAAATTGTATAGCCATCATTTCTTTCTGGGTTGTTATGCACCTTGTTGAACATTCTTGTATACCAATCCTGGTTTCTCTCCGCCGTTGTCAAATTAGAATTTTGTGAATTTCCTATGATTACATTAATAGCATATTCATTTGATAGGTTGGTCTCCTCTCCTTCCGGATCTGGAGGAGGTGACACAGGGTTTCGAGACAGAGCGTCTGCAACCTTATTCAAGGCCCCTTTCCTGTAACATATCTCGAAGTTATGTTGCTGTAATTCTAAAATCCATCTTCCTAATCGTCCTGATGGTTCTTGTAGTTTCATGAGCCACTTCAAGCTTTGATGATCGGTAATTATCTTGAAACGGTACCCTTCCAGGTACGGCCTAAACTTTCTTACTGACCAAACAACGGACAAACATTCTTTCTCTGTCACCGTGAATTTCTTTTCAGAATCGGCCAACAGGCGACTCGCAAACGCGATGACAATTTCTTTGTTGTTCTGTATTTGGACCAAGGCTGCACCAAGCCCTTCGTTTGAGGCATCAGTATGTAGCTCGAAAGGAAGGTTGAAATCTGGACACACCAGAGTCGGGGCGGTTGTTAACTTTTCCTTCAGGGTGCCGAACGCTTCCTCTTGCGGTTGTCCCCATTGCCAAGTTGTGGTTTTCTTTAGAAGTTTTGTTAACGGGGCCGAAATTTTGGCAAAGTTGGGAACGAAACGTCTGTACCAGGAGGCCATACCCAAAAATCTACGTAATTGTCTCACTGTCTTTGGCTGAGGAAAGTCAACTATCGCCCTTACTTTGTCAGGGTCAGTATTGACTCCTTGACTATTAATTACATGACCGAGATACCGTAACTCTGTGCGACAAAAGTGACACTTTTCTGGGTTTATCTTTAGATTAGCTTCCCTCAGTCTCCGAAATACTTCCTTTAGCAGATCTACATGTTCCTCAAGAGTTGGAGTTGCGAGCACGAGGTCATCAAGATAGGCAAAAGCTCTTGGTTCGAGTTCTGGACCAATTACTCGGTCTAAGAGCCGTTGGAACGTCGCAGGAGCAGCATGCAACCCAAAAGGCATTACTTTAAACTGAAAGAGTCCCCTACCTGGGACGGTGAACGCCGTTAGCGGTTTGCTCGCCTCCGACAGTGGCACTTGCCAGTAGCCGTTTTTCAAGTCGATTGTAGAGATGTATTTGGCCTCCCGTAATTTGTCCAATATTGCATTTATCTTGGGTAAGGGATAGGCGTCTGGTTCACTGATGGCATTTATTTTCCGTAAATCACAACAAAATCTATACTTCCCCGTGGGTTTCTTTATAAGAACTATAGGTGAACTATAAGGGCTGTTGGATGGTTCAATCACGTCATCGGCTAGCATGGAGTTTATTTCCTCATCAACAATTTTCTGCATGGCAGGGTTCAAAGGGTAATGTTTTGATTTGACAGGTATATCGGTTTTAAGCCGAATAGTGTGTTCAATCAGTGTAGTTCGCCCTGAAAGTTCTTGGAAAAGTGGTAATTCCTGCTCCAAGAGCTCGTTCAATTTCTCCTGTTCTTGTGGCGAGAGTTCTGCGACCGCACTAATTCCTGGGCGGTGTCCTGAATCTGCACCTCTCCCTTTACAAGTATAGTTGATTGTGACCAAGCCTAATTTATTTATCAGGTCCATCCCTATTACCATGTCTGTCGTTAAAGTCGGAATTACCAGCGCTTTCACTTCTGTCATAATGCCACCAAGGTCGCATGAGAATTTATACGCTTGAGTGACACGGGTCTTAAACCCATTAGCCATTTGTAAGGGTTGAGTAACTTGTTCTGATGTTACACCATTCTTTTTTAAACACTTAGCTATCGATCTTCCAATTATACTAACCATTGCTCCGGTGTCTATCAGACCCTGAAAGACTTCATTAAAGATATTAACAATCATGAATGGGCGCTCATCCGTACAAGGTTCCAGTCCACAAGTGCCTGAAAAATTGCTTAGTTCCTTTGTTGCGGTTGTTGGCTCGTTTGAGGTCGTGGTTGATACCTGGGACTCGGCCGACCTCCATTCGCCGGGACCCACTGACCATTTCCCTGTCTGCAATCACAGTTTACTGTTCTCACGCCTTCTTTCTTACAGTAAAAGCAACGGACCACTTTCGGTTTGGGACAATCGTTGATCCGATGACCCCTCTCGTTGCAGTTCCAACAAACACTAGTCCTCTGTTGAGGCTCTTCCGTCCTCCGATCAGGTCTAGGTTCTACACGGTCATTTACGTGGGGTTGAGAGACCATGTTGTATTGTAGTGGTCCAGGTCGTGTGGGATGAGAATTTGTGTTTCTCCAGTTTTGATTGAATGTTTGGTGTTCAGTTCCTTCTCTTCGTTGAAATGACGGCCTTTCTTGGTGAAAGGTCCCTTGGTTATTGCGGAAAGGTTTTGTCTTGGCATAGTAAGCCGTTTCGGGTACAAGTGCTTGCGCTGGATTTGGGGGTGGTCGATATCGACTTTTCTCCCTAACATAATTCTCGTAGTTTTCAGCTTCCTTTATCATAGCCTGAACACTGGTGACATCCTCTCTTCTCATTGTCAATTTATATTCTGGTCTTGTATTGCAATAAATTCTATCTAGTTTCTCTTCATTGGTGAAGCCACCTCTACGCCTTATCAACGTTAGTAGGGCCACTACAAAGTTCTTAAAGGGTTCCTCCAAACCCTGTGTACGGGAACGTATTTCCTCGTCCAGGTTCCTCCTATATCCTGGAGGGAGGTATTGAGTTTCGAATGCGACCTGGAAGTCATTGAAATTAGTCCATAACTCCCTCTCATTCCTATACCACAATAGCGCTTTATCTTTTAGCAGCTCAGGAAGAGTTTTCAGTATGTCGTCAGGCTGAAGGTCATAACAGTCGATCATTTCTCCTAATCTCTCTAGGAAAGATACCGGGTTACGTTCTCCATCAAAGTGAAGATTCCATTTCCTTATCATGGTACACATTTTTGCCGCACCCGTTTCGTTGGAAGATTTGGTGTTTGCTGGCCCGGGGTTGCTACTTACGGGATCATTGAAGCCCTTGAAGTTAGTGTAACTGCTCGTTGGTTTATCCTTCTGTAGTGAATATGTCACACTAGTTTGAGTGGACAGTCTAGCCGGTTCTCTCAGCGGCAAACTTGGCGGTTGTCTTAGAACCTTATCTGATTGATGAGATGAACTCACAAGCTCTGCTAGAGCCCTCTTTACGGACTCGGTACTTTCATTTGGGGACAATCCTAGCGCCTCCCGAATATACATGGTTTCGTCTACGCTCCTGTTTTGCTTCATGTAGGTTTCATCTGTTGACCTATGATCTGCGAACTGTGGCGAAGGACCATAACTAGTTGGAGGCTGTTGAGGAGGTACATAACAAGCTGTATCATACTTATTTTCCTCGTTAACGTGGACCTTATATTGCCCATAGGCGGGATCCTTCCTTAAAAAGTCAACAAATCTAGCTCGCAGGTCCTCTACTCTACCGTCCGATGGAAGCCCTAGTCTATCCAATTCATTAACCAACTCTTGTTTCTTCATATAATAAACCCATCCTACTCTAACTTCCCCGTCTTCCCCATACCCTAGGGGTTTTGACATTGTCTGCTTTGCCGCAGAAGGTTTTTCACCACGAGGTATTGCACCCGTCCTACTCGTCTCAGTTACTGTGGTCTCAGTAATAGTCAAAGCCGGAACAGTGGTAGTCGTTGTTGGGTAAGTGGTAGTCGTGGTGGGAGTCATGGTTGGGTTAGTAGTAGCCGGTTCGGTGACCGGATTCTGTTGTGAGTTTGAAGCCGGTGGTGTAGTGACAGTAATGTCAGAAGTAGTGGTCTGAGGGGGTTTTCCAGGTAGGACCTGTAATTGCAGCATCTGCAAAGTGACATGCCAAAGTCGAAGAAAAGATTTGGTAAACATCGTGTAGCTCTAAGAATGTATAGTTACTAATATCAAAAAAACAATTATCACCCTCTACTACTTTTCGAGACCAAATTTGAACTCTACTCAATTTTTAATCAACAAAATTTTTTTCTCAATGGACAAAGAATCAAGTCCCTGTTCGGGCGCCAGAAATTGTGACGTATTTTTGCTTAAATAAATATTTAAAGCAAAGAGTAACGTCTTAATTAGTCTCCGGATATGACTCGAGCTGGGTCTAGTTCCAGAGCTCAGGATTCTAAGTCTAAATCCAATCGAATTGAATGGCTGGTCTAGCCTGATCTTTACTCAAGTCTTTATTGGGAGAAATATTAAACTCAGACAGTTATAGGCCGGGTCATAAAATGGACATGGCTCTATGTAGTCATCATCGTTCAAAAGAAACTAGACAAAAATAACCTTTCAGTTTGATAAATTGATAGGAGGAGGTGGAAGAATATAGGTTCAGTGTGTAAATTAATCAAAGGTTATCTAGACTGCAAGGTAGATTCGGTCTGCACAACACATGTATAGGCCTACCGATAGAGAGAGAAGACATAAGTTAACACACACTGGAGAGCGTCCCTATCAATGTCCCACAAGTGACTTAGGCTTCCCACAAATGAGGTTAGGTCCGTATTTCACGAACGTAGCGATAGCACAGTAGCTAAGAGAAAGAGTGTTAAGTGTACGTACCCTTCAACAATAGGTTAGGTCCGTATCTCACGAACGTAGGCCTAGCACGAAATAGACAAGAGACATCTACTGACTCACACAGGGGAATTGCCTTATTAATGTTATAAATGTAGAACAGGCTACCAAAAAAATAGGTTAGGTCCGTATTTCACGAACAGAGCGATAGGATAGTCATAAGAGAGAGATAGGCAGCCAATTAGCTCAAGTTAGCTGGGCTAAGACAGTTTGTGTGTAATTTTAGTGGGATAGAATAGATTTAAACTGAAAGGTTATTCTTGAATATTAAAGAACTAATTAATTCACACAAATCTATCAACTCTGCAACTACTCTTTAGAGGGTGAATCCAAACAAGCAAACTATGATACATTCCATTATGTAGCAAAATTTTATTACAAGCGGTAAGCAAAACTACTACAGTTACTAGCAGAGGAACTAGTAAAACTCACTGGCGACAGGCCTTACACATAATTTGTCAATGGCAAGTGCTAAATATTGTACTGAAACAGCCAATTACTAAAGCAAAATAATATACTAGGATATACAGTGGTCTCGAGGCAAAATATTCCTATAAAAAAATACCCTGTAAGTATTCTACACAATTAAAAAAAAAATAACACGTTAGCTAACTTCAGATCATTGCTTTCGATTTAGTTCTGTTTTAAAAGAAATACCGTATTTTCACGGACCTATGTTGGAATGGAACTAATTTATTTTACGTTAGCTTGTTAGCTAACTTCGGACAATCGCTTTGATTTAATTTTGTTTTAAAATACCGTATTTTCACGGACCTAGACAGCAGTTTATTAATCCCTGTTCCGTATTTTCACGGACCTAAACAGTAGTTTATTAATCCCTGTTCCGTATTTTCACGGACCTAGACAGTAGTTTATTAATCCCTGTTCCGTATTTTCACGGACCTAAACAGTAGTTTATTAATCCCTGTTCCGTATTTTCACGGACCTAAACAGTAGTTTATTAATCCCTGTTCCGTATTTTCACGGACCTAAACAGTAGTTTATGAATCCCAGTTTAGTTGTGGGGAATTAATGAAATACCGTATTTGCACGGACCTACAATTAGAAGTTGTGACTATTTATTCAACAAGGAAGTGTTTAGGCTTTAGGCACTGAGTATATAATCAATTCTAATTCAACAAGTTAAGCTTTAAAATACCGTATTCGCACGGACCTAAAGTATAGTAATTGTATTTTGGATAATTAGGCTCGTTATTACAGTTTATGAGTAAGCAAGGCTTAGTATTAATAAAATAGATAATCGTTTAGGCAAAACGTGTTAATATGGCATACAAGGTTACACAGTTGCAAGGTGCAATATATCTATTGGCAATCAAAGCAAAGATATACAGCAGTAATTCAGAAACTATTACCACTAGTAAAGTATAGAGTAGCAATGTATGGATTATTATTCTTAGCAATGATGAATAGCAAATCACAAAGTTGCAACAGTAGTAGTACTAGTAATAATACTGTAGTAGTCAAGTAAGTAGTATACTTACAAGTGGTGAGAGATGTTTACCCAGTGTGGGTGAGTCGAGCAACTGCCGGACCGTGCCGTGCTCTCGAGTTTTGTCAACCGCTGGGCGCTCAGGCGCATGCGCGACTCTCCCCACTCCTTGGTGGTGGGGACTGGATGATGATTCACCGGCGCTCGTCGGTCAGCCGAGCGTGGCGCTGCTGCCGACAGGCACCAGCATGCAGGATGACGATATCTCTACTACTTTTAATAAACGAATATTTCCCCATCCCATGATTATAGTATAATTTATTATTTGATTCTTTCTTTGTTTTAATAACATTTAGCAGAGTAATAAGCTAAAATACTGTTGCTTAGTTTATTTAATAAAAAAAAATTTACTCCTCAATTTGGAGACCCTTACAGATCGTAGGATTACTAAAAATGGGTAAAAATGTTTATCAAATATAGGTATCCAATTGCAGTTGATAAGTTTTAATACAAAAGGAAGAATGTGGCAAACTTTTAATAGTAATAAATTGTAGTCTGTAAACACCACGATCTGGGCTATAACGATCAACAAACAGAGCAAAAAGACCAAGATATTACCGTTCAAAATGAGCAGCGACGCCGGACCAGAGCAGCGAGGAATTGGAATCGCCGTCTCCCACGCCCTGGGCAATGTATATTTCCGTCAACCTTTGTCTACAGAGCATTTCCATTGAAACGTTTTAATTAATGTAAAATTTGTTTATATTTATACAACAGAAAAACTTCGATTAAAGTGAGCATTTAAAAATTAAAAAAAATGTTTCCTCAAATAAATGTTTGTATTAAGTAATAGTTTATAAGAGAAACCATTATGGATATATTGAATGTTTATACATAAACGTTTAAAAACTGTTAAACAAATAGTGAAGCTACTACCTCTAATTAATAAGCACAGGGTTATTGGTTATTGGTGAACTTTATGTTAGAGCTGTTTGGTAGAAAAGCTGTGAATCCGTTGTCTAATTACAGCAATATCAAATATCTTGAGTATATGTGTAGACATGTGATGTTTCAGAACTAAGCCAAGTGTAGGTAACCCTAGATTTGAACGGCACATTGTAATATTTTGAAGCATAGATTGATTATTATGTAGATATAAGTTAAGGTTCCATATTATTTGATAGAAATAATCCATTTTATATTCATTTTAACTTACTTACAGAGCAAAATATTTGAGGAAATGTAATATCGCTCACTTATCGGAGAGGTTAGGTTATCCGATAGGTTAGATTATTTATGTCGTTGTAAATAACACAGTGTGTACGTACATGATTTATGTGTAAAGTGGTGCAAACAATTTGTTTTTAGTGTAAAATAATTAATAGTTATTAATATTAAGTTAGAATAATCCATATTTAACGAATTAATAGCAATAATTATAAAAATATAGTTGTACAGTTCACGCATTGCTGTTCGCGCATTATATCTCCGGCTATTGCTAGTACGCTACTAACCAACCATATCATATAATATTTTAAACATATAATTCTGGTAAAACACAACGTTTGACATACAGCGGGACTGTAGAACAATGTTTTCAAAAAAGTAGTCCCTCCCCACCGCGCCTTGCGACCACCTGACTCTGCCATAGCTGGGGATATAATGCGCGAACTCCACACAAAGAACTATACTACTCCACATCTCCGCCTCTGGTAGCGTCAGCGGTTGCAAGACGAGGAGGGGAGGGGGAGTACTTTTCTGAAAACATTGTTCTACAGCCCCGCTGTATGTCAAACGTTGTGTTTACTAATATATCACATGTTAAAAGTCTACGGTAAGTAGCATAGTAGCCTTAGCCGGAGATATAATGCGCCAACAGTAAAAGTTATGTTTATGTTTCTCTTTATGATGTGAGTAGTGGTAAACATGTATAGTAGAAGGTTGCATCGGCTGCCAGGTGGTCACGTGATCATCCCCAGCTGATCTGTGCTATAAAATGGCGAGCATTAGCCGTCGGCCTTTACAGATTGTCTCATTGGCTGACTGATGCTGTGGGCACTCTGTGCTCGCTGCTGCATCTCCAACAATCAACGGGTACAGGCAGGTCCCCCGATTTTTTTATTTGTTTAGATGAACGGTAGAAGCAGAGTGTCCCACGTTCCCAGTTATAATTTGTCAGTAATAGAGCATTTAGCCGATCAAGTAAAGTGATGATTTTTTTTATTTATTGTAAATGCATTGCAATCTGCGGAGACAATAAAATCAGTGATGTTAAAACATATTTTCATTTCTTCTCATTGGATACCTTAGAGTTTAAAGGTTTGAGTGATTTTTTCAGAAGGTCGGCACTACAGTTCCATACGAAGATTGCTTAGCCCCGATTGCCCGTTGGCGCGGCAATCTTACTGTAACACTACACTTCGGCATCGCTGTTGCATCTTAACTGATGCTGCGAACGTAAACATACAATTAGTGGCACTTAAATTTTACATACACAAATTTAATAAAGACTTACACTGTAGCATCTTAGTTAATGCTGCGTCCCTTGTAAACACTACGCTTTCTAATCGCTGTTGCATCTTTCGGATCGCTGTGATCGAACTAAACAAACAGTTACACTTACAAATAAAAGCTTACGCGGATGCATCTTAACTCATGCTGCGTCCTTTATAAATATTACTCTAACAAAAAAAGCCTTCCACTGTTGCATATTAATTGATGCTGCGTCCTTCATGAACAAAACGCTTGCGAAGCGCTCTTACATCTTAAATGATGCTGTGGCCGAATCAATACATTTACATTTTAAACTCATAAGTTAGGGCGTCATTTTATAAATATATATATATATCCTATAAGTGTATTGGGCTATGGCATAGAACTCACTCTGTGATATAAAATTGAACTCCGAGCTAAATTAAGAATAAATAAAATAAAGAAACTTAAAAATCCTTTCCTCCTCCCAGTTTAAAAGATCGAAGATCCGTAAGCCTTTACAGCTCTTGTTACAAATTATAAAGAAGAAAACTTTCATTATAACTTTGCTGCAACAATAATTACACTATGAAAATTATAATCATCGAAAGCACTGAGCTGTTACATTACCTATTTAACTAACTCCTACCTCTTTAAATAACGTGGCAGCTGTTTATTTCTCATATAATTTTAACCCTCTGATATAATAAACATTTATAACACTTGAAATATTTTATTTAAAGATGTTTTGGCTTATCGGGCATAACATTTGAACTTATGAATTTTAAGCTATATATTGTTTGTTTAAAACATTATTAAAGTTCATAATTCAGCGAAAGTACATCATTCTATGCATTTTTTTGATGACGAAATAAAAGAAACCAGGCTGGAAATTTTAAAATTATTAGTAATTAATTTCTTTGTATATGGAAAAGTATATTATTTAACTAACTCATTAGAAAAACTTGGAAGGTTTACTAATAAATATAGTTTTCATCCCGTGGCTTAGCAATGTAAACAGCATACCATGAGAAAAATAACCTGATGACTCAAGAATAAATCCAGGGGAAACTAATATAGAGAAAGGAAATAGATGAGAAGCTACAGAGAACGGCGAACGAAATTGAAATCGGTGGTCGCTATCCCTGGTGACTGCCAGTTCCTTCCTGGTCACGTACGACGCTGTTACAAAAACTAATTTTTATTTCATTTTACTACTTTAGTAGTAATTAGAACCGGGTAAAATAACTAAGATATAAATTTTAGTAGTAGACAAATATTCTAGTGACTAAAGGTTCAAAGGAAAGGGAAAAAAGGACATAAAACACCTTAATCCATAATGATAAATATCACATTGAGTACACAAAACTATATCATTCAAGAATTTACTAAAGTGAAAAACCTTTTTTTACATTTTTCTTATTTTTCAATGTGTGCATGGGGGTTCTTTTATGGTATTTTATGTAAAACATAGGATAGTAATAATAACGGGTGATACTGTGGTCAAGTGGAAGTCATTAACTGCAAGTAGCCGTAAACACTACGTCCATAGTAGTGTTTAGTGGTGTCTGAGCGGCGCCGACGATAATGTTATTATGAGATACCCTTACACCTGTAGGGCCTTCGTTCTATACCAGAATACAGCCGTAACGTGAAATCATAGAAATAAACAATTTCACCGAAAAAACTGCTAATCAACATATAAATAGGTGGTGTTGGTTAAATTTATATCGAATTGTAACTGAAATAACCAACCTTATAACGGAGCGGCAATAGTTAATGAGTTTTCTGAGATGTTCGTTTTTTTTTTATTTAAAGCATTGCGTTAGGGAGCCGAGTTACTCAATATTTATTTTTGTCCAGATTTTTTTATCGATCCAATATCTTTCTTTTCCAGCGTAAGTTTGAACTTATGAGTATTTCCATAGAAGTGTAAGATATCGGAACGGAACACCAATTTTAGGGAAAGAAAAAAACAATGACCTGTTGCGGTTTTATGAATCAAGTTGAAACTTTTCAAGTTTATTATTCAGATATTTTTATTTATTCGTTTTTAAAATTGATCTGATTTATTTGAACATAGTTTCTTCTTAAAATTACTATTTTACTCAACTTCACTAGTTATGTGGACTCCGAGATCCAGACTGATGCTTTGTTTCTCGATCCAACAAAAGCGATTTACAAATTTATTAATTCACCTTTCGTGAAAAACGTTACTATTACGGAAAGATAAGTTTTCTATTTTACAAGTTTTTTCTGAGAGACAAATCTTTCATTGTCAATAGAGAGCAGTTAGTTTTACAGTGATTTTCAGTCTTCAAAATAGGAGTAAGCCATGCTCAAATTTAGTGCCTTTGCTTATTCACAATTTTAATAAATTCCTCGTATGATCATGTATTGGTTCTTATTCGCTGATGATTTAAACATGTAAAGATAGAGAGCCACTAAGATAGATATCATTTTTTTTTATTTAGAGGTTGATCTCGACCGTGTTTTTAAATGGAGGAAACTGAATGAGTTTTAACATTACAACACGTTATTAGTGTCCGGGAGTGTGGCAGAGTAAAATAGTGTTTGTTTCTGATGTTGGAGTAGTAGTCTGGGCCCCACTTAAGCAGTAACATGGGCTCTTATGGAGTATAAATCCCTTGTTCTGATTGGTCCCCCACCCCTCCTAAGCCCCGCCCCCTTGTTCTGATTGGTCCCCCACCCCTCCTAAGCCCTGCCCCTTTGTTCTGATTGGCCCCCACCCTAACCCCACCCCTCCTAAGCCCCTATGGAGGTGGTAAAGATGGCGTCTATCAAAGATGGTGTCCATCAAAGATGGCGTCGTCTTTCGCGCTGAAATTCCTAACCTCACTTCTCCCGCCCTCTTCTCCCGCTCCATATTTACCCTATGGACTGTTAACCTCCATGTTTGATACTCTATGGAGTTATTTTATCTATGGATTTATATTGCTCAATGAATGTCTTACTCTATGGAGTTATATTAATTTTCTTATTCTATAGACTATGTTACTCTATGGAACTATACATTATATGATATATGGATCGTGGAGATATAGCAGAAATAATGTCATCAGCTGCGCCGACGGTCATGGGACCGTGACGTCATCAGTCCCGTGATCTGTATCTGTCACGTGATCCTTCAGTCAAAAGATGATGTAATTTTTTGTGTTCCTAACCTAACTTTTTTAGGGGTAGTTTTTTTAATGTTATAATTTCGCGCTTAGGACCCCTCAATGTGTTTCATATAAGCAAATTAATTTTCGTTCAAAAATGATGTATCAATTGGGTAGGATATGATAAGAATAACATAGTGAGATAAGGTGGTTTGTGGTTTCCGGGTAATGGAACGGGTTATCAACATGACATCCGGAACCACATGACTCTGGAGGAAAAGTGTTATCGGTACAACATCCGGGATGTGGTTCTTTGTTAGATGTGGTCGGAATAAGCGGGCGGGCATCCTATTGGCTGATTGGTTTACCTCCATCGGTTTACATCTTGCCTCGATCACTCTGTTCCTGGCTTTCGAGTTGTTCAGAGGTGTCTGTGCTGTGTTGTTCTAGCGTGTTCTATTGTGCAATACTGCTGTGAGTATTTAGAATTAATTCAGTTTTTTGTTTAAAGAACTTAGAAAATTTTAACTTAAATAATTAATTCGGATTTTTTGTTTGAAGAACTTAGGAAATTTTAACTTAAATAATTAATCCAGATATTTGCTAAAAGAACTTAGAAAATTTAAGCTTAAATTTCTGTTTAGTTAATTTTTAAAGTACTTTTAATAATTATTGGCTTTTATAACCTAAATTTTTAAGTCCCTGTAAAATGGCTGATAGCTTGGAGCCTAGTCCCTCAGTTATTGAGAATGAGATTGATTCTGAGATGGGAGAGTCTAGTTCTTCAATTAGTATGGAGGAGGAGACTCATGTTGTTGAGCCTGTTGAAATAATTAGTGAGGAGGAGACTCATGTCAAAAAGTTTAGGCTTTACGGTACTAAAACCATTTTCAAATTTTCCAACCCTCCTCCTGAGACTAGTGAGTTTGATTGGCTAAGACAAGGTTTTGCTAAAATTGTGAAACAAATGAAAGAACAAGCCCAAGAAAATGACCAGCTTGGGTTTACTTTGCAGAGTCTAAATTTAAAAAGTAAAGATCCGGGTTATGTTGCTTTTCGTCCTGCTGGGGAAGTTGATGAGGATATCCTTTGGCAAATTTTTGGGGGTATTGTCCAATCAAATTCGGAGTCCATCAAGTCCACAGATACGTTTAAAGTAGAATGTACCCGAGTGAATCTCCCTGTGGGTTCTGGTAGGACCCGGCCTGGTCTCTTTAATAGTTTTGAGGAAGAGTGTAAAACAAGACGAGGAATTGTAGTCATTAAAAACAAAGATAATTTATGTCTCCCTCGAGCTATAGTTGTAGGCAAGGCGTATGTGAAGAATGATCCTCAGTACAAGGCTATCCGCCAGGATGATGGTATGAGGCAAACTTTAAGAGCTAAAAAGCTTATGGCTAAGTCTCAAGTTGAAATACCAGAGGGGGGAGCAGGCATCCCTGAACTAGAAAAATTTCAGGACTTGTTAAAAGATTTTAAAATTACTGTGTACAATTACGACAATAAAGGCCGCGATGTGTACTTTGAAGGTAATGTCGAGAACCCAAAATTCAAAATTAATTTGTTGTTTCATAATGGCCACTACAATGTAATTACAAGTCTAACTGCTGCTTTTGTATGTAAGTATTTTTGTGAGGCTTGCCATGTCCCATATGATCACAAAGATAGACATAGGTGTTCTAATCTTTGTCCTTATTGTCAAACCATCTCGCCTCCCTGTAAGGAGGAGCATGGGGGGATAACTTGCCCGAAATGTAACTTGACACTGAGAAACCAGCACTGCTTTATCGCCCATCAGGCTGATAGGTGCAAAGCTGTGAAAAAATGCCTTGACTGTGGGAAACTGATTTCTTACAGAGAAAGGTCCACACCCCACAAGTGTGGAGAAGTATTCTGCAAGCCTTGTGGAACATATATGGATCCTAACCATAAATGTTACATGAGGCGTAATGATGGCAAACCAAAATCTAAAGACTTTCTTTTTATTTTCTTTGATTTGGAGACTCGCCAGGACGAGTCCCTCCCCTCTGACCCAGAACAAAAAGTTCATAAAGTAAATCTATGTGTTTCCCAACAGTTTTGCTACCAATGCATTGACGGAAAATTTTGCATGGCTTGTAAGAACCGTATGAGAGTCTTCAACTCTAACCCGGTTCAGCAGTTCATGGACTATGTCTTGCAGGTACGCAGACAATTCAAACATGTTTGTGTAATCGCCCACAATGGTCAAGGCTTTGATTTCCAGTTTTTGCTCAAGTATGTGCTGGAGGAAACAAAGTTCACTCCTGAATTGATCATGAGGGGTTCTAAAATCATTTTGATGGAATTGGACGATGTGAGGTTTGTGGACTCACTAAGCTATTTCCCCATGGCCCTCTCTGCACTCCCCAAAGCTTTTGATCTGCCTCCCGAAAGAAAGAAGGGCTACTTCCCCCATTTGTTCAACACTCTTGCGAACCAGAACTATGTAGGCCCTATGCCTGATAAACAGTATTATTGCCCTGAAACCATGTTTGAGAAGTCCCATAAGGACTTTGAAAACTGGTACAATGAAAAAGTCTCAGAAAACTATGTCTTTGATTTTCAAAAAGAACTGTTGGAGTATTGCATCTCTGATGTGGAAATCCTAGCCCAAGCCTGTCTTAAATTTAGATCAATATTCCTCCAAGAGTGTAATGTTGATCCTTTTCTTGAGGCTGTTACCATCGCTAGTGCTTGCAACCTGGCCTTCCGCCGAAACTTTTTAAAGCCTCACACTATTGGTATCATCCCAAAGAACGGTTACCGTTTTGTAGATAACCAGTCGGCTGCTGCCATACAGTGGCTAAGCTGGGAAGAAGAAAAGCGTGGAGTGAGAATTGAACATGCCGGGCGGGGAAAAGAAGTTAGGATTTCTGGCTCAAAAGTCGATGGATTTGACGGAGAGCGAATCTATGAATTCCACGGGTGCTATTGGCATGGATGCCCCAAATGTTTTCCTTACAACAGAGAGGCTCCTCTGAAGGAGGATCCCTCTGATTCACTCCACCTGAGGTTCGAAAGAACCAAGTCTAAAATTGCAAAGTTTGAAGACTACGAGGTAGTCGAGATGTGGGAGTGTGAGTTTTGTAAAATAAAGAAACAGCAAAAACTTAAACACTTGGATTCACTCCCCATTCTTAATAACCTTCCCCTTGAAGACTTACGACAAATGTGAGGAGGGAGAAACCATACAGTATGTAGATGTGTGCTCTCTCTATCCGTATGTGTGTAAGTATGGAAAATACCCTCTAGGTCATCCAACCATCTATGTTGGGGATAATGAGTGCAGACAGAGGGGGCTTGAAGTAGATGGTTTGCTAAAGTTTAAAGTCCTGCCCCCTAGGGATCTCTACCATCCAGTACTCCCGGCTAAGATGAACAATAAGTTGATGTTTGTACTGTGCCGTACATGTGGGGAAGAGATGAACCAAGAAGACTGTAACCATGAGAGCCAAGACAGAGCATTAGTAGGGACCTGGACAATGGATGAAATAAGAAAGGCTGTAGAGAAGGGCTATGTTATCTTGGACATGTACGAGCTGTGGGAGTATGAGGTAGCTACATATGAGAAGGGAGGCCTGTTTACTGATTTTATTAACAAGTTTTTGAAAATGAAACAGGAAGCATCGGGGTACCCAGAATGGTGTAAGACTGAGGAAGACAAAGACAAGTACATTGCAGATTATTTTCAACATGAAGGGGTGAAATTGGAGAAGGACAAAATTGCTAAGAATGGGGGTTTGAGATCATTGGCCAAGTTGATGTTGAACAGTTTTTGGGGTAAATTTGGACAGAGGGAGAACCAGACCAAAGCATCAATCGTCCGAGAATCCAAAGAACTGTTTAGAATGCTAACTACACCGGAGATTCAAGTTAACAGATTACAGATTATAAATGATGAAGTGGTACTGGTTAGCTGGGAGTATATCGAAGAAGTTGGGGAGCCCCTCAATAATGTCAACGTTGTGATTGCTGCATACACCACAGCTCAGGCCAGATTAAAATTGTATGAATATTTAGAAGCTTTAGGATATCAAGTCCTTTATTATGATACTGACAGCGTGGTCTACTACTTCCGGGGAGGACTTTACAGGGTACCCACGGGAGATTACCTCGGGGAGATGACTGATGAGCTGGTCGAATACGGGCCTGGATCTTTCATTGTTGAATTTGTATCCGGGGGGCCAAAGACCTATGCATACCTTGTCTGGTCAACCAACAAACAAGCTCTGGTTCCTGTTTGTAAGATAAAAGGACTAACCCTCAACTTTAAAACCTCTCAGACTCTTAACTTTGAAAAATTAAAAGAAATGGTGTTAAGTGAAACCAGACAGACCTTAGAAATTAATGAGTCTAGGATTCGAAGAACTAAAGATAAAAATATTGTAACCATAAATAAGACCAAAGTTTTCAAAATTACAGGTCCAAAGAGGAAGCTCGAGGGTGAGTGTGACACTCTTCCCTTTGGCTATAAAGTTCAAAGACTACAGTGAGTTGCAAACATGGCATCCCAAGACTTTCAATTTGATAAATTTACTTTGATTATTTGGAATAGTATTAATTGTATAAAAGAATTGGCTCATTTGAATTTACCTAAAGAATTACTCGAATATTTTGTAAAAATGTATTGGCTAATGGAGACAGGTCAAACTGAAATACCGTACAAGAACTATGGTGTTTATGTGTTCACCCCGAGTCTTATAACTCTTATGAGGATTTTCTAAAGGCCATGTATGATTGTATTATTGACTCATACTGATTTTACCCACTTAGTGACCTTGAAAAATTTAAGCTCCCTCAATAATTGCATTACTCTGGCCATTTTGGCCGCTGCTCTCGCTGAGGTAAGACATCTCTGCTCCTTTAACATAACCTCAATTTCATAGTTGAAAATGTCCAGCCTTACTGCGTTTGTATTTAACAACCAACCAGTAATGGTGATATTTGATAGGGAAAATAACCCCTGGTTCAAAGGGAAAGATGTAGCTGAAATTCTTGGCTATGCTAGACCTAGAAAAGCAATAAATGATCATGTCAAATCAAAGTACTGTAAGACAACACCGGAAGTAAAGAGCACCGATTCGGTGCTCTCTTTAAATATTCATCCTCATACAGTATTTATTAATGAACCCGGTTTATATCAGTTGATCTTTTCATCCAAACTTCAAATTGCTGAAAAATTTCAAGACTGGGTATTTGAAGAGGTCCTACCTTCTATTAGAAAACGTGGAGAATATAAACTAAGACAAGAAAATACTGAACTGTTACAATCTCTTTCAAAGTCTCTTCAAACAAACTATCAACTCAATCAAATGAACTCTGAGATGAAAGCTGCTAATGATAGAATTTGTAAAGAAAACCAAACTCTAAATGAAACTCTAAAAGAACAGACACCAAAGGTGGCCGTGTTCCCTGCTGATGATAATCTAGCTCAAGTTCTTTGTGTTTTAATTAGAGACACCCTACAAAAACCTCATGGTATGTGTGAGTACAAGTGCATCCGCACAGAAAAGAGAAGTTTCCAAACGGCTCTAAAAAAGGCAAAAAATGAAGGCTTTGTGCCTTGTTTTATCAGATCCCCTGTCCATAATGGTATTAACATTTTGAATAAAGCAAAAGAATTCATGTACAACAATGGCATGTACTATGAGACTGCCTTTAATAATGTATTAACGCCATACAACTTTGTAAATGTAATTGAACTTATCATGAAACATAATTAAAGTACCCCACTGTGTGAATGTGTGTACGTGAGAAGTTAGTAAGGCTGAGTCTTGAAAGCTTCTATTCTGTGGACAGACACCTGCATAAAGGCTGACTTAAAAAATCATAAGTCCACTTGCAGATGGCGGGTTGGCTTAGTTGTCGTAGAAAATGATTTCCCGCGTCTGCCACAGACAAGGACTTGACGTCCGGTGTGAATGTGGATCAAGGGTCTAGTAGACTGTGGCGCCTAGAACTTAGAAAATTCTAGGTTACACCTTTGAACAGCCCAGAGTGAATGAAGGTCCCTGGCGCGGTGTAAAAGCCCGTAAACCTGAATGAAGGTCACTGGCGTGGTGTAAAAGCCCGTAAACCTGAATGATAGGGCAAAGTTGATAGTCTGGCTCTTGGGTCATTCAATCAAACTGCCCGGTGGGGTAAATTAATTATTGTGTAAAAACATGGAGGAGGAGGAGGCAACTAGCTTATTTTTGGAAGGCCTTCACGGGTCATAGCGGTGGTGGGGCTATGACTATTCAATAATAAAAAACTCTTTCCTTGGTTTGCTCAAAGGGAGAGGACATTAGTTCATACTGGGTGAAAACCAGCTTTTCTGGACTGGCTCATGTATGGAATAATGTTTAACCTGGGTGTGTAAACACGAGTGGTCTCAAACCCCACTCAAGCAAACACTACATAATGGACCTGAGGAAAAAGGTGATGGTTAGTCAACTGTAATCACAGTTCTGCTCAGTATAGATTGAGCGCTGCTACAGTCCAGAGGGTTGGTAAGTATGGCATTTTGTATGATTGAAACTTTAGCAGACAAGCTCTTTGTTCTAGCTATACTTGTCGCAAGTATGATGTTTATTTATTTGATGCGTGTTACAGATGTGAGTGTATTGAATAACTCTATAAAACTAATGTTAGAGGAATGAATTGCATCATTAGTAAAATGGATGCAAAGAAAGCTATAGCCGAAGAGCTGCATAGACCAGCTAGGAGAAATTATCCTAGGCGTAAAGTTACTTTAAAATCACTCAATGATCTTTATCAAGCTGATCTCGTTGAAATGCAGCCTTATGCCAAGATAAATAAGGGGTACAGGTATATCCTTACTATGATTAATTGTCTATCTAAATTTGCTTTTGCTATTCCCCTAAAGGACAAGTCGGGACTCGAAGTTGCCAAGGCCTTAGAGCCAATTTTAGCTAAATATAAAATGAAAAACTTTCACACAGATCAGGGTACAGAATGGTTTAACAAACACGTCAATGCTTTAATGAAGAAATATAAAATTAATCACTATCACACCTTTTCCGAACTCAAAGCTAGTATTGTTGAGAGATTAAACAGAACATTAAAGTCAAAAATGTACAAACTTTTTACCGCTAGAGGCAGCTATGAGTGGATTAGTATACTTCCAGAAATTGTCAAGTCGTACAACAACACTAAACATAGAACTATAGATATGAAACCAAAAGATGTCAGACAAAAACATGTTAAAGATATTTTAAAAAGAATCAATAAAGTTAAGAGTCAAAAATTCAAAAAACCAAAATTTCAGTTGGGGGATAGTGTAAGGATTAGTAAAAATAAAAAGACTTTTAAAAAGGGTTATCTTCCCAACTGGACAAACGAGACATTTAAAATTTACGCTATTAAACCAACAAAACCAGTTACATATATTCTTCAAGACTCTAGAGGAGAGGTTCTTAAAGGGGGATTTTATGCTGAAGAAATTAGCAAGTCTAAGACTGGCGATGTTTATTTGGTAGAAAAAGTGCTACGGAGAAAGGGTTCCAAGTTACTTGTGAGGTGGAAGGGATATGATAGCAGCCACGACAGTTGGATTGATAGCAAGAACTTGGTTTGACTCATGTGGGTGTCAGCGTTTGGGAAGTATATATCTCTTTGTAATCAACGTTGAGTAACCAGTTAGGATGCAGATTGAGAAGCAGGAAGTTGAATTTCCTATTCAAAACTTTGACCAATATATCGGATCAGGCATGGTTAAAAAGAATAAACATGGGCCTTTATTGCCCGATTCTATACGTTGTATAATTTGTGGGCCGAGTTCATCTGGTAAAACTAATGTTTTATTTAATTTATTATTTGACCCAAACGGGTTGAGGTTTGAGAATATTTATGTATTTTCAAAATCGCTATATCAGCCAAAGTATCAGTTTTTGAAAAAAGTACTGCCGAGAGAAGTAGGTTATTTTGCCTTTGATGACAACAACCTAGTTATCCATCCTAATGAAGCTAAGCCTAATTCAATTATGATCTTTGACGATATTTCTTGCGAGAAACATAATTCCATTAAAAGTTATTTCACAATGGCCAGGCATAAAAATATTGATACATTTTACCTGGGACAAACATACAGTGCCATACCAAAACAATTGGTTCGAGATAATTGTAATTTTGTTATTTTATTCAAACAAGATGAAATGAACTTAAAACATATTTATAATGACCACATCACTACTGACATGTCTTTCGATAAGTTTAAACAACTGTGTGCCAAGGCCTGGCAGGATAACTTTGGGTTCTTGGCGATTGACAAGACCTCTGATCCGTATAAGGGAAGGTATCGAATTGGAATGGACAGTTTTGTAACAGAGACATAATGGTTAGCATCTATGCATATAATGACCTGAGAGGGTTAAAAAAACGCTATGTGATCCCAAGGTTTGATAGTAGAGAGGGAAGTTATTATAGAGGACTGAACGTTAGGGCCGGTGTTTCACTGTTGAATATAATCAATTTCTTAATAAGACACGAGAAACAGGCTTTATTCTTAAGACAAGTGGATATGTCTTAAAACTGTGCATACAGCTGAGGATATATCATTTCCAATTATGGAGCAGAGTGGTAAACACCTGAAGGCTCGGCTCATTGAGCTAAGAAATGCTATTAAACGCAAATATCAAATGTTCAAGGATGGAACGGAAGAAAATGAATTAATGTTAGAAAGACAGTATAAGCCCTTATTAAGAGAACTTAGGAAAAGCAATCCACAAGATGCTATGGACATTAAGACTGAACAAAAGAGTATTAAACAGGAAAAGGAAGAGCCAATGGAGTACGATGACTCTGAAGAAGAAGAATCATTTGAATCAACACCAAAAGCAAGAGAGGAATTTGCACCATCAAGAGCTTCAACACCCAACCTCCAGGGGGATTTGTCAGACTTGGTATCTAATGAAGAAGGCTTGGCCACAACTACCCAATTTATTGATGAATATTTCCAAAACCCTATAACAAAGGAATATATGACTTGGTTTATAAAAGATGCTGGCCCTAAGAAAATTATCGACTATACCTTTGGTCCACGTTATGAAAATGACAAACTAATGATCGGAAGTAAAGAGTTGGACTTTGATGACGATGGAAATATAATTATCGGCGGTACTAGGTATGGAAGTTCACCTGGATTATATGAACTTATTTTTAAAAGAGTCCCTGATAGTACAGTATTTAATGGTGATGATTTAAATACTTATAAAAGTATCATGATTAATACAAATGCTCATAGGGAAGGATACAAGTTTGATGGTAGGGTTAAAGCTAGCAAAAGTACAAAATACACAAAAATTATCAAGCCATTGTTTCCCTCCTCCTCCTCCTCCTCTAGCAGTAGTGGAAAAGGATTGCAATGGAAAACAATAAAGACCCATGATATTATACACTGGGATGATCCAAACGAGTTGGTTGAAAGACTAAGGCACATTGCCATGTCCACCGAGAGTGGTAACCGAGGAGTGCATACTAATGAAATATTAAGTATTATAGAAGAATTGAGAGAAGCTGGATACGTTAGAGGAGCGGGAAACAGTAGATTTAAAGCTTTACTATATTGAAGTCGCAGCCGCAGCCGCAGCCTTTGCCGCTGCCATGGATATATTCAGCGTGATAGAAGAAGAAGAATTAAGAGCTGGATACATAAAAGGATCAGGGAACAGTAGATTTAAAGTATTACTACGATGACTATTGACAAGTTTGGACGTAGCTTAAAAGCCCGTGGCAAGGATCTTAAGGGTCCCAAGGGCGAAGGTTTCAATTTAACATCCGACGGTAACTATAATATGCAAACTAAAAGACTTTGTAACTTGGCTATACCTTTGGAACCACCTGATGCAGCAACAAAGAGCTATGTGGATGGAAACTGTATACCTTATACAAAATATAAATACAATATGAGAAAGAAGAGAGTTTCCAATATCGGTGACCCAGTAGACCCTATGGATGCTGTAAACCTGCAAAGCCTGAATAAACTAAGTATGATACTTAGTAATGAGCACTATGATGCTCAGAACAAGCAAATAAAAAACATCGCGATACCCACTGAATCAAATGATGCGGCTACCAAAGGATATGTTGACCAAACCTGTAGTGACAATATTTTACCATTAACTACTAACCTTGCAGAGGTAGTGTCTGGTATTACTCAAATCAAAACTAGACTGGCTAAATGCGAAGGGTTTATCAGTAGTAATAAGGACTATCACGATAAGCAACTGAAAAAGTTTGGAGCATATGTATACAACTATATCAATCAAAAACAAACTGGTAGAGCAGCTATTTTACCGCAAGCTGGCGTAAATGATTACTTAAATTGGGAAGAATTGTTTAAGTTACCCAATCCACAACCACCAGCTCAAAATAGTGGTGGTGGTGTACTACCACTTGATGTACATCTCCCAGTAGAGGAAGGTGATGATACAGACTATTACAGAGACAGAAGACTTTAATCATATACACATAAATGGTATGTTTTTGGTTTATCACTGGCAGTGGTGTTTTGGAGTTCGATAAGTCCACAGGTTGAAAATCTCTTCCATAAATGCCTAAGACCAAGAGAAAACAAGTCATATGCAAAGGAGGAATCAAACGGGGTGGAGGTATAGTTTCATCTGTTTTAAACAAAGCTATTGACCTACTACCTGTTGAGTTACACCTGCCAGGCTATCAGTACTGTGGACCAGGTACTAGATTAAAGCAGAGATTAGCTAGAGGAGACCCAGGAATCAATAAATTGGACCAAGCCTGTAAAGTACATGATATTGCGTACTCAAGATATAAAGATTCAGAGAGACGTAGACAGGCAGACCAGGAGTTAGTGGAACGCGCTTGGAAAAGATTTAAAGCCTCAGACGCATCAGTAGGAGAGAGAGCAGCAGCTTGGGCGGTGACAACAGCTATGAAGGCAAACGACGAAACTAGGTGGTGGCCGTAGGAAGAAACGCGGTGTAAAAAGATCAAGAGGCAAAGGACTTTATTTAAGACCATATAGAAAGGAAGGTGCAGGCAAAAGCAAGAAGAAGAAGAGACCTCAGAAGAAAAAAAAAGCTTCTCAATACCGATAAAACCTCTTACCAACTATGACTTGATCAAGTATGCAAAACTTTTGAAAATTCCACATTTCAGAGGGGTTTACATGCGAGACGGCTTACCTAAATACCCGAGGAAATTTGAATCAGCAATTATTAATTTGGACAGTTCATTAGGCCAAGGAACTCATTGGGTATGTTACAAAAAAATCGATAAAAAAGTTTACTACTACGATAGTTTTGGGAACCTGAGACCACCACTTGAAATAACCAAGTATCTGACTGGTTGTGATATTCACTATAATTATGAGAGACAACAAAGTTTTGATTCAGTGATTTGTGGCCACCTGTGCTTGAAGTTCCTTTGCAATGATGTTTTGCCTAACAGGGACCACTAGTATTTTATCTCATGAATTGACATTTCCAATTGATGTAAGCAGTGGGGACTGGGAAATGGGTTTACTAGAATTGACAACTTATAACTCTATACCAAACATTGGGAAAGGTATTAATGATGAGTTTTATTATGGCGATAATCAAAAAATAACTATACCTGAAGGATCCTATGAAATTGAAGATATTGAAAAATTTTTAGTCTCCAAACTTCCAAAAAATGTTAAGTTTACATTAAAGCCTAATAATAACACTTTACAGTCTGAACTGTTTTGCTCTGAGCTTGTAGACTTTGAAAAAGGGGAAAAGTTGGGGAAAATGTTGGGTTTTAAGAAAAAAGTGTATAAAGCCAATGAGCATCATGTTTCTGAATTACCCGTGGATATAATCAGAGTCAATTCGATACAAGTAGAGTGTAATGTCACACGTGGGTCTTATTTGAACGGTATTGAGGGACATGTAATACATGAATTCTATCCGTCAGATCCACCTGGCTATAAAATTATTGAGATACCTCGAAATGTAATCTATTTGCCTGTGATCAGTCAGAGGATAAACAACTTGACAGTGTCTTTAAAAGATCAAGACGGAGATTTAGTTAATTTTCGCGGAGAGAGAATCTCAGTGAGACTACATCTTAGACGCAATAATGGGTCTGGTATTTAGGGATACACCCCTGGAGGGTAGCTTCAGTGGTGTTCAGAAATCCGTTGGGTTAAGTTGTAAAAATATTAAGTTTCTCCGCTCTCTTGGTTTCAAAGTATTTCAAAATGGCCATGTTATCAATAGACAACAAGGCCTTGTACGATGATTCTGTCACTGGGCTGGAATTTCATACACATCAGCCTTATGCTTCAACTACTTATAAATCAAATGATGAGATCCGCATTCCAGTGCTCCAACAAGACATAATAACTGCTCCATTTGAAAGCTATATTCTAATTCACGGTAAAGTTAGTGCCAAAAAGGCTGATGGAACAGCTCAAGATGTTTCATTGATTCACAACGCAATAGCATTTTTGTTTGAAGAAATACGCTACGAAATTTGCGGTAAGGAAATAGACAGAACAAAAAATGTAGGTATTACTACAACTTTAAAAAATCTTATTTCAATCCGAGAAGAGGATAGAAACTCCTTAATTAACGCTTGCTGGCTAGGCCCTGGCAAAAAGACCGATAAAACAACAGAATTTACATATTCCATACCACTAAGACTTTTACTTGGTTTTGCTGAGGATTACAAGAAGGTAATGGTAAATGTTAAACAAGAGTTGGTTTTTTTGCGCTCGGCTAGAGATGAAAATGCAGTTATAACAACAGCAGTTGGTACTTTAACCATGGACATTGAAAAAATGTACTGGCGGCTACCTCATGTCACACTTAACGATGGTCAAAAACTTAAAATGTTTAAGCTTATTGAAAACGACGCAGCAATACACATCCCGTTTCGCCAGTGGGAGTTGATCGAGTACCCGACTCTTCCAACAACTGATACAATTTCTTGGGCACTAAAAACAAGTAATCAGACTGAAAAGCCTCGGTATATTGTGTTAGCCTTCCAAACCGATAGAAAAAACGATTTAACCAAAGATATGTCTCAATTTGATGCGTGCGATCTATTGGATGTAAAACTATACTTAAACTCAAATTTTTATCCTTATGATAACATACGCGGGAACACCTGCTTGTTTTATGATATGTATGCAAATTTTCAGAGTTCATACTATGGTAGGGTTGGTTCACCTGTGTTAAACTTTGATGATTTCAAAACAAAGTGCCCTTTGTACCTCATTGACTGCTCAAAGCAAGATGATTCGATTAAAACAGGCCCGGTAGATGTCAGACTTGAGATTCAAACTAAAAATGCCTTCCCAGCCAGTACTACTGCTTATTGCCTAATAATTCACGACGCTCATTATTCGTACACACCCATCACTGGGGATGTAAGAAAGGTTACTGGGTAGGAGGAAATTGGTTAGTTCGAGGCCAGCAGTCACATGGATTGGGTGCTTATAGAGTTTTATGATAAAGAAAACACTTTACTTGATACAGTAAGGTTATGTATTGATTGTTTTCTTAAAGACTATGGCGATAAAACTTTCGAAGCTCCATCCGGTACTCTTAAAACTATTGTAAAATTACGTAAACATGATCACTACAAAGCTATGATAGAATTAATGGAAGGTGAATCATCACAAAGTAGGGATCAATCTGTAGCTAGCTCTCGGTGAGTAAACATCATGGCTCTATCAGAAGACAGCATCGCTGCAGTTTTTGTAACTTTATTCAGAGATGGTAGGGTGGTTAACAAATCTGAATATCATGGATATCCGTTGCGTTTGAACATTAAAGAAAATTATAATTTTACACAGATCCGTCTTGAACCTATGTCTTGTGAAGCCATGAAACTCAGCGGGTTTCCCATAGATATTAATAAAGTTAACTATTTTTCCAAATTTAATAAAATCGACTGTTGGGCTTGTAAGCATGAATTTGATTGGGATATTAACTCGCGTCAAAGTACACATATGACACGTGGGCTAAATGAATATGCAATCAATCTAAGAAATTATAACATAAACGATATTGAAAGTGTGGTCATACAGTTACGTAATTCAAGGTACAATGACTCTGACGATGGGGAAGAATTTAGACCTATTTTTGATTACTATTCTGACAAAGAGTCATCAACCATTAAGCATGAGGATAAGGGAGTAGATGTATGCGGGATTAGAGATTAGTCTGGGATCAGCGCTGGGAGAGGTAACATCATGTCTCATCACGGGTGGATTGAAATTGAATTTTACACTTCCAACGGGGGTTTGGTAAAGAAGCATTACTTAGACAGTAATTACCTAGCTCCTGTTGAGGGAAAATTTTCTATTCCTCCCGGGGCTCAAAACATTAAAGTAAAATGGCAAACCACAGGCCGCATATCGTCTTATTCATCCTCCTCCTCCTCTGACGAATATTTCTCATCAGAGGAAGAGGGGGAGGGGGTGGTTCTAGCTGAGGATATTTTAGCTTAAGGGGTCAGTAGCAGCCATGACATCGCCGGAGACAGAGGTAAGTACCGAGGTAAGCACCCAGCCCATACCTATTCCAAAGGGCCAAGAGCCTATAAATCTTTTAACCGGGGTTCTGTTAAAGTCAGTTTACTTTTTGGATGTCGAGCTAACAAAGTGCGCTGTGACTGGGGTCTTTAAAAACCGTGATAATAGTTTGGGATTTTTAATCAAAGGTAAAAAGGGCTGTGTGTTTTGGTCATATGACAGTTTTTGTCAGGCATGCGATAATTTCAATTTAATTACTCTAGCACTGTTGGGAAAATATTCATACTGTTATAAGACAAACACCGGTGAGAGTATTAGAGTTCACAGTGTATTTGGCAATTACTATGCAACTGTTTCTGATGGTGAACACTCTGTGACCCTCAATGGGTATGAGTGGGACCAACTAGTAAAAAATGTTCCCTTAATTTGCCGCGGTCTCTTAGAGTTGTTCTATATCGAGGATATAGAAAAGGTTAATTAATACGTTTAATTATATCGAGGATATAATTAAAGTTTACATTGATCAAGTACTAGCTGACGCCGAACACCGCACAGACCAGCTACCTTCTAGCGTTGCTGACCGTCTATACAGCGAGTTGTCACTATGGAGGCAGTAGTCGAATTTCATGGGTTTAAAGACAATAATAATATGTTTATAGTTAAAGAGTTTGCTATTGTGGGGAAATCTTACAGGGCCCAACTTTTGTTCAAACCTCCTTTTGACTATGATATTTTAAATAGTAAAATGAAGCGAACAGCTCGCTGGCTAACTCGTCACTTTCACCACCTTAAGTGGGAGGAAGGTGATGTTCATTTCAGTAAAGAATTGATTAAAAATTTGTGTAAGCCATTTGAGGCTATTCACACTAAAGGTCTGGAAAAGGCAAAATTTTTAAGACAGTTTCACGATAATGTACTAGAGATAGATGAAAGTTTCTATATAGATAATGATATTACAGTAGATTGTATAGTTAAGCGACATAAATTAAATAGCGAGAATTGTGCCTTAAAATCGGCGCAATTTTATGCTGAAAAAGTATTATAGGTCTCTTACATATATTTTTGGTATATCCAAGATGGGAATGATTGTGTGTGTGTGGGGCTTAGTAAACTGTGGCGCTTAGAACCGAGGAGGTTTTTGGCTACACCTTTGAACAGCCCAGTGTGTGTGTGTGTGTGTGTGTGTGTGTGTGGGAGATTGCGACTTGCTCAACAGGCTGGTGTAAAAACCTATAAGACCAGGGGCAAGTAAAAGAGGTTTGGATAACACCTAGAAAACGTGAAATGTTTCCCTCCAGAGCAAATCTCCAAGTATGAATGTTTTATGGTACAGTGTTCACCGTCAGGCTGGCGTAAAACCTGTAAGACCAGGGTGAACAAGGGTTTGGATAACACCTAGAAAACGTGAAATGTTTCCCCTAGTACCTACTACCCATCTTTAGGATTACCTTAGTATTTGTAAGAGACCAAAAAAATATAAAAATTAAAGAAATCCTCTGTTTGTCTAAGTGAATGGAGGGGTTATAGGCCAAAAGAAAAGGACACAGTCCAGGTAAATGGCTAAATGCCTCATACATAATGAACAGACCAACAGAGGGCCAAAAAAAATATAAAAACAAAAAATTCTGTCAACCTTCTAGACTATATGAACGGATAATATCCAAGTAAATAGCCTAACGGGGAAGACAGAACAAAAATATATCGGAGGCAGCAAATTGTTATGGAATGGTTGCCACGAGCCACTGCGTTGGTTGGGGCAGTGGTTTAAAAAGTGAGAATAGGCCTACTGGGGATACTCACTATAATAAAAAACGCGCCGACGCTCATACGGCCTAGCCTAACAGCTTACCGTGGTGTGGAAACGGAGCGAACACTAACAGCCAAATTCTCTAAATCCACAACAGTTACAGACATAGATAAACATGATTACCTCGGTCAGCGTACACCAACTCAGAGACCAGGGTTCCCGACCACAACGGTAACATTTTTAAAAAACACCGATAGGAAAAATCAAACCGCCGCCGCCATCTTGATGACGTCAAAAGCTCGCTAAAACACATGTGGTCAAAATAAAAAAAAAAACATGAGCCATCTTAATGATAGGAGGGGTGGGAAACCACCGGTCCGGATAATGTGGGGTCCGGATAATGTGGGGTCCGGATAATCCGAGGTGTACTGTAATTAAGGTTAAAAATTACGTCATCTTTTGACTGACGGATCACGTGACAGATACAGATCACGGGACTGATGACGTCACGGTCCCATGACCGCTGGCACAGCTGATGACATTATTTCTGCTATATCTCCACGATCCATATATCATATAATGTATAGTTCCATAGAGTAACATAGTCTATAGAATAAGAAAATTAATATAACTCCATAGAGTAAGACATTCATTGAGCAATATAAATCCATAGATAAAATAACTCCATAGAGTATCAAACATGGAGGTTAACAGTCCATAGGGTAAATATGGAGCGGGAGAAGAGGGCGGGAGAAGTGAGGTTAGGAATTTCAGCGCGAAAGACGACGCCATCTTTGATGGACACCATCTTTGATAGACGCCATCTTTACCACCTCCATAGGGGCTTAGGAGGGGTGGGGTTAGGGTGGGGGCCAATCAGAACAAAGGGGCAGGGCTTAGGAGGGGTGGGGGACCAATCAGAACAAGGGGGCGGGGCTTAGGAGGGGTGGGGAACCAATCAGAACAAGGGATTTATACTCCATAAGAGCCCATGTTACTGCTTAAGTGGGGCCCAGACTACTTGAAGTTAAACATCAGAAGCACACGGTAAACATTGTTATGAGGAAACAATACATTTAAAATTTTTAAAATGTTAAAATATATGTTTAACCGGGCGTCACACTCCACGTTGAACAAGTCGTGTAGCGCAGGTATTGAATTTGGTAATCAATTTGGTTTGGAATATAAATTTCATGTGTATACAATAAAAATACACATAAAAACACATTCATAAAAATACACCCCAGAAATAATATCTTAGTCTTTAATTAGATATCCCTTAAATTCAAGCGAGGTGAAATTTTACCAATTTAGTATTTACTAGTAGCTACATCGTCTTAGTTAAAGAATAAAATCGTGCTAATGTGATGTTGCGTTTGGTAAATTTCTGACCAAAATTGAATTCATTTTAGTCTATTATATTTACAGATTACTCCAGTTGACAAGAGGAGGAGAGCTTTTACGAGGAGCTTAAGAGCCCGAACCGTTAGTCAGCAGAGCTGAGGTCAAGTGGATCGTTCCTGCCTGTGAGCCATCGTAGTCCTTGTTGCAGAACAACCGGAATCCGCTTTGGTTGGACATTCTACTGCTCGAATTTCACAGGATCATTTATTGGCTTTACATGTTTTTCTTAGATGCAAATCTTTAAAAGCATGAAGAAGTTGTTCATAAATATATTTACTGAAAGTAAGATAGACTGATATGAGTTGGGAAAGTGTCTTAACACTTTTAGTTTTATGGGTATATATAGGGGTATTGTAGTTAAAGTTTGTTTTGACCCTTTTGATCCTTCATTGAAGGAGCTCATATCCCCCCATTCCAATGATCATATCAAGCTGGTTCGAATTCGTCCAAATAGTTGCTTCTTTTTCACGCTTACAGAGAATTTGATAAAGATTAGACATTTTTTTCGAGAATTATTGTGTCAGTAGACAAATATACTTAGGCATGAATTTTATTATTACTAGAAGCCTCTGGATCGTTAAACAACATTATTTAATATTTAATCTTACCTTACGATCCAATATTTGTATTAAAGGGGAAACCTAGGTTTCAGCACCGCAATGCCATCATCAGTCCCATTTTTGTTATATATATTTTGGCAAGCTACAACTTTTCATCTTCTCGGTGTGAGATTTCGTCATTTTTATTAAAATATATTTCTTCACTTGAACATTTATAACATAAAAGACACATACAACACAAATTTTTCATGATCATGAATTGTTCTCCACTTCCAAACAAACATAACCTCTTCTTGGTCCTGATAGCAGAGGGACAGGTTGACATGTACTGATTGGTTATCCACATATACATAGAGTTATTTTTAAAGGGCAGATTCATCTTGGTATTATATTTTAGTTTTATTCTTAGTTATTTCCAATAGAGAGTCAAACATGATGTTAGCTGCAAAATTCTTTTGATCATTCAGTATGAGAGATGGGCTATTTTTTGTTGCACTGTATATATGAAATTGTTCTATTGTATTGAGTCTGTTACTTTTTGGGGCTTTATGGATGATTTCTAAATTTTGGTCTATTGTTGAATATGAATGATTTTCTGATGTGAGGTGTTCTGAGAATGCTGTAAGGTTTCTTAAATTTTTCTTAGGTAGGTGTTCTTTATATCGTTGGCGAAAGCTCCTTCCTGTTTGACCTATATAAAATTTGGGGCAGGATCCACAGGTTATTTTGTAAACACCTGTGCTGTCAAAAATATCAGGTTCTTTAGGTTTAGGTTTCTGTAACAGTCCACCAATATTATTATTTGACCTGTAAGCTACCTTATGTCCTTGTTGTTTTAAGATTTTATGGATTGGGTTGTTGATTTCTCCACGGTATGTCATAGTTACAAAGTTCTGTTTTTCTAGTTTTTCTTGGTTGGTTTTCCTTTTGGTTTTGTGGTTTCTTATTAATTTACTGATGAGTGTAGGTTGATATCCATTATTGGTTGCAATTTGTTTGATTACGTTCAGTTCTTTATTATAGTTTTCATGGCTGAGAGGGACATTTATTAATCTGAAAACCATACTGTGGAAAGCAGAAAATTTGTGTTGAGCGGGAAGGTTTGAATCAGCATGTATTACATGGTCGGTTGTGGTAGGTTTCCGGTAAATGTCAAAGCAGAACTTGTTATTTTCTCTGGTAACTTTAAGGTCAAGATAATTAAGGGATTTGTTGTCTTCTATTTCTGAAGTGAATTTTAGTTGTGGGTGAATTTTGTTGAGGTAGTTGGAAAGAACTTCGACTTGTCTTCTGTTGCCACTAAATAAGCATAAGATGTCATCTGCATACCTGTGATACTCAATTATTTTGGAGGCTTGTTTGTTTTTTGAGGTATCCAAGATGTACTTATTTTCTATGTGGTTTAGAAAAATCTCAGACATTATAGCAGAGAGAGGGGAACCCATTGCTAATCCCTTTGCTTGTGAATAAAATTTGTTGTTATGCTCAAAATAATTTTGCTGGAGAACAACTTTGGTTAAGGCTATCAACTCATTAGTGTAGGATTTGTTCCTTATCCCTTGATTAACTAGATTTTCTTTTAACATGTCTAAGGTTTCATCTATAGGGATATTAGTGTACAATAGTGTAGGGATATTAGGGTCTTTAATGTCAAACGATGCAAGTAATTGTGTTTCTGAGGGGTTGACATTTTTAATTTTGTTAATCAAGTCGAATGAGTTCTTTAAGGATCTGTCATTATCAAGTTTAATTTCTTGTCTGATTAGTGTGTCCAATATTTTTGAAACTCTGTAAGAGGGTGAGTTAATGAAATTAACAAGTGGTCTTATAGGTTCTCCTGGTTTATGGAGTTTTGGTAGACCTCTGAGTTTTGGTGCGCACGGTTTTATAGTTCGACAATGGTATTTTTGAGTGTCTGTTAGTATTGTGGTTTTGTTTACAGCTGCTCTGATTTTGTCATGATACATTTTTGTTGGGTCTTCCTTAAGTTGTTTGATATTGTTATTGCTAATGAAATTATCTATTTTTTGGTTATGTTGATCCGTGCTTACGATTACAACTGTATTTCCTTTGTCGGCTTTAGTAATTTGTGCATTGGAATGGTTTAGTTTTTCCTTGATTCTGTCTAAAGTTTGGTATTGTGTTTTAACTTTACTCTGCTTAGGTTTATTCATGTTTTTCATTACTTTGTTATGGATAAGGACTCTTGATTCATTTTGTGATTCCTTGGGTAAGGTTTGGATAGTTGATTCAAAATCTATTAAGAGGTTCGAAGCATTGTTTTGAGGAAGGCAATATTTTAGCCCTTTATTTAGGAGCTCAACTTCTGCTTTGTCAAATTGAATGTCAGTTTTGTTGATCAAACGTGGGTAGAACTCATGGTCGGAATAGCGTTTAGGACATGTGGTGGGTTGTTGAGAGATGATTTTTTCTAACTTCCTGATATGGCGCTCTTGTTTCTCCTTAATTTTGGGTTCAAGCCAGTCTTCAATAGTTTCTAATAATCTTTCGATTTCAATAAAATGTAAAGTTTTATAAAGCTGAAGATGTAAATTTGCTAATTCTGTATTTATCTTATGTGTTTTACTATATAGGAATTTAATTTCATTTTCTAACCATGATTTTTCTGCGGTTTGTTTAGCTATCTGTGCAGGTGGTGACTTGTTTTTGACATTAACTTGAATGTAATTTGGGGTTATGTGGTTTTCTTTACAATATTTATTGTATTTAATATCTTCTAAAGTTGTATAAAGTTGTAGCTTAGCCTTTCTGTACTTGTAGGCTAAATTAGCGGTAAACTGGCAATCATTATTACTAGAAGCCTCTGGATCGTTAAACAACATTATTTAATATTTAATCTTACCTTACGATCCAATATTTGTATTAAAGGGGAAACCTAGGTTTCAGCACCGCAATGCCATCATCAGTCCCATTTTTGTTATATATATTTTGGCAAGCTACAACTTTTCATCTTCTCGGTGTGAGATTTCGTCATTTTTATTAAAATATATTATTAAAAATTATATATAAATTAATATAAATTAATATAAATTATATAAAAATTATATATAAATTATATATTATTTTATTAAAATATATCAGGACCAAGAAGAGGTTATGTTTGTTTGGAAGTGGAGAACAATTCATGATCATGAAAAATTTGTGTTGTATGTGTCTTTTATGTTATACATGTTCAAGTGAAGAAATATATTTTAATAAAAATGACGAAATCTCACACCGAGAAGATGAAAAGTTGTAGCTTGCCAAAATATATATAACAAAAATGGGACTGATGATGGCATTGCGGTGCTGAAACCTAGGTTTCCCCTTTAATACAAATATTGGATCGTAAGGTAAGATTAAATATTAAATAATGTTGTTTAACGATCCAGAGGCTTCTAGTAATAATGATTGCCAGTTTACTGCTAATTTAGCCTACAAGTACAGAAAGGCTAAGCTACAACTTCATACAACTTTAGAAGATATTAAATACAATAAATATTGTAAAGAAAACCACATAACCCCAAATTACATTCAAGTTAATGTCAAAAACAAGTCACCACCTGCACAGATAGCTAAACAAACCGCAGAAAAATCATGGTTAGAAAATGAAATTAAATTCCTATATAGTAAAACACATAAGATAAATACAGAATTAGCAAATTTACATCTTCAGCTTTATAAAACTTTACATTTTATTGAAATCGAAAGATTATTAGAAACTATTGAAGACTGGCTTGAACCCAAAATTAAGGAGAAACAAGAGCGCCATATCAGGAAGTTAGAAAAAATCATCTCTCAACAACCCACCACATGTCCTAAACGCTATTCCGACCATGAGTTCTACCCACGTTTGATCAACAAAACTGACATTCAATTTGACAAAGCAGAAGTTGAGCTCCTAAATAAAGGGCTAAAATATTGCCTTCCTCAAAACAATGCTTCGAACCTCTTAATAGATTTTGAATCAACTATCCAAACCTTACCCAAGGAATCACAAAATGAATCAAGAGTCCTTATCCATAACAAAGTAATGAAAAACATGAATAAACCTAAGCAGAGTAAAGTTAAAACACAATACCAAACTTTAGACAGAATCAAGGAAAAACTAAACCATTCCAATGCACAAATTACTAAAGCCGACAAAGGAAATACAGTTGTAATCGTAAGCACGGATCAACATAACCAAAAAATAGATAATTTCATTAGCAATAACAATATCAAACAACTTAAGGAAGACCCAACAAAAATGTATCATGACAAAATCAGAGCAGCTGTAAACAAAACCACAATACTAACAGACACTCAAAAATACCATTGTCGAACTATAAAACCGTGCGCACCAAAACTCAGAGGTCTACCAAAACTCCATAAACCAGGAGAACCTATAAGACCACTTGTTAATTTCATTAACTCACCCTCTTACAGAGTTTCAAAAATATTGGACACACTAATCAGACAAGAAATTAAACTTGATAATGACAGATCCTTAAAGAACTCATTTGACTTGATTAACAAAATTAAAAATGTCAACCTCTCAGAAACACAACTACTTGCATCGTTTGACATTAAAGACCTG
The DNA here is from genome assembly GCA_035578135.1 of Flexamia atlantica. Taxonomy (NCBI): domain Eukaryota; kingdom Metazoa; phylum Arthropoda; class Insecta; order Hemiptera; family Cicadellidae; genus Flexamia; species Flexamia atlantica. The sequence continues at coordinate 246,421 of JAQJVK010000162.1, read as the reverse complement.
TACACTAATATCCCTATAGATGAAACCTTAGACATGTTAAAAGAAAATCTAGTTAATCAAGGGATAAGGAACAAATCCTACATTAATGAGTTGATAGCCTTAACCAAAGTTGTTCTCCAGCAAAATTATTTTGAGCATAACAACAAATTTTATTCACAAGCAAAGGGATTAGCAATGGGTTCCCCTCTCTCTGCTATAATGTCTGAGATTTTTCTAAACCACATAGAAAATAAGTACATCTTGGATACCTCAAAAAACAAACAAGCCTCCAAAATAATTGAGTATCACAGGTATGCAGATGACATCTTATGCTTATTTAGTGGCAACAGAAGACAAGTCGAAGTTCTTTCCAACTACCTCAACAAAATTCACCCACAACTAAAATTCACTTCAGAAATAGAAGACAACAAATCCCTTAATTATCTTGACCTTAAAGTTACCAGAGAAAATAACAAGTTCTGCTTTGACATTTACCGGAAACCTACCACAACCGACCATGTAATACATGCTGATTCAAACCATCCCGCTCAACACAAATTTTCTGCTTTCCACAGTATGGTTTTCAGATTATTAAATGTCCCTCTCAGCCATGAAAACTATAATAAAGAACTGAAGGTAATCAAACAAATTGCAACCAATAATGGATATCAACCTACACTCATCAGTAAATTAATAAGAAACCACAAAACCAAAAGGAAAACCAACCAAGAAAAACTAGAAAAACAGAACTTTGTAACTATGACATACCATAGAGAAATCAACAACCCAATCCATAAAATCTTAAAACAACAAGGACATAAGGTAGCTTACAGGTCAAATAATAATATTGGTGGACTGTTACAGAAACCTAAACCTAAAGAACCTGATATTTTTGACAGCACAAGTGTTTACAAAATAACCTGTGGATCCTGCCCCAAATTTTATATAGGTCAAACAGGAAGGAGCTTTCGCCAACGATATAAAGAACACCTACCTAAGAAATATTTAAGAAACCTTACAGCATTCTCAGAACACCTCACATCAGAAAATCATTCATATTCAACAATAGACCAAAATTTAGAAATCATCCATAAAGCCCCAAAAAGTAACAGACTCAATACAATAGAACAATTTCATATATACAGTGCAACAAAAAATAGCCCATCTCTCATACTGAATGATCAAAAGAATTTTGCAGCTAACATCATGTTTGACTCTCTATTGGAAATAACTAAGAATAAAACTAAAATATAATACCAAGATGAATCTGCCCTTTAAAAATAACTCTATGTATATGTGGATAACCAATCAGTACATGTCAACCTGTCCCTCTGCTATCAGGACCAAGAAGAGGTTATGTTTGTTTGGAAGTGGAGAACAATTCATGATCATGAAAAATTTGTGTTGTATGTGTCTTTTATGTTATAAATGTTCAAGTGAAGAAATATATTTTAATAAAAATGACGAAATCTCACACCGAGAAGATGAAAAGTTGTAGCTTGCCAAAATATATATAACAAAAATGGGACTGATGATGGCATTGCGGTGTTGAAACCTAGGTTTCCCCTTTAATACAAATATTGGATCGTAAGGTAAGATTAAATATTAAATAATGAATTTTATCGTTATTTTTATACTGTACACATATATACAGGGTGTCCCATAAGTTAAGTGGCAAACTTCGAGAAAAGGTTATATCGGTCAAAATAAAAAGGAAATACAGAATAAATTTTTTTCCAAAAACGCTTCGTTTTCCAGAGATCCGCCATTTTGTATTTTTACAAAATATTTTTTATCTCCTAAGTTTTTTTATAGATGTTTTTGAAAAACTCGGTATGTACCTGTACTCAGTCAAGGTTAGTTTATGAAAAAATATCAACACGATGGAATGGAAAATTTCAAAATGGCGGCCGTTTAAAATATTTATATTTTGAAATACCGAAAAAACTGTACGTTTTACAAAACAATATAAGGAACAACAATTTTTAGTAAATTTCATTTCCAATCTAATAACACAAAAATTATGAAAATTGGTTAATAAACAACTGAGTCATGGTCGAGTTTATCTAACAAGGAAGCGTGATTGGCTACTTTAGCACATGGTTCGGCGCAACAATGGATTATTTTGCTGCAAAACATGCTGCCTCGTTAGATTCGGCCATAGCTCAATTGTTTATTAACTGATTTTCATAATTTTTGTATCATTAGATTGGAAATAAAATTTACTAACAATTTTTATTCTTTATATTTTTTTTGTAGAACACACAGTTAATTTTGGTATTTCAATTTAAATACTTTAAACGGCCGCCATTTTGAAATTAACTTTTGGATAATGCTGATTACTTTTTTAAAAACTAACCTTGACTAGATACAGGTACATTCCGATTTTTTCAATCTGTAAAAAAGCGTAAACAAATCTCTGGTAAACGAGGCGTTTTTAGAAAATAAATTTATACTGTATTTTCTTTTTATTTTGACCAATATAACCTATTGCCGGAGTTTGGAACTTTACTTATGGGACACCCTGTATATATAAATTCCATACATCTACTTGTTTAATATTTATAGGGAATATATATGAATATATGAACGAATGGTGTTTTTTTGTATCTGGGGACCACAGAACGAACATTTGTTTGAGCTTCGTAGCGCTTACCCCGAGGCCAACGGTGAAAGCTTCATTCCTATAAGGGAAATTCGCTGATAAACAATCCCTATAGTATTACATTCATTAAAAGACGTAAAGCGTATCCAAGATAAAGGTGTCAGTATGTTGAATGAGAGTTCAATAAATAAATAAATAAATTTATATATATAGACAAGGATTTATTTAAGGACCGAAATTGAATCCAGTTGCAATTCGTTGAATATATATTTATATTCATTGTAAAAATAAATGTTGAAAATCAAAATTTATATTTATAATTTAGTACAAAAAAGATCAAATTTATAATTTTAATTTGTTTATTAATATGTTTTTATATTGCAAATGGTCAATATATATATATTTATTTATTTATTTACTTTTATTTATTTATTTATTTATTGACAAACACACACACACACACACACACACACAAATATATATATATATAAAAGAACAAATTTTGAAAACTGTATGTTTTCGTTACTGTAAAGTAAGCTCAGACTGTTATTGTGGCCACTTTAGAAAAGCTAATTTTCTTCAAGCCCGCTATCTCAGTGTCCATCACCAAAAGATGGCGGGTTTACTTCTTTCTTAGTTTCCAACGTTACACTCTTTTATAATGACGACTTCATTAATTTTTTTTAATATAAAATCAATTAATCGTAATAAATATTCCAAAAATTAAATAAATAGTGAAAGATTTTTAATTGTGATTTATTACATTTATTGTCCACTAATAATAAATACTATTACTTGATTAATATTAATTTTTGTGTAAAATAGTAACTACTATTTTACACAGGTATATAAACACCAATTGGTGCCCCAGCGACCTACCAATCAAGTTAAATGTGTACCTTCTTTTGTTGTGTTTAATCTCGTTGTATCAGACGAAAACCAAAATAATTAACAACACACATAAGAAATTCTTATAGGTTATTTGATGAAACATGCATAACAGTAATTGGGCTACCAATGTACGTTGATAACTGAAAAAATTATTATAAAACATTCTACCTCAAAGTATATATACGTTTGTCAGACAATAAATGTAATTTAGACAAGGATCGTTTTATGGCCACTTTTGTGCTTATTGTATGTGGTATGGTGCACACTTGTAAGTTTGTATGTTAGACTAATGCTAGAATTAGTATTACTTTTGTATGTTAACCTAATACTAATTAGAACAAATTCCTTATATTAAATTTAGGTGACCGGTTTAAAATATGGCTTTATATTATAAATTTAAGACTGAAGGAAGGAGATGTTTGTTTATAGGTTTGATAATAATGAAGTCTGAAATGTAAGAGCTAAAAGTATTTTGGTATTTGTGGTATGTATTATGAAAATTATTTCGATGTAGATTTTTTTGAGTTTTGAAACATACTTGTAAAAATAACTCTACCTGTAAAATTTACAGTTGATGTTTTTAAATATTTAATGTAAGAACATATATTTGTACAACAATGCATTGTTTCTAGTTTTAAAATAAAAGCTGCTTGAATGAACTAAAGTCCAGAAATCATTAATAAAATCTGTTTTGTGTAACAAACTCTTAGCTAAAGAATGGTCAAAGAGTGCTAGCAAACAACTGATTTAGTCAGGAATCATAAATAAAACAACATACTAAACAAAGACTAGCTTTTCCTCAAGCAGATCTTTTTCTCTTTTCTTGTAAGGAATTCTAAATATTTTTTGTGTTTTACTTTTCTTACGTTGAACGTAAGCACCGGAAGTCAAACAGAAACAATTGTTTACCCATCACCGGATAAAAAATTAGCATTTATTTTTATAGTCGTAGTATTTGATAGCAATTAGAAGTCGCTGTTTAATAATACCAAGTTCATGTTTTATTTTATTTTTTTATAAAAACAATGCTATACCATCCCTGTAGTCCAATTCTTTTTTTGTTTTAACAAGTTTGGTTTCAAATTTTTTTTTCACTTGGTTATTTTGAATAAAGACAAGTATAACAAGCTAGAAGCTTATCTATGAAAAAAATATACATATACATACTTCAATATATATATATATATATATATATATACAAAAAGGAGGCTTCATATGTATTATGTGTAAAAGAGAGGGGTTTTCTAACTGATAGAAAATCTCTAAAATTACAACACCTACAGAGCTGAAATCTCGTAACTATATTCCCCTGGGGCTATAGATGCGTACTAAGAAACGATTTTACGAAATTCTTGTAGGTTTCCGTCCGGCTGTACTCAAAATTTTAAAAGTTAAACTATAGGTAAGTTTTTGATGTTGTCCTGGTAACCTTGATGTGGAATCAATTACCACATCAATTAATTGACTTGATAGCCGGATGGATAAAGTGCTCACCTCATAAACTGAGGGTCGGTGGTTCGATTCCTGACATAATTTAAACTGGATCCAGTTGTAATTTGTCATTTGGCTTTGGATTAATTATGCTATCTAACAAAAGATCGCAAAAAAGATAGTAACAGGACCCGGGTTTAGACCGTTCCCGTTCAAAACTTTAAAAATGCTCCTGATGTCTATTAACTGCACAAAATAAAATAAAAATAAATCAAATACAAGAATAAATTATAGTCATAAATAGTTGGATGAAGTCCAAAGAATCGTTTTCCACGGGTGAAACCCAGTTGATCAGCTAGTATACTTATTTGTAATCCAACTTCAATAACACAATGATGTTTTTTTTAGATTTTCAGATTATTACATTATTTCATTGGTATCCAATGAAAAAATGGCAACATAGATGCAAAATAAAAGTTTAAACGACAAAACCTAACTTGAAAAGTGATTAAACTTGCCCATAACATGCAATGCGCACATTACTGATAGCATATGCATTTTATTGTGTTCCATGAGCACAAAGGGACGTACTAAAGCAAATGTAAAAATAACATGTTGTGATTTTCTTACCATGGTAATTTGTCTGATGAGATCAAAAAATAATGTATTACTATAAACTTTACTTTGCTTGTATAAACTACTACTATCATTGATATTACTACATGTATGAATTTTCGTAGTTTAGAGACCTGAAGCAGTATTTTAATAAAAAATAAACTAAAACTCGTTACCATATACGATAGCAGAAATTCTTTGATTCGGCAAAACAAACTGATTAAAATACATGAAGGAATTACAATAAATTAGTCCCGAAATTTTTGCGACGGTGTAGAATCTACAGGAGGTTTGTGAATTAATTATTTAATAAGGGCTAAGAGAGTTAAGAGAGTAAAGGATATTTAGTTGTTGATTTTACATGTACTCCATGCTATATAAAATGGTATCTAATTCAATTTGATATTTTCAATTTAAATTTATAACTAAAGTAACATCAATCATGAAGCCGCTATTTGAACCAGCAATTAAACAACTATAAAGTTTGATACATTTTCCATGGCGTATCCGTTCCGAAACTATACTGTAAAGTTTCCGTTTCATTAATATTTTATATTTGTCTCTGGTTTTAAAGCTTAGCTTGTTTTAAATTCTGATGAGTTTATTGTTACTAATTCATTTGTTCGTTTCAAAGTTCGTTAAATACTTGTGAATTTGTTGGTTTGACTAATTATTTTACTGTAAGCCATTAAAGTATACAATAGGCTTATTACATTCTTTACCGACTATCAGCACGGTAACAAAATAGCTTCAATATGACTCAGCGACGCCGGCGCCGGCCCAACCACTGCAGAATACTCTCCCGTATTACAGATGTATACAGCGAGCATCCGACTAATATTGACAGTGGAGAATTGAAATAAAGATAATTATTTCGTTGCTTTTTTAAGTGCTTTACTAACAATTTCAAATCTATGTTTTTTTTTAATTAACCAGCATCATCAAAAGTCAAATTGCAGACATTTATTTTTCTAAATAATTGATGAAGTGATAAGTTTGTTTAACAACCTTGTAATTATCATAAAACACTTTAAACAAATGAGTAAGATAAATGTTTCTTATAGTTACCCTAGGTAAGATTATTTTCGGAGTTAGGAAAGGGAATAAAGCTCCCAAAAGTTTCCAGCCCAAGATTCAGAGTGAAAATAACTCAGCTAGATTGGTCTTCGATCCCACAATTCCATTAACATTCAAAAACTGAAAATCTGTGATACAGTGTATTTGCTTTTAAAAGGCTTCAACATTTTTTTGAAACGTTTAATATTGATTTTCCAGTGATCGAAATATAATTTTAAAAGCCAATAACGATGACTGGTGTATGCTGTTCTGAATTTTTTTTTATAAAAACATTGTTGCCTTCATAACATAGCATGTACAGAAAAACCAATAAAACTCTTACAAACTAATGAGTGGGGTTGGGTTGAGTCTTTGACTATAAATAATTCAAAGTCAATGGTTGAGTTGTGTGACGGCTTTTACTTTCAATCTGTTGGATCAAGCCAATCAAATTAATCTACTGAAGATTCGAATGCCTTACATCAGATAATGAAACTGTTATGCCTTACTTTAGCATTGACATCCAACTACATTCTATTTTTGCCGGCTACTCATCACTATGAATCCTAAAAATTTTAAGAAAGAGATATACTTCGATCCTACCAAGGACCATCGACCATCAATGATAGAGTTGTCGGAAAATCTATTAAAAAACACATATTAAAGAGACTTAAAATTTACAGCTTGATAATATTATAGTTCTGTTTGTTCTTGAAATAATAAAAACTAACCAACTAGTTAAATCACGTAATTCCTCTTGGGTAAGAGGGATATAAGGGAGAGGGTTAAGGGTCTTGGTTAAGAGGGGTTAAGAGGGAGTTTTTGCAAAATCAACCCAAAAAATTCTGATCAAGTTGAAACGTCGCACATATGTCAAGTAAACCTCCCTAACAAAAATGTTGAAAGCCCCGGAAATCCCTAATGTGCTTCAGCCGCCATCCTGGAAAACCCATTTCAGGTCCGTTTTTCTAAAAAATACTCTATATCCAAATATTTTTCTTTCTTTAAAAAAAAATATATATATATTTTTTTTAATCAACACGAAAACCATAAGAGATATGGAAAAAGTGTGAATGTCAATTTTGTAGAGTACAAATAATTCCAATAAAATGAGTATAAATAAATGTAAGAATTTTGTTTAGTAACTGCTAGTACTATTATTTTTCTAAATGTAATTCTAATACCCCCGTTATAGGGAATACATGAACAATTTGATGTAAAATGCCTGCTCAAGAGGGCTTACGTTTCCTTTGATCTTAATGTATAATAAGTTAAATTCATAGAATCCTGACGGATATTCCAGTTATTTGACACTTTTATCGTCTAAATTTACTAACATTAAAGGTGAGTGAGCTCACACACAAAAAAGGTGATTTTTAAGGAATTTTTAATATTCTTACTGTACGAAAAATGTTTTGTGAGCTTACCAATGTTTTGATGTTAAAACAATGTGATGATTGGGGTATCAAATAACTGGAATTTTTTAATAGCCTGTAAATTATTTAAATATATGTAGTTCAATAACCTCTCCATTGAGACGTACGATGGCCCTCGACGTAGGACGTAGTATATCTCTTCCTTTAAAACATTTAGTTTTTTATGTTAGGCTACAGCGATTAGTAGCCAACAACAAAGTAATAATAACACTGTCACAAAAAATGCATACCGTCTAGACTAAACTTTTAGATTTAAAACGTTTTACCAGACATAACATAATTTGTGACAGCTGATACTCTATCCCCGTCAGTCCTAATCCCCAGTCCATTATCAGCACTTCCATCAGCCGTGTTCAACATGAATTATTCACTATATACTCCCGTAAACAGCATTTGTTTGATAAACATTCCTGGTATCATCTACTTTATGTGATGATATTATATTGGCAAAGTGAAATAGAATTTTCTTTATGTTTACCAAGGATAAATTACTGACTTTGAATTTAATACCATGTTCTTGGTTTTGTTTTTCAATATATTATCTTGAGGATTTAAACGGCACTTAAAAAATCATTGTCAGTTACTCCTACTTTTTTCTACCACTGCATGGAAATAATTACATTGCCACACCTGTAAGCAGTACGCAAAACGGTTCATTTCCGCTTTCATTTCATTCTCGCTCGCTTTTGCGAGAGAGAATGAACATTCCCGCTCGCTAAATCAGGGTTACTTATTAGGTTAAGGTGGCACACAAGAGAGATAACTATGACGTCAAACACCAAAGACCAGTTTCTATTGGTCAGAAATCCCATGACAATCACCGCATTCACAATTCTAGTTGCCTTGCTCTAATCAGCTGATTTCACAGTCGGCGTTTCTATCTCAACTTCCGGTTCGTTCCAATAGAATAAAAAAACATAACCTCAATGAACTTTTGTGTACAGGTTAGTTAATAGGTTAAACTGTTTAAATAATGGTGGTAGGAAAAATATTGTGTGTATTACGAGTACAAATAGTTATTGCCGCTCTAGGAATGTTTGGCCACACTCAGCTAAAGCTTCGTGCAGCCATCTACTATTCTCGAGCGGCAATGACGTACTTTGTGCTCTTAATACACAAATAGCTATTTCAACTGGTGTGCTGAGAACAAGTTCAGTTAAAATAAGTACATTTAATAATTAATCTCCATTTACAAATAATTTGTGTCAACACTTTACTGATAATACTGGGGGCTTCATGATTTAAAATTTTAAACTATTGCAAAAACTGTATTTTTCCCCTTCAGGTGAAGGCTACCAATGTCGAAAGTTACCAGGGCTATGTCGGGGCTGAATATTAATAGCTCCGAAGAGTTTTGTGTAAAATAACAATTGTATGTATAAATAAGAAAGTTGCAGAGGGATGATTTTTGAGGCATTTTAGGTGGCAAGGGGGCTTAGCAAGAAACTCAATTCCCTCGTTTACTTTTTTAGTTTATCTACCACCACAAGGCACGCCCAGAGAAGGTTATCGTTGAGCGTCGACCACTTTGATCTCCTGGCTGAGGAGATGAAATTTAATGCGTTTCCGACAGGGTCAAACGGTAATCGAATTGTGAATAGAATATTAAGCACACAGAAATATCTTTACTACAATTCATATTTGGTTAGGTAGCATAATGAGTCAAAACAACGTAGTTTTGTAATATTTACAACATATTACTACTCAGAATCGCTTGAAAACTATTATTTATACGGTAAGTTCACCTGAACCTTAAAATGCAATTCATTGAAAGTGAGGAAGTCTAATATTTTAATAGCCCTAGGTTCCTCCCATTTCTTTTAAAAGTTCATGCTGGATTAAATTCAATGATAAATTAAAAAATAATACTGAACAGCAGCAACAATATAAATAAAATCTATGGAGAAGCGGGTTACTTTTGTGCTTGGCTCTTAGTGAGGGCCCCTGACATAATTATATCTTTATCGGCTGTTATACTACTTAAATTTCCTCAACTTAATGGAAAATTTATTCAAACAAAATTCACTTACAAATAGAACACTACTTAAGGCTGTTAAATTAAGTTTTGAATAGTGAACACAATGACATTAAAACGGGCTTCATCAATTTAAACTGTATAGTGAAAATACATTATGTCTTTAAGAAGAATGATAGCGCTACTGAAAGAAATAAATGAGGCTGTTAATGTTCATTGGGCAACGAAAAAATAAATTAAGCTGTCATTTTAGTTCCTGGTCTTCCACAGAATATTAAAGAATGCTGTCCAGTATAACTAAGTTCATGCCTCTTTCATTACCGCTGTGCAATTAAAAGCTGTAATTGCATAACCAAGAAACAGAATGATTGCATTGTCACGTGGATGTTAGTGTCGTGAAAGAGTATTAAATAGTAGGTTAATTTAATTTTGTTATAAAGTAAACCCTTATTTTGATAACTTTTACACCAAAAAAATTTTAATATTTTATTATATTATTTATGAGCAACTGTATATGAGCATTGAAATTTTAGAGTGCGCTATAGTAATTTATTGTTTTAAATGTATCTGATGGAAATATATGTAAAAAATAGAATATCGATTATTAATTAAAAGTAGTTATGGACGTCTAACATTAAAAATATATTTTTTAAGCTTATGGATCGAAATGTTTTTCTTATCTTGACGTCGTTTGTATGTACTCTATATTTGCAACAATTATCAGTAGGCAATCTCTTCTTAGCAAAACAACCAAGCGGTTTATGGTCGGAGGAACGCCTCTTTCACGCACGCAAGTCATAACATCAGCTGGAAATACGAAATAGCCTTCAATTATTCTGGGTTCTAATTTCCTTAGTCCCAGATGTACGCAATTGGCACGTCATACACCCATATGTAACAAGATTTCATATTCAACTGTGAAATCAAAATTAGTAGTTAAAAATGTATACCAACTACTAATTTGTTTAAAAAAACTAATCCTCACTAAACAATTAGTCAGCCACGGTTTAAAACAATTTTGCAGTTTTCAAGATTTAGTAATTACAGGCAATAACAATGAATACCACTAAAGTTTTGGTCATATAAGATTTGGTAAAAAGAGTATGCATTTAATAGAATCATCAATACATTAAAACTCAAACCCCACTTAATAGGTTTTGTTTTTGAAATAACATGTGGTGGGTTAACAATATATTATTTTCATTTAGAAATTATTGGAATTGCTTTCAGGCTATTTAAATTATGTAAAATGACAATATTGGAGCGAAATGAATGAAAGAGATATTTATAAATAAAACAAATACGAATAAGGTATAAACTTAGTAATGCAGGCAGTAAAAAATTATGTTTTTATAACGTAAAACTCCTATTACTCGGGTGAAAATATTTGTATACATCACAATAATACTATACGAGTTGAATCAATCAGTTATTGTGATTACTTAAAACTAATAAAAACACAAATGAATAGTGAAGTGTGTCATATAAAAACACACCAAGGATAGAAAGCAACATTTTACAGGAAATTAAAAAGAAAGCTTATTTTACTCCTAGTTGCCCATTTTAAAACGTGACTCAAGTGGCAAGTAGTGAGCTATAATTTTCATTACAATGCAGACAACTGCACTAGGATTTTAAAATAATCCGACACACTACATAGTCTAACAATTTAAGTAAACACCGCATAGTTTTACTATAGTAACTGTCAAAGATAGCTGGAGACTGTTAAAGCTTTGCTTGGCACAGACAAAGTAAGTTATTGTTTAGAAATAGCAAAGGAATGCTAAACCAATAGAAAAGTTATTGGCATTAATTGTGAAGCCCCTGAAATGCAGATATAAAGACAATATATTCGGTTTGCAGAAACTATTAACAAAAGCCAGTAGACCAGGGCGAACTGGTGTTTGTCAAAACAGGGGGGAAATCGCGGAAAAGTCAGCTCGTTAAGATTATCTGTTTGCTTAGAAGGAAATCGTGGATTTTCCTATATCTTATCTGACGGTAATAAGGGATATTTGAATATAGAGTGATGAAGAACTTCTTTTTTCACGCATTTTGTTTATGTTTTTTACAGGTACATTGCCATTATAGTGTAAACGAATAGTGTAGTCGCGTGATCATAAGCCGTAACACCATTGTTCGGCTGGAAACTGATGAATTTGCAATGATGTGTTGATATAAAAAATACGAGTTTCCCTACAATTTTAAACGTGATAACAGTTTCAAACAGTGATTTGGCCACTTTTTAAAAGAGGCGCACGACACAACTTTGTTCACAAACTATTCAAAAATCAAATTCTTAACTGAAAAAAATCACAGCATCAGGTTTTGCAATGACCTACCTCAGTTAACAATTTCAATCGTATAGTTCGTATTCGTCACGCGATCCTCTAATCACTTTAATTTGCGTGCGTGACTCGTGCGGAACGTGACACACGGTGAGATAACTGTTCCTTGGACTTGTTTCATGGATATTGGTTGCCTTAGGTCCTTTTCATAAATGTCTATGTTATTATTTCATATCATCATTAATGTCATTCACGTGATTACTGCTCCCAGTCTTAGGTTTCAGTAAATTTAAGTATCTTATACCATCAGATGGCTCTGTAATTATTAAATTCATACTTGCGATAATGTCTTACTTCAGAACTATAATACAGGATGGTAATTTCATTTTTTAACTTTTAATTTTTTATATATTTTACAATTTTTAAAAATTTGTCATCATTTTTGTGCCATAATTATCATATACAGTTGGTGAGAAGTGGTCCGTCGGGCTGCGCTGTTTGATATTTTAGCAGGAGCGCTTTCGGCGTCTTGCCATGTTTAACTGCTACTGAGTAATGCTACTGCTACTGCCATTTTTTCTACATACTGAGTAGCGGATGAGAATGGCGAGACGCCGAAAGCGGCGCTCCTTCAAAAATATCAAACAGTGTAGCCCGACGGACCAAGTCTCACCTATAGTATATGACAACGTAGCACGGACCTCAACACCATCGTTGGATTTTATGATTATCATGTTTTTCACAGCCCAGTACCACTATACCACCAATGTTCATTCCCATAGTTAAAAAAGAAGTGGAAGAAAAATTCACAAGATGTAAGCCAATCAACTCTCTATAATTTTATAAAAATAATCCTCTAAATATTTCAGTAAGACTTCTACATATTTATATTCATTTTTATACAAATAATATTTTTTGTTTTTTATTACAGTAGTGATGAGTTGCCAAAATAATAGTGCTTACTTTGAAAACTCCGTCACAAATAAAACATACTGCCAAGGATTATCATGTTTATGCTTTTTTGTATTTAATAAGTTATTAGGTTTGGTATTAGGTATTTGATTGAATTTTTAATGGGCTTAGCTCACCTTTCATTTATTTTGCGCTCTTCCCTTTGTTACACGGAATACAACATCACTCTCTGTGTGTCTTAATTTTTTTATCCTTTTATCCTCAATAAACTTATTTTTCAAATATATCAAAGTATAAGTTAAAAATGTGACTGGAGTCGAAGGTAAAGTTAGCAATGTAATACCTTTTTAAGTATTTCGTCAAACGTTTTCACATGCATATAAGTGGAATAGAATTTCAAACCAGAATAAGGAATAAAAAGAGTTGTTCTAAGCGGGGTTGGGGGCCGTTGTAACCGCATGCATATTTATGACCTCGACTTCACGCGCTGTTTATAATTGGTATTAGTTATTCATTAAATCTTGTTTTGAATTTGCAAATCTCGTTTTGGATTTGTTTGGCTCGTAAAATAAGCTGACAATATTACATTTTACCCGCGAATAAAATAACCTTACATTAAAAATGGAAATGCAACCTAACGGAAAGCATTTATGCCCTTATTCTGTAGAACCGTTTACCTATTAAAAAGCCCTCCTCCAAAATTAAATTGAAAAAAACAATGACAGCGTTAAATCGTAATTACATCACTATAAGGTGTAATACAGGAAAATTACGTTACATAAATTAACTAATTTTTCTGAAATATTTATTTTATACTCGTGATTTCTGGCAACTAAATCATAGAGGGCATATGCTTAATGATAAAAAAAACATATAATATATATAAAAAACATATAAGGTTGATAAGAGTATTTTTGTCATTACATCTTATAATTGATTCAAGCCATGTGTAACGTTCAATTCACCTATGTTGTAACGGTGCAAAAGGCTGGTCGGTTACCAGTTACTGACGGTCGTTTTTCCAATGCCTGTCACAGAAAATAAATACATTAGTTTCAACTTTTCATTAATAAACACACATTTTATGGTCGAAGATTTAACCAACTATACGAAAGTGCCTGTAAACTTTACAAATGTGGTATAATTGTAGATTTGCATTGAAATCTCACTATACTTTATTGTTACTGGGTAATCAATTACAATAACATTTACTTGTTATGTAAGGAAATAACAAACACTTAAAACAACAATAAAATTATTGTTATAACTAAAGACACTTCTAAAATAAATAAATTAAATATTAATATTAATAAATAAATAATAAGAAATATAATAAAAAATATAATAAAATATAATAACAATAAATAAATACATAAATAAATAAGTACAAATATATATATATATATATATTCAACGGGAGACTTGTAGAAACCATCGTTATTTAATTATATTACTACATATAAATATAAATAAATAAATAAATAAATATATATATATATATATATATATATATATATATACATATATATATAGTGTATATATCATCGATCCATCTGTGAATATAATTCCGTCATACTCTTTATATCTTTTAACTAAACAAACCTTGAGCAAATAATAGTGATTAACTTATAATGCTAATGCTAAATGATTTGGAAAAAAATAACAACTTCCTAATAATATGTATAGACATAAAAACATACTAAAAAATAAACTATACAACTATACTTTGGTAAAAAATACAATTTTCAACAAAGTAAAAATTAAATTTCTTTCAAATCGAAATGCACAACAATCTTTGCACTATATGCATAAACAAATTATAAAATTTACCTTTAAATGATAAATGTTTCCAGCCAATTTTATAAATCTAACAATTGATATTGTTTAATAAACTTGACCTAGAGTTGGTTAGAAACAAACTACGAAACTTATAAGGAAAAAGCTAGTGTATTTTACAAAGCACTAAACTCTGCAAATTTCCGGAGTGGTAACTCGCCTGTTCGTCATCTGCACTTGATGTTCTTTTAGAGATCCGGCTCGGTCTGCTGATAAGAGGGGCAGTAAACCTACATTTGATCTGTAACATGCAGTTGGAGTAGTTATACCACAGCCTATAGGCGTTAAAGGTCAAATTTAATTTGTTAAAACTATCTGATGGTGTCCCGATTGGCTGGAGGAAAGTAGATAAATAATTTTAATATAAAAACAAATGCAACAGCTATTCAGCATTTCTAATTATATTTGTGCCCTCAGAAAAACGTATCAACAACACTATTATTTTCCCTGGGTTGTCCTCACCGAGACCTTAATTCAAGTGTAGGGTTTAGAGTTCCGGGTATTTTGGGATTGTTATAAAGAATTTAGAGCAAAATTGCTTTGGTGAAAATTATAAGCCAAAAATCACTTTGACATGTTACAATTACTTGTGAATAATCGAAATATTATTGGAGCGGCCTTTAATAAACCTAGATATATAAAAGCCAAAACGGTTGACTGACTGACTGACTGACTTACTCACTGATCACTTTTTCTAAAAAACTATAAGTATTAGGGTCTTCAAACTTAGCACAATTAATCATTATAGGCTCTAGATGTGTACTAAGAACGGATTTTACAATTTATTATTTCAAAAGGCTAAAACAGGGTATATTATAAAATTAAAAATGGCGGCCCTTTTTAGTTTTCAAAGCTTATTTTCTGAAACAATGTAGGGCTTTGGGCCATGAATCTTTCAGATATCATAGACTACTCGAGTTTTATGGTCACCCAAAGTAATCGGACCAGAATCTTAAAACTCTGCATGGTTAATGGCCATATCATTCAGTTATTTTTATAGAATCGGAGGTTTTCGGGATTAAAAATTTTAGGAGGGTTAGCGATTTAGGCTAATCTCAAACAAATATACTATTTCTAGCGTAAAAGTTTTCCTCGAGCTGTTGAACGAGTAATCCAATCTCTAATATGATTGAATTTAAATTTTGGGGAATTATGATTCCTACCTTTTTGGCCTACACATTATTTTATATTTTTATTAAAATTTTTTGTATATTAATAAATATACTAAATTTAGATATTAGGTTTACAGAGTCCGCCCTTTACGTTATTTAAATTTGCAGCATTTACATCAGTCATATATTATATGCCTCTTATTCTTTTATGTCAAATTGGCCGACATGTTTTAGATGTCATCAGAGAGTTTTAGGGGTGCAATGAAAGTTCTGAGTTCAAAGACCTGTAGTGGATACTTTATATTCAAACTATTAGTTACCCAATTTTATAAGTAAAATAATAGATTAACTAAGACATTATTGTATTCTTCAGGGTAAAAAGAAAAATTAGAATGTGTTAACACATGGTAGCCAATTCATACCATTTGAGGAAAAAGGAAAATTCATCGAGGAAACGTTTCACCTTCTCATGTCAATCTGGGATGAAGATGCCACCTTTCAGTTTGTAATTAAGTGCTTAAAAACGAAAAGTTGAGATAAATTATTTAAATCATCAGTCTATTAGGAAACTTATAAAAATTCTACATTACAAGTAACGTATAATTGAACAGTTAGCTTTCAGCGAGCGAAGCCGCGGGTGTATCTGCTAGTCTATAATAATATTAAAGAAATATTGGTGGATTACGTCTGTGTATCGGTCTACTTACAGTAAAAGTAAAGTGCCGCCATTTCAAGAAAAGTATAAAGTATAAAGCAAAAGCTACTGACAGGGCTTAAATTTTGAAATATTTTGAAAAAATGTAGTAGATTAATAACTTGTCCAACACATAGCCATACTTATCTCCTTAAACTCCCTTCGAGCAACGCTTCGGGAACGTCCAAAGCCTAAATTTCAACATTTTTTTAGGATATAAAGATTCAAATAGTGAATTAAAAAAAAGCTGTGGACTCTACAATGTGACAGTTAAAGAAAGAACAGAAGCAAGAACAGCAGTTTCGAAGCTAACTAAAATGCAAATTACATTGACCATGGAGTAACGTATTTTAACTAGTGTGAAGAACGGGTACAGTGAATAGTAAAAAGGATAAATGTAATGCGTGTGTTTTTCGTCAAAACCACAAATTTGAAATTACATCCTTTCTGTTGATTTTAATAAAAAAAGGCTTATACTGTGTAAATATTTGCCTTTGAAGTTCATTTACATTCAAGATGGCACATTAGCAAAACCCATGGAAATTGGCTACTAATTGAAAAGATAGTACTGTACAGCCACAAAAATTTTCATCCTCCGTGCCATTTATTTGTTGATGTTTTGCTGTTTTCTATTTTATTACTAGACACACGAAAATTTACTGCGGTATACGTGTTTATTGTATATAAAGCGTTGAGTTATCAAAGTAACGTAAAATAAATGCTTTAATATACATAAATTAATCAGTCAATATGTAAAAACACTTTCAAACAAAAAGTGTTGTAAAATGTACCTTAAAAGGAACCCTTAGGCATTTTTGAAAAAGGAGTTATAACTGAACTGATAATGTCCTGTACCTTTTCAAAAAATACCTAGACTATAATAGGTACTTGTGAGGGAATAATGGTTGGAGTGGGCGGGAAACGGTCAGCAGCGTGGCGACATTGTCCCCAGCTGTGGATTCAATAAAGGTCGGTTTTACTGTGGCAATATCTTTTATTGAAATTATGTTTTTACTTGCAAAATTCTAGGGCTTTTCAAAACTACTCATCTCTAATTGTCTATGACGTAAATAAATATAATGATAGTCTATCTGTGATACTTAATTTACCAACTTTAATTTTGAAAATTGGTTGTTTTTATGAGGATGTGATCAGGAGTATATGATTATGATTCGGTTGAACGATCAAAGTAATGAACAATCAAGTTTACTCAAAATAAAAAAATGTTAGGTTAAAACATACTTTAAAAAGTCGGAATATAAATTATGATTTTTATAATCAAACTTGTAATCTACTCCTTAATATTTAGATAAATCTATGGGTTTGGGGATACTCAAACAGCTTACTTGTATTCATAACAAACTTAAAAAGTTTTACTGGAGTTTATACATTATTTCCGAAACATTTTGAGAAGATATTAAATACGAATTTTAAAACTTGCTAATGAAAATCACACGAATAAAACAAATAAATTTAGCTGTAAAATGTGGTATACAATTTATTTAATGCCTCTTTATTTTGGTATGTTGTAAAAAGTTTATTGGTGAGTTTTATTTTTTAAGGGTTTATTTAACTTTAAGCTTAAGCTAAATATAATCTAACGAGGAAAACATTTAAAGATAAAAAGTGATTATCTGATCAGCGAGTTCTATAAAAAAATAGTTGACTATATATACGCAAACATATAAAAGCAAAAACCATGGTCTCAACGTTTAAAGAGGAAAGATTATAAATTATATTCCGTTAAATATGCAGGGTTTTTGTGGATTCGTTTTAATTTCTTTAGCCAGAAGATGAACGTCACTAATTTAGATTCCCTCATTTGCAGATAGATGCTGAGCTACTTACTCTGCCTTACATTTTAAACATTTTGTCAAAGTTGTATCTGAAAGCTTTTTGCATACATTTACAACATGTTTTGGAGGTTCATAAATGTCTAATCATAATTATTTTAATTACCAAAGGATTAAAAAGTAATGGTGTAAAACTAAAAAGTTGGCGTTTCCAATGGCATCGACTAAATTAATTGACGATTGCAGAAATGTAAAAAAATGCTTTAAAGTTTGATAATCATGGAATATGGTTTTATCGGCTTCATAGAATTTGTCAAAGGCAACATTTTTATAAATACTGCAAAATAAAAAGTCTTTTTGTGTTATGAAGATCCCCATAAAGAAATCATTAATAAATATCTTGAAATAGATCAAGGTTTTTGTTTGTCTCACCTTATATTTTCAGGGAAATAAGAAATTCAATATTTTTAGAAAAGAAATAAGACTAATTGCTCCAGTTCAAACAGACTTCAATATATAAAACTATTGATTATCCAAAAAGTTGTTGCAAAACTCATTTAAACTTTGTATATGACAATAAGCTGAATAGTAAAGACATAACAGATTACAGGCAAATAAACTAAAATAGGTTCTTTCAGTCGTCTATAAAATTGGCTGATGTATTATAATTCTTCTTACTTAGTTATGCTCCGTTATTTTTCAATTTTACTAATTGAATAAATAGTCATACTAACTGTGTTTTCAATATCTACTCAGTCATAATTTACATTACAATATTCCTGTGAACTGACTTTATCACCATAATACTAATGGTTATGTAGGATTATCACATTACCGGATTAAGATTTTCTTTTACTGGCTTTTCATCAATCCCTATCATGTGTGTATTTGTGACACGTGCATACAAGCGCGTATCACCGTGAAACAGCTAAAAATCAACCGATTCGCCAGTTAAATAAAAAAAAGTCAAACGAATAAAATTTCCTACTTTTATAATGAAATAGTAATTTTATTTTCGTGGTGATTTTATTTTTGCAGACACCTGAAGAGGCTGGACACTTAACCATACGCCTGGTTTAAAACCTTTATAATTATGATGTAAATGAATGCAAGAAACTTTTAAATACAATTGCAACAAATATTTTTTAAAGTAGGGCAGTGTAAGAAGCTTAGCATTTTGAGCTTCTGAGCTTCTAAATAGCATAATGAGGGAATCTAAATTAGAAACGTTCATATTTTGACTAAAGAAATTAAAACTATTAAAAAAACTGCATATTCAACGGGAAAGTACAAGGATGTTTTTACTATGCCAATTCTACTTTACACTAGTATTTTTGTGGTAAAACGTATCTAGATATTGTAATTGTTAGGTTCCGCCTCCGGTCTTGCAATTATCTTTTCGGTATACATCAGCAAAAACTAAATTTTGAGCTTCATACGTAGGGTGACCAGACGTCCCGTAAAACGGAAAAGTCCCGTTTTTTCACGTTGCGTTTCATTGTCCCGAAAAACTTTGTCGGGACGTCAAAATGTCCCGTTTTTTAAAAAGTAGGATATTTATAAAAAAGCATACCTAACATTTTATTTAAAAATTATTTTAAAATGTAGAGGCATCTGACAATACTTACGATTATAAAAGAATATTATGAACCTTTACCAAATGCTAAACAAGATTTTAGTTTTACGCCACCTTCTATAATAACAATAATTAACGATAAGAACTTAAAGTTTAAGATAATCATGATACTTTTTTGATTCTACTATTTATATACACCACCTACATAAGTTATTGTTAGACAATATTTTCTTCCTTTATAATAAATTGTTAAGATCTTAAAAATGTGACTTGGTTATTGATAATCCTAAGTATATGGCAATTCAAAAAATTACCTTTCTTGGCTACTGATTGCGAGTGCCATTTATTGTATTCTTAAAGAAAAACTGTAACAATCGTTCGCTGTAATAAGTTCAATAAATGGATAGTAAAATTCATGGTCTAAAAGCTTCAAAAACAGTTTGATACTTAATTTCTTCCATTACAAAATTTGTAAATTACAGAGACCCCCGTAATTAAACATCTTGGTGTGTGGTGTATGGTGTGTTAAATTGGGGATTGAGGGGTGAGTTTTTTATGTTTCCCGTTTTTATTTTGAAACAATCTGGTCACCCTATTCATACGTGAAAGTGCATCAAACTTCATTTGAACTTCTTAACAGACCTGATATCGATTCCAACAGTTCTTTTAAAACCTCTCCGGACAATGTTGCAGTAAGTTCTCTTGAGTGGAAAGCTAACAGTTACACAAGGAAACCTATAACGCTAAGAAGGAGGTCGGGGATTACGATTGACATGGACATAAGTATTCCCTCAGGGAAGGAGGTTCTTGGGTGTGACGTAGTCGGTGCGTGGGCAGCGACGGCAGCGCTGCGGACGGCGGAGTCGGGAACTACCGCCCGCTCTGCGCCCTCCTCAGTCGGCCGACGGCCTAGCGCGCGGAAATCGAACGGCGAATCCGCGCCGGCCGCTCACCTGAAACTCGCGAGTAAAAAATATGACGGAAATATCAATGAGCTATAAGTAATAATTAAACTTGAGTGAAAATATTTCTATATTTATCTTCGTACGTCTATACTTATATACAATTCAACTGACAAAATGTTATTGACTAGTGAAACTCTATGTAAGTGAATATGTGTTATTCAATCAAGAAAATGCATCTGTGTCCAGGCTGAGTGGTTAATAAATGAACTGAGGGACGTTTAGAAGTCTGCGAAACAGCTGGTGATTATTTAGTTTCTATAACAACTAAAAATTAAATTATATGAAAATTAGTTCTTAAGTTACAATTTATATGACTCCACCTTGTATAAAGCTGAGCATATAACCGAGAAAGCGTCGAGGTAGTTAAATGTCAACGGAAAAAATACAAATGAATAGGTAAATTATGGGAAATTTACATTTGAGAGATATTTTAATCATTACGTGTTTTATGAACAGATGATTAATTTTTTCTTCATAAATAGTTCCTCAACCTTTTGCATAAAACTTATTGGTTTCAACTACTATATTGTATTATATAAAATGGTTATGACGTTCTTGCGTCAGTACTTCGTAAGACTTTATTTAGAATTTGTTTTCATAAATTTATTAATTCCATTTGTAATTTTGCTTTTAAAAATATACTTACGTTCTGCATTTACTTTAGATAATTTGAATTGCAGAATTTAATTAACTGTAACTATTCCCTTGTCCTAACAATTATTTCATTGAATATTTCATAAATCCAAATTAATCTAATTAGTTGGAAATATTTAGGGGTAGATAAATATTAAAAGTTCAAAAAACAGAGTTAGAAACAAATATACTGATTCTCATGTTAGTTTATACTTTAGAATTACCCACACCCGAAAGGATTGATTAGTTTTAGACAGATATTAAACAATTTTAACGTCACCAAAAATACATTTCAGTACATTACACCATGTATAACTAAGTATTTTCTTGATTCCTCAGTATAAATTTTATTTTATTTTATTTTTAGCTTAATTTATTTTTGTAGACTTACCGTTATAAGCAATCCAATTGTTTTTATTTAGTGGACAGCTGTTTTACCCCCTTGTCCTAGGGGCAACATCAGCACCGTTGAGGTTAAATCATTAAAATCCTACAACTAGACGTTCTTTTGTCTATATAACATTGTTGTAAAAAACATATACTGTCACTGTCACAAATAACAAGGACAAGGGGGCGAAAAATAAAAACAATTTGATTACTTATGACGGTGAGTCTACAAATTTGATACAGCAATTCCTTGATAACCATTTCACCATTATGCTTAATTTATATTTAAATAAATTTTATTATCTGGCATATATTGATAAAACTGTCAGAAATCAGGATAATACGAAGAAAGTCATCAACATAAATATTTATCATTTCTCCAAAACTCATTTTATTTAAATTTTTATTTTAAGCATATAGCAGGTATAGCAAGGGTATAGCAGTTTCCCGTGGTTTTGCTCACTTTAAAAAGAACCTTTTTTCAAATTAATAGTATTTTGAAGCCTATGTAAGCTATTAAATTATGAGGTGCTTAGTCACGCTCAAAGCAACTGGCAACTGGTTGTCCTGCTAATATGAAATAAGAAGGTGTAATTTTTCTCCAAAGATTTTTCTGTCTCCCTCAAGGCGTACCTGTGATATGCTTTCGATAAATTATGCCGACACATTGGTTTTGTAATTAGGTCACCAAAATGCAGACAGTATGTAATAAATTATTCGATCCCAAAGTAATACCATAGGGTTTTTATTATGTTTCGAATAGCAAAATTATAAGTTCTTGTATGGAGTTTGACCTTAGTACAGTGTTTAATTCAAAGTATTTGAGCTATCTGGGATACAAAACTGATTGTTTCAGTTAGGAGGTTAAAAAATTGTATCCATACTAATTTTTTCAATCGCACTGAAGATCACGGATAACTAACTGTCTGGCGCCAGACGCTTTAGAGTCGAAGATGCATTCGTAGACTGTAGTTTATTTTTTCCGGAATTCTTCCCCCAACTACAACCCTACGAATAATATTCGTATTTCGTATTCATATTTGTGTTTGTACCTTAAAAGGAACTTTCATTTCCAATTTCAAATTTCCAGGTCGCAATAGGTTGGCTATGGAATATTGCAGTTAGAGTGGTTTTTAAAATGTGTTAGTTGACTGTAATGTAATGAAATTTTCCTTCAAGAAATAACATTTTGCATCTTTTTGACTCTTGACAATATTTTATATGTATACTATATCCATTTCTCAAGATAGCTTAGTATCTTAAAAATCTTTGAATCTTTAAAAACTAAAAATAGCCGCCATTTTGAATTTTATTTTTAACCTTATTCCAGCTTCTGAGAGAAAAATTATTTTAAATGCTTTCTTAGTTCGCATCTAGAACTCATAACGAATATTTATGCGAAGTATCATGGTCTTAAGCCTGAAAGAATTTCAAAAAGTGTGATCAGCCAATCAGCCAGTCAGTCAACGCATTTTAACGTTTATACATGTATTTTATAGATTAGCTACTAAATAAAAGCGCAGACAACAATATTTAACTGGCGATACAAAGTGACGATTATAACTTTTTTTTAATCCCATAAGTTAGTAATCAAACAATTTGAAATAGCTTTTTTGTGCATAAAGGGATTTTTAATTATACTCGAGACATAATTTAAAACCAAAGCTTCATTAATAATAAAATACATCCCGTTTTGAAATTGTATTCCATATGATCCATCAAGGCAGTATTTGTATATTATGATTGTACTTGCATAGATCATACTTCTCATAATGAATGTAATATCCGGTGTTTAGAAAATAGCCGCCGGTGTTTAGAATATAGCCAACTTTGATATTACCGATATCGGAATTCTGTCAGTTGCTAAGGCGTGTTAAGTTTAATATATTAATGATAACACCCAAGTAATTTATTACTTTTAAAGACAACCAGTGGCGTTGGACAAAATAAACAGAAACATGAGAGTGCTGTTTATATAGTTTAAAATATCATCTTATGCCTTGAGTATGATAATTATATTATTAAAAACCCAATAATGTCAAGAAAAACTAATTTAATTTTGAAAACTATACTTTAAAACCTTTAAACTCATAAGATACTTGTGTTTGAGTTTTTTTATTCATCTCGTTCCCCCAACATAATACATAAGTTGTAACAAATATTAAAAATCTAAATTATTTTGTAGTTTTTCTTAATCTTTCTCCTGAAATACTTTTTCGTCGAAAGTTTTAGGGGTTTGGACCGCATTCCCTAAAATGTGTTCAGGAACTTTTTGTAAAAATAACACTGGCACGAAACACGCACGAAACACTATATCGCAGCTTTAAGCTTCTACAGTAAAGAAAAAACTTGAAAACCCTGCTCTACTTTGCACTATTTAAGTGTACTATCATGAATTGCAATAAACCTCGAATTTCCCTAATTCAATTTATTCATTTCACTCTCTCCTAAGCGATAATCATGAAAACTTAAGAAGTTCGTAGCGACTATAAAATGTTTATAGCTATCCACCATCATGTAAATATATCAGTATTTTGGCATTTTTTAGAAGTATTAGTGTTATTATTAATTTACCAAAACTTATTTGAAGGCACTTTTCACACCAAAGTAAAAACTGCTAACATTCGACTTGCGATATATCAATTGGTTTTTAAGAAGAAAATTATTTTTCAGCCTAGGGTTTATTTATTTTGATATGTTTCAACCTTTGTGGACTCCTTTAAATTTTTGGCACCATACGTTTAAATGTTTGTGCCTAAACGTTGTTATCTGCATAGTCAAATAAAACATTTTCATTTTTCGGTAAACAAAATTTAACTGATTACACGAAAAAATATTACAGCATCCAATGAATAAACTATCAAATATGGTTGTCAAGAATTAAACGATTTTACAATGAGATTACTTAATGGAGGTGGGAAAGTGATTTGAAAATTGTAAGATCTCAACAGAACCAATGCTTTTGGCCTTCAGAAAACTCTACTTGAATTTTAAAACATCTTAATTGAATTCTTAAGACTTTCCAAATCCTATTACGAGAAGTTGAAAAGTTTTACTCAGACCTTTAACATCTTGATTCAATATATATATTTAGCGTACCTTTTCAGTTACCTTTGCGGAATGAGTAAAGGGTAGGCAGAAAGTTTGTCAAAATACAATATGGGTTTTCATGTTAAATATTAATTGTTCATTTAATTATTGTTCATAGTGTTTGATGTATGGTCAAGATCACAATCATTTTGTTTTGGCTCGAAACTAAACTACAAGCTGCCAAAAATAAGGACTAGGCTTAGAACAAAATTTATCCGCAGTATAAGCTGTAAAATATGGGGTTTGCTGAATATGTAAAGTGTTTCAAAACCCACACCAGAACAAAGTTATAACATTGCTCACGTAGATTCGAATAAAAATATTCCTACCTATTAAATAAATCTTTGTTGGATGCGTACAAAACAACTGTATATATTTTATGTTGACGCCACAAAATTAAACATTTTTTAGCTCCTATGATACATTTTTAAGCTACTATGACAGACTGTAGACTATAAACCCGCATTACAAGACCGCTTTGAGGACTAAATTATACAGCAGCAAGCGAAGGCGACCGACCATGTGCCCCTCGATCAAGAGCTTCTTTTTTTAGAAAGGCTTTATGAGTTTATTTTTCGAGGCAGAAACGTTAAAGAGAATATACTCGAAAAAAATCTAAATTCACCAGATTGTTTTGTTTGGTTACGGCAGGCCGCTGATTAATTTATCGAATGTCAAGATTATGCGCATTAACCTCGTAACAAAACTGAGTTGTGATTAGCTTTTATATCCCGTCGCTTCATTATTTATGGAGAAAATAACGCATATCTTACTAATAAGGCAATCACAAAATTGTAATTATTCAAGACTAAAGTACCTAAAAGTCCTCTTTTTTATTAGGTAATGTTACGTTCATGTTTTAAGTACATCATAAATAGGTAAACGAGATTTTTGCTCTCTTTTATCCTGCAAACCATATTTATTGTTACATTTATTAAATACGCTAGGCATAATTACTCCAAACTTAAAATTTTTTAAATTGGCCCCTAGATGCATATCGTTAAATCTTTCGAAACTTTGCTTATTCTGCATATAAATAGGTCATAGAACATTGATATTTTAGAGTTCCCATGGAATAATTTAAACTCGTTTGTTACTTTGGTTTTTTTAACTAAAGAAAATGAAAAAGTATGTGTTCATGATTCATGATGAACTATTAAAGTTGCAAATGATGAGTTTAATGCGTTTAATGTTCTGTCGTGTTCACAATGTACGTTTAATCGTAATTAAAATATGGCCAAATTAATACTGATTTAGGGTAACCGAATTTTTGGATGCTCAACTACTTCACCCCCATAGATTTATATTACGTTATATAATTTGTGGGTTTTGCAGAAATTGTTTTAAAACCCCACTTTATTTACATTTTTGATAGACTTTTCACTTCGCAAGTGTTTTATTTTTTTAGAAATTTGTGTGAAATTAGCGTTTCTTGAAACTTTTTACATTGTATACTATTTCGTCATACACCTTCAGAAAATATATACATTCAAAGCTACCTTTACAAAACAAATGTACACTTATATTACTTAGGCAATAAAAAATATCATAATTTTAATACCTTAGGTAGGTTTTTATATACTTTATTTTTTAACTATTGAATATTAACTCTAAATTTTATAGATTATTAATGTTTTTTGTAAATGATGTTCACTGAGACCCAAGTTGTAGTGAACTTCCAAAGAAATGTTTTACTTTATATTAATGATCAACTACTTTGGGATGGAAGGTTTCAATTTTTCCCTAGTCAACATTCCTGCCAGATGATTTCATCACGCTGTAAATTTGCCATGTGCAAAGCTTATGTCAGTCTTTCACAAAGAGTAGTCACATGTACACATAGAGAACAAAGTATTCAAATTAATTGCTTAAGTTTAAAAATGAAGTTTTTTTTAATTGACCGTAATATGGAAATCTGCTTTTAAAATATATATTCAAACGACCATAGAAATAAATTCAATCGATCAACCTGAGAAGTTATATATATGTATTCCTCATAATACAATAAAACCGAGCTAAAACTCACATTTAACTTTATCACAACCAAACCGTTTTTATCTTGTATCAATCAGTTAATGGAATAAAACTTGAGAAATTAATTACTACTGATTTACGCCTTCATAAAAGACTTCACATGTGACACATAACAAACTGCATATTATACACCTTGATAATTTCACAGTATACATTCATTTTGTGTAAGGAATTGTATAAATACGAGTAAATTTCTTTCTCGCCAGGATTTTCCTTAATGTGATCAATGTAGTTTATAACAAGGCTACAATTTAGCGTGACAAATATTGCTCTAAAATAACCCATGATTAAAGAGAATATTAAAACCCATTTTTTAATACCTCATCTGCGATAAAAGAGGGTTTGTTTACTCGAATGTTTCAGCTAATCCCTTAGGATTAATGAAAGGAAATGTTCGGGAGAGGGGACGCAGGAGATGCTAGTGTTGGTTTTGGTGTTGTCCCACTATGTAGGCCACTGTGACTTATTGTCCACACTGGTCCGCGGTGTTGGCGCTGGTCTCCTGCCAAAATTCGCATCTAGGCTCCACATTCTTCTAGACTCAGTCTGTGTTTACAGTTCTCTGCCTTAGATAAAGCTGAATTTCAAGCTCTTCACAGAATTGCATTACTCGCATCCATGCATGTGGTCTAGATTCTTTTGTTTTTCCCTTCCTTTTCTTGTAGGAGGTTAGAAAATGTTCCGGTTAGTTTATGGGTTTCTATTTTTGTTTGTAAATTATCTTCATTCCAATGAAATAAAGTAAATTTTTTGTCAATCAAATCATACGAATAGTGCAAGAAACTAAATGTGTAGCTGTGAAAACCATATTCAAGATTACTCATGTCACAAAAAAATTGCATTACTGTATTGTCACAACTATGATGTCCCAAAAAGTAACAGTAACAATATGTCGTTGCGGAGTAAGTAAAATATAAACACATAAACTCTTCCGTAAACGAATTTAATTAGACTTGAGAATTTTTATACAGCTAATTTTTTATTTGAAATGTCGTGTATAAATTTTAATTAAGGGCTCGTGTATGTATCTCACCGTAGTTTCATGCTGCAGTTCAGTTTGCCTTCAAAGCTCCACCGATGACGCTATGGGAGCAAGTGTTGTCAAAGGATTTATAGAGTAATGCGTCTTTGTATTCGGTAATGGAATCCACACGTTACTGGTGTTTGGTATAATCTACATGAGAATCGCGTTAATGATAATCCAGCCAGTTCCATCTTAAATGAAAGGTGATAGAATTATTTATGATGTCCATGTCAAAGTAACTTTAACCCTGCTTATGTTACATTCCAAACATTCAATGTGAAAAGAAAGGTTTTGTGTGTTATGTTAACGATACAAGGACTTCATAAAAATACAGTATGACTTTATAAAGAAACGATTTTCTATACATCAAATCAATTACAAAAATAAAATATACCCACAAATATAAATAGTAGTTTTAAAAAAATATGAACATGCATGTAGAATGAACAGGTTTAAATGTTGATTAACGAAATTTTCCTAGTGGCGGAGGGACTTTTTAGGCATAAATAGCCAGTTTTTGAGACTTTTTTTCACTAAGCATCATTAAAAGAGCTGAGTGACTAAGACTAATACTAATTACTTAACTAATTAACAACGGTAATATTATTGCCTTAGAAAAAATTACCATTTTTTCCTAACCAACTATTAAACTGAGTAACTGTACCCATCAGGTAGGGTAATTGTAATTGTACGCAGGACGTTTAAGTTGGGGTATGAACAGTCAGTTACTCCATGCATAACCAAAACCCGTGGGTTTTTTAGTTGCTTGGAAGCGGCCAAGTGTAGTGTAGACAACAAGTCTCGGGTTCAAATCCCGGCAATCACAAATGAAGATTAGAAATATAATAATGCAGCAACCTTGAGGGTGTGTAAGAAGCTGAATATATTATCGGTGTTGCATGTCCATGATTTAGGCAAAAGGGTAGGTTGACATTTTTAAGAGTTTTATGTTGCAATATATATTTTTGTAGAACTTGAGATACATTTTGGAAAACTAAATAGTGTTCTTGATAAAAGTAAAAAATACTAAAATTGAAATTCAAACAATACAGGTATAATTAAGGTTGATGTTTCAAACAGCACAGCTCGGAAAGATTATGCATTTTTCAGTTTTAAAATAGAGCACTGCCATTAAAAACTGGGAGGACAATTCCTTCCCCTTCGGAGAGAGAAAAATTCCGTCCCTTCCTTAAGCACTGCACTGTTAACCTAACTCTTTTGCGTTAAATGCAATAATGAGGAAGCACGCTCATTGCCGCGCACAGTTAACCGAAAGTTGCGTGAGGATTATTGCTGGAATTGTCTTAAAAAAAAAACGCTCGCTGTCTAATATCTTACAGTCTACTACGTCCACAAAATCAAATAGTTATACAGGCAGTTAACAGTTTATTTAATTATTTATTTATTTATCAACGGTAAAACCATATACAAAGAGGCAATACATTAACCAACAAAAAAATGCAGTAATACAATATTATGAGCAACAATAAATAATGGCCTACTAAATATGGTTACAATCAGGACAAACTTGAAAATAATGCTCAAGAACTAATTTGATATCACCTTATAACCACCTAGTTAGTTATAAGGTGGTTAACATATTCCTAAAGAGAATTGAGAAGCAACGAATTTTGGAAAGGAGGACTCTCTCAAATACAAGTTTTTTTTTTATTCCATATGTATTTCTGCTTAGTTTTAAGTAAGGATGAACACGGACATTTTTTACTTCAGAGAGAAATCAATCACCCGAATGTATTTATTTAGGAACAGCATTTCGGGTCAGTAAATCTTAAGCAAGTCAGCATCTACTCTAACGCGTGTGAGTAGTAGCATTATGTTCCAATAATGGCCCGTCCGTCGATTTCAGGGGTCAAGGAGTCTATAACTCCGTCTGACACGTTGACAGCACGTTAGAGATAACTGCTAGGCCAACACAAGTGGCTCATTCAATACAATGCGGCTTTGAATTGCTTGTCAGGCCTGGAGAATCATTTAGTTTTCTATCAGAGACCTATCTGTGCGATTGACTACTTTTTAAACTAGTTATTTGAACGTACATCGATATTCTAATATAATTATGAATAAATATTTTTTTACTTCTATGGCAAATTGTGTTTTGATATTTGACAATAAATAGATTTCTATAGTTTAAATTTTTTAAAGGAAAAGCTTAAAAAAGGAATTAAAATTTGTATTGATCTTAATTTACTACTGTACGATTAAAAATCTTACCATAGCAATTGGTAAATAATTCTTTGTGCAACAAGTTTGGAAATTGCCACTTTGCTGCACTCGAGAGGAATAGATCCTTGAGTGCAGTTACCTTAAAATATCTACTTTAAAGTATACTCTTTAAAATATATACTGAAAAATACTCCTAAACTACCTGTAGTGACTTTATAGGTTAGAAATTGTCATTTTACAAAACGTTCGGTTCATGCTTTACACTTAATTATTAAAAAAAACAAAGTTACTTAGCTATTACATCATTAGCACATAGTGTATGCTGCTTTAGGATATTTTGTGAAATTGAAACACTGGAGTACAAAAAATAAATTGAGAGTGCAAAGCGAAATAGTGAAAATGTTTACGCAAAGTATTAAATAACGGGAATGGCCTGTTTATCGACTTACACTGAGTGCGGAAACAAACGTAGGAAAATAGTTATTTGTATGTTGAATGAGAAAATTACAACATTGTCTCACGAGAGAGACAATGTGCTTCACCCTCGAAATACGACCGATATTTTT
The DNA here is from genome assembly GCA_035578135.1 of Flexamia atlantica. NCBI lineage: Eukaryota > Metazoa > Arthropoda > Insecta > Hemiptera > Cicadellidae > Flexamia > Flexamia atlantica. The sequence continues at coordinate 215,339 of JAQJVK010000162.1, read as the reverse complement.
CCCACCCTGCAATAGTGCAAATCCTGAAGTTAGTTAATAATGTATTTTATTGACTTATTAATTAATAAAAAAAACATCCATTTTGTTCCGTTCTGCTGTTAGCGCCTGCATCCGGGTAGCTGCAACTATCCATGCAAAAGCGATCATCTGATTGTTGCAACGTTCGTACATACTTAATTCTTAGACTTTCTTAGACTTTTTTTGAAGGCATCCTAAAATTTTTTATTGATTTCAATGTTATTCTCATGGGCTTGCTTCTTTTCTAAGCGGGAGACAAAGTAATGAATTTTCTCCCGCTGGGAGACAAATTATTTTACTCACGCATTACAAGGAGTAAAAAAGCGTCCAAACAAAGTGGATGGGGGAAAATAATTTTTAACCAGCGTCAAACAATTCACTGGCAGTTTTCCGAGGAACAGCCATACTTAATAAGAACAGTAATACCATATGAAATTAGTCATTCACTTAATAGGTCCGACGTACCTGTTCTAAGCAAGAACTGCAACTTCTGAGGATACTTATTTTAAGTGCCAAACAATTTCTCAAAAGACAATGAAATCGTTATTCAACTAGGATTTACAATTAAACGTTCGCTGTTTTATAATCTCCACTGTAGGTGTTGTCATGTTTTCGCTAAAAATTACTGCTATATCATTTAACCATGTTAGCAAATGCTATAACATAAACAAGCAAAAATAGTCGCTACAACGATGTACTAACTGCATTTTCTCTGTTTATGGGTAATTTTGAATGCAAGTTCATAAATTATTTACTGTGAGTTGTAACTTCCATTTATGTGTCGTAATCTTTCATGTCGCCATCAACGAGCATTTTAAACTTTTATATGGGCAGTATACGGTAATATAAAAGTAGAATGAATTATAGCGATTACGTAAATTCGTGTTGCTAAGGAGAACATAAATTTTTTTATAATATTATTTTTAAAATGTTCTAAAGTGTGTAAGGTGTTTTAGTCTGCGATAGAACACTTTTGATGTTAATTTAAATTTATTGATACTAAAATTGCATCAATTTCTATCGAACTTTAAAAAAATGAAAAACATAAGACTCTTTAGTAACTACTCATCATTAATGTTTCCTTAGTAATCGTTTATTGTTTGTATTCTTTCTTGTCTAGTCTTTTATATTCTATTCTAAAAACGAACAAATTTCATTAAGACTTAAAGCTTATATCTTCAAGAGAGCTATCCGGGCTGGAATCAGTTCAAATAATTGTAAAAATATAATTGCAATTATATCAAACAACTGTTTTGACAATATCAACTACGAACGATGGGTGCTACGGTTAACTTTACGCTTATTATATTTGACGTCTTGAATTAGGCTAAATTTGACAATTGAGGCTACCATGAAATACCTGTTACTATTTCAAACCAATCGAACTATTGATTGATTTTCTATCCCAGATGGGCTTTGTAAAAACTTCTTTATAAGCTCCAAAAATGGTTTGTGATGTGTTAATAAAGAGATCCAGTGGTAGACATTACAGTAAAGTATAGCACAAAACGACGCTGACTGGATGTTGCGCTGCTGCATTTTTCCTCTCTCATTTATGCGTCAACAGGCTTTTTAACAGATTATACCTACAACTGTTTAAGACATTGCTACAGGTAAGAGTACTATTCAGTACTCAGTACTTTTCAGTATAAATGTAAGTACATAAGCACTCGAATTTCTCACAGTGGCTGATATTCAATGTGCAGTAACTTCGTTACTTTTTCGTCTAAATGAATCAAAAGATTTTTTCCTTACTAATGTAAGCATATGAAGAATCAGTCTAACAGGTTCGTAAATATTTCCTTTTTTTATTCAAATATAAAAATTATATCTAAAAAAGACAAAAATACAATTGTGCTTGTGACATATTGTTTTGTTGGTCTAGTTTCATAAGTTACTATTATTCCTTAAAGTTTTTTTTCCGTTTTCGTATTGTTCTTAGATTAGTACCAAAAGTTTTTCTAGGCTGCAACAGAAAAACTAAAATAACCCCACAAATAAAATGTTGCCTCAATGCAACATATTCGTTAATAGAGTTGTTCATTATATGATATGATTTTTATGATCACTCTTATTATGATTGGGGTGTAAAAATATGGTTTTTATCAAAATATCTGGCAGCACGTTTATACTATATGCTAAAATATCTGGTTATTGTTTCAAAACACTACGTGCCATAAATAAATCGAATGACGCAATTTTTTGTTTATAATATCATCAGTAAACATTCTCTGGTCGGACACAAGTAACTAATTCTACAATTCATTTTTTTCACAAACTTACCACCTCTGCATGGCTGAGCGGAATAACTTAACTCTCATGTGCCAAACTTAGAAGCAATATTGCCGAAAACATGTTCAATATTGAGATCCATATTTCATCCTTCAAGACATGAAAAGGCTGTTTATACTTTTAACTATTCCGATATTCAAGAGGTGCCTTGAGCTGTAATGATACTGAAACATTGATACTAACGTCAACAAGAAGGTTAATCCACAAATACCACCTGCTTCGAAATAGTCTATTTTGTGTGCCATTGAACAAAATTAGTTTTATTAACAACCTCTTAAGTTAATTTTTTATATTTAAATATAGTATTCAATAAAAAATCAATCTTCGTATTTCAAGTTATTTCCTCAAAATTTCTGTTATCATTCCTTTACATTGTGTAGATATCTCTAAATTGTGAAAAGGAAAAATCCAATCAGTTCATTTAAAAACTAGTTGATTAAGCTCAAAGGCTATAAAGTAACCGTAACTTATTATTTAAACTGGAATATGTACGGTCCCTGAATGTTTAATGAGGAAGTTGTAGAGCTGCTGCCTAAAATACCAACATTTATCTTTGCAAGGACCTTTAAATATTAATCCCAATAATTGAAGGTGGCAGAGTCCGTATTTAAATTTTTACAAAGCTTTAAGCTTTGTTTGTTTAGGATTGATATTTCAGTAACAAATAAATCATAGTAATATTCCTACCAACCAGCTAGAGGACAACGAATTATAATTTTTTACAACATAAGACTGAGACGGGTATTTGGAAATCTTGTTTTGAAATAAAATTATTTTAATAATATCTCAGGCTATAGGGCCATTAAGTAAAAAAAGTTACAATGTACTTTTTTCATAACCGTTTTACTACTTTGAGATCTTTAAAAAAGTTATTCCACATGGAAAATATTTATCATTAAATGAAATACCTTTAGAATGATCTTTAATCATAAGTGTGACATAAATGTTATGATCGTTAGACAAATATTTTAAAGCATATCAACGTGTCAATATTTGAGATTTGTGGTGTATTAGGCTCATAATCTCATACCTTATAATGTGGAAATCGTATCGTAGCACCTAATGAAAGGGTATTAAGTGTCTAATAACTCATACATGCAACTGTATCATAGCTTTCCCCCACCTACTATGTGCTATGCCATTCTATAACATTTAAATCATCTATTAAAAAGAAATGCCTTCAAATTTCTACAAATACTTGAAAATATTTTTAAGCTCAACAGGTTGTATGTGCTAACGGCTAAATTAGTGGCAGGAATAAGTACATAAGAATTACATTGACGACAATTAGCCGTTAGAGCATCTAATAATGAAGCGAGTAAGAAAGTTGCAACTATCAGCTGATATCTGGTGCATAAATAGTTGCAGTTACTCGGATACAGCACTAGTTGCAGAGTGGAACAAAATGGATGTTATTTATTAATTACCATGTGTGTGAAATAGTTGGTTATAGATTAGGTATTTTTTATGTCAGGAGGGGAAAAATGTTGTAGGTATTTCGGGAGGAAAGGACATTGTCTGCCTCAAAAAAATTGTCTCGTGCGTTTTCACTAGTGAGACAATGTTGTACTTTACTCCTACAACACACAAACAACTATTTAATGAATTTGACAATCTGCCTCTCAACTCACAACATATAACGTATTTGCCAAAACGTCTCAAGCTCAGAATGCCATATCTTACGAATGCCATACCATGAATGCCATACGTGTCATCTAACAATTTGTATTACAACATTATGTTATATAAAACTATTTTTATTACTACTCATATTTACTTTATTGCTTGGTACTCCTAAAAGTTTTCCTTGTGGGTTATGATCAATTTTACACATTCTGAGTTAAAACAGTTTGTTTTTAGCAATTATTTAGCAATTACAAAACAGTCTCTTAGCACATAAAGCTTTTGACAAACTGTATGGTAAGCCATAAATAATTGAGATTTTTTAGTTATACTGTACAATACCATTATGAGCTGTGGTATAAAGTGGTTTTTAAAGGTTACAATACGATAAGTCTCATCTAATTCTCTGAGCTATAAGCTGAGCTATTTCACGAGCTGTGAGACTCCTCGATTGAGATCACCTCATGTCAGCTTATTGAATTCCGGTCACCTTAATATTGAACTATTTTGTAACTACTTAGCATTTATCGATTGAATTAGAATTGTTAGGTTTATGTATTAACTAATTTACAATAGCGCTAGGTATTAAGTGAGTAAAATATATCTAGTTTACACCCTATACAAAAGAGTTACATATTGAAAACTCGCTGTAAAAATGTATTTTTAGTTTAAACCCGAGTACATATCAAGATTTCCTCACCTCTTACATAGTTATCCACTTAAGCATCTTAGATTGTAAATGTTTTGAAATTCCTTGGTTTTATGTAAGAAGAATCCAGAATAAAATTAAATAAAACTTCTCTGGAATTTTGCACCTGATTTCGTTTCGATACCGTATTACATTATAAAAATTGTCATAACCAAGTCTTAGCATTTTTAGAGTAGTAAGCCATGGTAAAAAGGTAGTAATTTAAAATTGCATTGCAACTTACGACTGTAAATATCCGAACTAAATCCAATAAGTCTATCGACGTCAACTTTGATGTCGGCTCTGCGAAGGCAGGATGGTCGAGTGCTAAGGAACTAATTTTCCCGCCCAATGTAGCGGAACCAGAGGGTAACGTCGGATTTGCACATAATATGTAAATAAATAAGGGTGTTTTGTTTAAGAAAATGTTCATATTAATGATTATTATAACAGCCCTAATCAATCAACTAATTTTATTAGATCTGTAAAATATTAACTTTTTTACTTAATTTTACCAGATTTGTTTGAAAAAGATTTTATGATAAATGTATCTCTTTATAAGGTTTATGCTTTGCACAGTTTTAAAGATTTATCTATAATCTTTAGGTAGTAGATTGTTGAGCTTTATTGAAATGGGATGTAGTTATATTATCAAGTAAAAAAGTGGAAGAATATGTTAAGATTATACTTTAGATACATTACTTGAAATGGTGACCTACCCAGGTAGGTATTTTAATCCAAGTATGAATGTCATATAAGTGAAGGATGATTGTGGCGCGATCTTGTAGTCTTGATACTGACTAAGGCCGAAATGTTCCTTAGGCAGGTCTATTAATTAATAGCCCAACAGTCAATGGCAATATAAAAAACCATCAGTGCTTCAGAGTCGAATTATCTGGATATACAGCTTAGAGTGCCCATGACATTTGCTTATTTTAATTTTGGTTTACTCGCATGGTCCAGAAATTAAATTGAAGTCCCCATGTTTAGTGGTGGTAGCTTGAGGTAGAGCGGTTAACGACATTACAATGGGCTACGGGTAAGGCCTCAGTAAGCCGGATGACTCTGTAACAATACCTGCGTTAGCCCAAGAGCTGAACACAGCTTGTACCTGGTCTTTCATGGACCGTACATCACATTTTTAAAGAATACAAATGTTTCTTCTTAAATCTTATATAACATGATTTTAAATGAATAATTAAAGATTTAAAACTCGTTTTATGGACAGAACAGAAAAGAAAAACGTGCCGTGTCGTGTCTTGTGTAGATGGTCGGCGGTGGAAGTGAGGTTTTTATTGTAAAGTAAAACAAATCTGTAAATTTTTACGTTGATTTCAGCATTGTGCTGAATGTAGAAACTCAGATAATTTTGTGAAATGTAGCTGAATGTAAAAGAAACTCAGCTAATTTCTTGAAATGTACAGTGCAAAAACTCTATACGGTTGAAAAACTTCCGTTACGGTTGAAGAAGGTGACATACGTCATAAAACAACAATTTTACCGGGAGTTATGATTGTTTGAAAGCGATAGCTCTGCGATTGATAAGTGCTGTTAGATCACAAAACTAATAAATAGTCAAGGATAAAGTAAACCACTATTAAGATAAGGATAAAGATAAGAATAAGGATAAGGATTAAGACGCATATCTTAATGAGAGCGTCCTCTGTATTACTTAAAGTGAAAGCGAATACTATATATAAACTATACTTTCTTCTGAAGAGTGTTTAGTGTTAACAAATTGTCCTTCAACTGATTTAAGATTTATCTTCAAGTGTCATTAAACATCAAGTGCTCACGAGAAAGAGGATGACGTTGTAAAAACTTTGAAAATGTTTATTCATGATCTCTTGCAGCACTGTCCACATAAGTGCGCAGTACATAGTTGTAATACCACTTGCTCAAGGTTGAAAGTCCCCAGGTTGAGGTGGGGTAAACGACGGTCGCGTGTAAATTACCTAAGCATGTTATAACCTGGTAGGTGATAAATCAAATCAGCAATAATTTAAAACAGCTCTCACATTATTCTAAAGCAAATATTGAATTGTAGCCTCACTTTAGACTATTCAATTTCTTTAATAAAGGTAAAGTGGGAGACATATTTAAATTTTTTAGGGCTTTGAGTAAATTTCCGTTTGCAGGGGTCAGCTTTACATATTTGGAACATATTTGTAAAACTACTAAAAACCCCTTGATTTTACTCCTATTGACATCCAAATACTCTTAATTTTTCCGTAATCAAAACATTCCAACCGTTATGAGTAAGAACAAAAATCTCAAAAATAAATCTATGTAAAAAATAATAAAAAATAATGTAAAAAAATAAATCTATGTAAAAAATAACATGGCACATTTACTAAAATGAGCAAAATAAAAAAAGACAGTTAAACTCAATTTAAATTTAAACCCTATAAAAAAGATATGAGAATATGTGATGCATTTGATAATCCAAGCCAAGGAAAGGACGGACAAGGCATCTAGTGAAGCGTGTGCAAATCCGACGTTACCCTCTGGTTCCGCTACATTGGGCGGGAAAATTAGTTCCTTAGCACTCGACCATCCTGCCTTCGCAGAGCCGACATCAAAGTTGACGTCGATAGACTTATTGGATTTAGTTCGGATATTTACAGTCGTAAGTTGCAATGCAATTTTAAATTACTACCTTTTTACCATGGCTTACTACTCTAAAAATGCTAAGACTTGGTTATGACAATTTTTATAATGTAATACGGTATCGAAACGAAATCAGGTGCAAAATTCCAGAGAAGTTTTATTTAATTTTATTCTGGATTCTTCTTACATAAAACCAAGGAATTTCAAAACATTTACAATCTAAGATGCTTAAGTGGATAACTATGTAAGAGGTGAGGAAATCTTGATATGTACTCGGGTTTAAACTAAAAATACATTTTTACAGCGAGTTTTCAATATGTAACTCTTTTGTATAGGGTGTAAACTAGATATATTTTACTCACTTAATACCTAGCGCTATTGTAAATTAGTTAATACATAAACCTAACAATTCTAATTCAATCGATAAATGCTAAGTAGTTACAAAATAGTTCAATATCAAGGTGACCGGAATTCAATTCATAAGCTGACATGAGGTGATCTCAATCGAGGAGTCTCACAGCTCGTGAAATAGCTCAGCTTATAGCTCAGAGAATTAGATGAGACTTATCGTATTGTAACCTTTAAAAACCACTTTATACCACAGCTCATAATGGTATTGTACAGTATAACTAAAAAATCTCAATTATTTATGGCTTACCATACAGTTTGTCAAAAGCTTTATGTGCTAAGAGACTGTTTTGTAATTGCTAAATAATTGCTAAAAACAAACTGTTTTAACTCAGAATGTGTAAAATTGATCATAACCCACAAGGAAAACTTTTAGGAGTACCAAGCAATAAAGTAAATATGAGTAGTAATAAAAATAGTTTTATATAACATAATGTTGTAATACAAATTGTTAGATGACACGTATGGCATTCATGGTATGGCATTCGTAAGATATGGCATTCTGAGCTTGAGACGTTTTGGCAAATACGTTATATGTTGTGAGTTGAGAGGCAGATTGTCAAATTCATTAAATAGTTGTTTGTGTGTTGTAGGAGTAAAGTACAACATTGTCTCACTAGTGAAAACGCACGAGACAATTTTTTTGAGGCAGACAATGTCCTTTCCTCCCGAAATACCTACAACATTTTTCCCCTCCTGACATAAAAAATACCTAATCTATAACCAACTATTTCACACACATGGTAATTAATAAATAACATCCATTTTGTTCCACTCTGCAACTAGTGCTGTATCCGAGTAACTGCAACTATTTATGCACCAGATATCAGCTGATAGTTGCAACTTTCTTACTCGCTTCATTATTAGATGCTCTAACGGCTAATTGTCGTCAATGTAATTCTTATGTACTTATTCCTGCCACTAATTTAGCCGTTAGCACATACAACCTGTTGAGCTTAAAAATATTTTCAAGTATTTGTAGAAATTTGAAGGCATTTCTTTTTAATAGATGATTTAAATGTTATAGAATGGCATAGCACATAGTAGGTGGGGGAAAGCTATGATACAGTTGCATGTATGAGTTATTAGACACTTAATACCCTTTCATTAGGTGCTACGATACGATTTCCACATTATAAGGTATGAGATTATGAGCCTAATACACCACAAATCTCAAATATTGACACGTTGATATGCTTTAAAATATTTGTCTAACGATCATAACATTTATGTCACACTTATGATTAAAGATCATTCTAAAGGTATTTCATTTAACGATAAATATTTTCCATGTGGAATAACTTTTTTAAAGATCTCAAAGTAGTAAAACGGTTATGAAAAAAGTACATTGTAACTTTTTTTTACTTAATGGCCCTATAGCCTGAGATATTATTAAAATAATTTTATTTCAAAACAAGATTTCCAAATACCCGTCTCAGTCTTATGTTGTAAAAAATTATAATTCGTTGTCCTCTAGCTGGTTGGTAGGAATATTACTATGATTTATTTGTTACTGAAATATCAATCCTAAACAAACAAAGCTTAAAGCTTTGTAAAAATTTAAATACGGACTCTGCCACCTTCAATTATTGGGATTAATATTTAAAGGTCCTTGCAAAGATAAATGTTGGTATTTTAGGCAGCAGCTCTACAACTTCCTCATTAAACATTCAGGGACCGTACATATTCCAGTTTAAATAATAAGTTACGGTTACTTTATAGCCTTTGAGCTTAATCAACTAGTTTTTAAATGAACTGATTGGATTTTTCCTTTTCACAATTTAGAGATATCTACACAATGTAAAGGAATGATAACAGAAATTTTGAGGAAATAACTTGAAATACGAAGATTGATTTTTTATTGAATACTATATTTAAATATAAAAAATTAACTTAAGAGGTTGTTAATAAAACTAATTTTGTTCAATGGCACACAAAATAGACTATTTCGAAGCAGGTGGTATTTGTGGATTAACCTTCTTGTTGACGTTAGTATCAATGTTTCAGTATCATTACAGCTCAAGGCACCTCTTGAATATCGGAATAGTTAAAAGTATAAACAGCCTTTTCATGTCTTGAAGGATGAAATATGGATCTCAATATTGAACATGTTTTCGGCAATATTGCTTCTAAGTTTGGCACATGAGAGTTAAGTTATTCCGCTCAGCCATGCAGAGGTGGTAAGTTTGTGAAAAAAATGAATTGTAGAATTAGTTACTTGTGACCGACCAGAGAATGTTTACTGATGATATTATAAACAAAAAATTGCGTCATTCGATTTATTTATGGCACGTAGTGTTTTGAAACAATAACCAGATATTTTAGCATATAGTATAAACGTGCTGCCAGATATTTTGATAAAAACCATATTTTTACACCCCAATCATAATAAGAGTGATCATAAAAATCATATCATATAATGAACAACTCTATTAACGAATATGTTGCATTGAGGCAACATTTTATTTGTGGGGTTATTTTAGTTTTTCTGTTGCAGCCTAGAAAAACTTTTGGTACTAATCTAAGAACAATACGAAAACGGAAAAAAAACTTTAAGGAATAATAGTAACTTATGAAACTAGACCAACAAAACAATATGTCACAAGCACAATTGTATTTTTGTCTTTTTTAGATATAATTTTTATATTTGAATAAAAAAAGGAAATATTTACGAACCTGTTAGACTGATTCTTCATATGCTTACATTAGTAAGGAAAAAATCTTTTGATTCATTTAGACGAAAAAGTAACGAAGTTACTGCACATTGAATATCAGCCACTGTGAGAAATTCGAGTGCTTATGTACTTACATTTATACTGAAAAGTACTGAGTACTGAATAGTACTCTTACCTGTAGCAATGTCTTAAACAGTTGTAGGTATAATCTGTCAAAAAGCCTGTTGACGCATAAATGAGAGAGGAAAAATGCAGCAGCGCAACATCCAGTCAGCGTCGTTTTGTGCTATACTTTACTGTAATGTCTACCACTGGATCTCTTTATTAACACATCACAAACCATTTTTGGAGCTTATAAAGAAGTTTTTACAAAGCCCATCTGGGATAGAAAATCAATCAATAGTTCGATTGGTTTGAAATAGTAACAGGTATTTCATGGTAGCCTCAATTGTCAAATTTAGCCTAATTCAAGACGTCAAATATAATAAGCGTAAAGTTAACCGTAGCACCCATCGTTCGTAGTTGATATTGTCAAAACAGTTGTTTGATATAATTGCAATTATATTTTTACAATTATTTGAACTGATTCCAGCCCGGATAGCTCTCTTGAAGATATAAGCTTTAAGTCTTAATGAAATTTGTTCGTTTTTAGAATAGAATATAAAAGACTAGACAAGAAAGAATACAAACAATAAACGATTACTAAGGAAACATTAATGATGAGTAGTTACTAAAGAGTCTTATGTTTTTCATTTTTTTAAAGTTTGATAGAAATTGATGCAATTTTAGTATCAATAAATTTAAATTAACATCAAAAGTGTTCTATCGCAGACTAAAACACCTTACACACTTTAGAACATTTTAAAAATAATATTATAAAAAATTTATGTTCTCCTTAGCAACACGAATTTACGTAATCGCTATAATTCATTCTAGTTTTATATTACCGTATACTGCCCATATAAAAGTTTAAAATGCTCGTTGATGGCGACATGAAAGATTACGACACATAAATGGAAGTTACAACTCACAGTAAATAATTTATGAACTTGCATTCAAAATTACCCATAAACAGAGAAAATGCAGTTAGTACATCGTTGTAGCGACTATTTTTGCTTGTTTATGTTATAGCATTTGCTAACATGGTTAAATGATATATAGCAGTAATTTTTAGCGAAAACATGACAACACCTACAGTGGAGATTATAAAACAGCGAACGTTTAATTGTAAATCTTAGTTGAATAAAGATTTCATAGTCTTTTGAGAAATTGTTTGGCACTTAAAATAAGTATCCTCAGAAGTTGCAGTTCTTGCTTAGAACAGGTACGTCGGACCTATTAAGTGAATGACTAATTTCATATGGTATTACTGTTCTTATTAAGTATGGCTGTTCCTCGGAAAACTGCCAGTGAATTGTTTGACGCTGGTTAAAAATTATTTTCCCCCATCCACTTTGTTTGGACGCTTTTTTACTCCTTGTAATGCGTGAGTAAAATAATTTGTCTCCCAGCGGGAGAAAATTCATTACTTTGTCTCCCGCTTGGAAAAGAAGCAAGCCCATGAGAATAACATTGAAATCAATAAAAAATTTTAGGATGCCTTCAAAAAAAAGTCTAAGAAAGTCTAAGAATTAAGTATGTACGAACGTTGCAAAAATCAGATGATCGCTTTTGCATGGATAGTTGCAGCTACCCGGATGCAGGCGCTAACAGCAGAACGGAACAAAATGGATGTTTTTTTATTAATTAATAAGTCAATAAAATACATTATTAACTAACTTCAGGATTTGCACTATTGCAGGGTGGGAAAAATATCGGTCGTATTTCGAGGGTGAAGCACATTGTCTCTCTCGTGAGACAATGTTGTAATTTTCTCATTCAACATACAAATAACTATTTTCCTACGTTTGTTTCCGCACTCAGTGTAAGTCGCTAAACAGGCCATTCCCGTTATTTAATACTTTGCGTAAACATTTTCACTATTTCGCTTTGCACTCTCAATTTATTTTTTGTACTCCAGTGTTTCAATTTCACAAAATATCCTAAAGCAGCATACACTATGTGCTAATGATGTAATAGCTAAGTAACTTTGTTTTTTTTTTTATAATTAAGTGTAAAGCATGAACCGAACGTTTTGTAAAATGACAATTTCTAACCTATAAAGTCACTACAGGTAGTTTAGGAGTTATTTTTCAGTATTGAAAACTTACTTAGTATAAAACACATAAAAAAACTTAGTATAAAATTAATAAAATTAAACGCAAGCTAATTGTTAAAAATGTTTTAGTGGATACTTCAACAAATTTAAACGTTCAGAATTTTTTGCTATTTTACTAACCTATAATTTGGTAACACATTATATTTTAAAGAGTATACTTTTAAAGTAGATATTTTAAGGTAACTGCACTCAAGGATCTATTCCTCTCGAGTGCAGCAAAGTGGCAATTTCCAAACTTGTTGCACAAAGAATTATTTACCAATTGCTATGGTAAGATTTTTAATCGTACAGTAGTAAATTAAGATCAATACAAATTTTAATTCCTTTTTTAAGCTTTTCCTTTAAAAAATTTAAACTATAGAAATCTATTTATTGTCAAATATCAAAACACAATTTGCCATAGAAGTAAAAAAATATTTATTCATAATTTTATTAGAATATCGATGTACGTTCAAATAACTAGTTTAAAAAGTAGTCAATCGCACAGATAGGTCTCTGATAGAAAACTAAATGATTCTCCAGGCCTGACAAGCAATTCAAAGCCGCATTGTATTGAATGAGCCACTTGTGTTGGCCTAGCAGTTATCTCTAACGTGTTGTCAACGTGTCAGACGGAGTTATAGACTCCTTGACCCCTGAAATCGACGGACGGGCCATTATTGGAGCATAATGCTACTACTCACACGCGTCAGAGTAGAAGCTGACTTGCTTAAGATTTACTGACCCGAAATGCTAATCCTAAATACTTTCGGGTGATTGAATTCTCTCTGAAGTCAACTAAAGTAAAAAGTGTCCGTGTTCATCCTTATTCAAAACTAAGCAGAAATACATATCGGGTAAAAAAACTTGTAATTGAGAGAAATTTATGTCCACCTTTCCAAAATACGGTGCTCCTCAATTCTCTTTAGGAATATGTTAACCACTAACTAGGTGGTTATAAGGTGATATCAAATTAGTTCTTGAGCATTATTTTCAAGTTTCTTGATTGTAACCATATTTAGTAGGCCATTATTTATTGTTGCTCATAATATTGTATTACTGCATTTTTTTGTTGGTTAATGTATTGCCTCTTTGTATATGATTTTTACCGTTGATAAATAAATAAATAATTAAATAAACTGTTAACTGCCTGTATAACTATTTGATTTTGTGGATGTAGTATACTGTAAGATATTAGACAGCGAGCGTTTTTTTTTTAATGACAATTCCAGCAATAATCCCCACGCAACTTTCGGTTAACTGTGCGCGGCAATGAGCGTGCTTCCTCATTATTGTATTTAAAGCAAAAGAGTTAGGTTAACAGTGCAGTGCTTAAGGAAGGGACGGATTTTTTCTCTCTCCGAAGGGGAGGGAATTGTCCTCCCAGTTTTTAATGGCAGTGCTCTATTTTAAAACTGATAAATGCATCATCTTTCCGAGCTGTGCTGTTTGAAACATCAACCTTAATTATACCTGTATTGTTTGAATTTCAATTTTGGTATTTTTTACTTTTATCAAGAACACTATTTAGCTTTCCAAATGTATCTTAAGTTCCTACAAAAATACATATTGCAACAAACCACTTTTAAAAATATCAACCTTTTACTAATAATCCTACCCTTTTGCCTAAATCATGGTCATGCAACACCGATAATATATTCAGCTTCTTACACACCCTCAAGGTTGCTGCATTATTATATTCCAAATTTTCATTTGTGATTGACGGGATTTGAATCCGAGACTGGTTGTCTGACACTACACTTGGCCGCTTTCAAGCAATTAAAAAACCCACGGGTTTTGGTTATGCATGGAGTAACTGACTATTCATACCCCAACTTAAACGTCCTGCGTACAATTACAATTACCCTACCTGATGGGTACAGTTACTCAGTTTAATAGTTGGTTTGGGAAAAATGGTATTTTTTTCTAAGGCAATAATATTACCGTTGTTAATTAGTTAAGTAATTAGTATTAGTCTTAGTCACTCAGCTCTTTTAATGATGCTTAGTGAAAAAAAAGTCTCAAAAACTGGCTATTTATGCCTAAAAAGTCCCTCCGCCACTAGGAAAATTTCGTTAATCAACATTTAAACCTGATGTTCATTCTACATGCATGTTCATATTTTTTTTTAAACTACTATTTATATTTGTGGGTATATTTTATTTTTGTAATTGATTTGATGTATAGAAAATCGTTTCTTTATAAAGTCATACTGTATTTTTATGAAGTCCTTGTATCGTTAACATAACACACAAAACCTTTCTTTTCACATTGAATGTTTGGAATGTAACATAAGCAGGGTTAAAGTTACTTTGACATGGACATCATAAATAATTCTATCACCTTTCATTAAGATGGAACTGGCTGGATTATCATTAACGCGATTCTCATGTAGATTATACCAAACACCAGTAACGTGTAGATTCCATTACCGAATACAAAGACGCATTACTCTATAAATCCTTTGACAACACTTGCTCCCATAGCGTCATCGGTGGAGCTTTGAAGGCAAACTGAACTGCAGCATGAAACTACGGTGAGATACATACACGAGCCCTTGATTAAAATTTATACACGACATTTCAAATAAAAAATTAGCTGTATAAAAATTCTCAAGTCTAATTAAATTCGTTTACGGAAGAGTTTATGTGTTTATATTTTACTTACTCCGCAACGACATATTGTTACTGTTACTTTTTGGGACATCATAGCAGTGTCAATACAGTAATACATTTTTTGTGACATGAGTAATCTTAAATTTGGCTTTCACAGCTACAAATTTAGTTTCTTGCACTATTCGTATGATTTGATTGACAAAAAATCTACTTTATGCCATTGGAATAAAGATAATTTACAAACAAAAATAGAAACCCATAAACTAACCGGAACATTTTCTAACCTCCTACAAAAAAAGGAAGGGAAAAACAAAAGAATCTAGACCACATGCACGGACAAAACGAGTAATGCAATTCTGTGAAGAGGTTGAAATTCAGCTTTATCTAAGGCAGAGAACTGTAAACACAGACTTAGTCTAGAAGAATGTGGAGCCTAGATGCGAATTTTGGCAGGGGACCAGCTCCAACACCGCGGACAGTGTGGACAATAAGTCACAGTGGCCTACATAGTGGGACAACACCAAAACCAACACTAGCATCTCCTGCGTCCCCTCTCCCGAACATTTCCTTTCATTAATCCTAAGGGATGAGCTGAAACATTCGAGTAAACAAACCCTCTTTTATCACAGATGGGTTATTAAAAAAATGGGTTCTGATATTTTCTTTAATCATGGGTTATTTTAGAGCAACATTTGTCACGCTAAATCGTAGCGCTAATGAAGTTGTTATAAACTACATTCATCACATTAAAGAAAATCCCGTCGAGAAAGAAATGTACTCGTATGTATACAATTCCCTACACAAAATGAATGTATACTGTGAAATTATCAAGGTGTATAATATGTAGTTTGTTATGTGTCACATGTGAAGGCTTTTATGAATGCGTAAATCAGAAGTAATTCATTCCTCAAGTTTTATTCCGTTAACTGATTAATACAAGATAAAAAACTGTTTGGTTGTGATAAAGTTAAATGTGAGTTTTAGCTCGATTGTATTGTATTATGAGGAATATATATGTAACTTCTCAGGTTGGTCGATTGAATTTATTTCTATTATGGTCGTTTGAATGCATATTTTAAAAACAGATTTCCCTATTATGGTCAATTAAAAAAAAACTTCATTTTTAAACTTAAGCAATTAATTTGAATATTTTGTTCTCTATGTGTACCTGTGACTACTCTTTGTGAAAGACTGACACAAGTTTTGCACATGGCAAATTTACAGCGTGATAATTCCATTTATCCCGATCTAATTTTACTAAATACAATGGTAAAAAGTGAACCAATGCATAAAAAACGCACATGAAAAATATTTGGTCCATTCAATATGTTTAAATTGACTAGAATAATTACAAATGTCAGTAATTAACTTTTCCTGTCAAAGGTGCAATCCAAGAAGTAAATTATATGTACAATAACTTTAAATAGCGATTAATACTGTCATTACTGGTACATAATTTCTTCACAAGATCTTAGGAGTATTGCAATAACGTTACGGAAAATAATTCATTTTTGCAGAGGAGACTTTTCTATGATCAGTAACAGGGTAAAAACAAATATGAAATCGATGAAGGTTTAAAATTTAAAATCTAATCATTCTGTTAGAACAACAGACATTTTATATAACCACCAGAATACCACCACCACCACCAGTGGCCACCAGTAGCCACCAGTTTTATGTTACTGGTCAGTTATGGTCAGTGGGTGATGGACCATGGTACTGATCTATCACGTTAATTTTTTATATTTGATGTTTTCCTAATTATAAGCCTATAGTTTTCAAATTGGGCGTAGATGTTAAGGTTTATTATCGTTGGAAGTTCGAGTTATCAGGTCCATTAGTTCTATCGATTTTACATTAACACTTGACCACGATAAATTAGCTCCATTTGCTTAGGGAGTGTAATGGTATATAGCTGGCCGAAACTATTGATGATTATTGATTATAATATTACTTCAGTACAAGTTTTTAAGCACATTAAACTTCTGATTATATTTACCTAGCATATAAATAGAATTTGAAAAGAAACAAGTACAAAACCATCAAAGATTATTTTCATTGGAATCTCCACTTTATAGTATTAGTTGGAGAGTTTTAAAAATGTTGATTTACTGTGGATTGTCTGCTCAAAAACAAACTTACTCATAATTTTGTATCAGAAATATCATTTCACTCCAGCAGAAATTTTTCAGCTTTATTACAAGCTATATCCTGACCGTGTTAATTATTAATCTAGTAAAAATCGAAGATTTTTCATAAATTGTCATTCTTGACAAGATGACAAATTTTTCGGGTTAGTTATTAATTTAAAATTGCAATACATCTACCTTTAATAACATAACCTGACCATTACAAACATCTAATTTAGGGTTGAAAGCTTAAATTGAAATGCACTGTAATTCATATTGAAAAATGTTAAAAATCTCGAAAACGACTCAGGGAAATAAGGCATTCTACATCACCAGTTAGCCTAAAAGTTAGAGTATTCCATTTAGCAATATTCGTTGTGAATACCAAAATAAACATAAATTAATCATACTTGTATTGTTTGTTCAGAGAATACAGTTCTTGTATCTGAATCTTTTAACATATCTTATGCCTCAGCAAGCGTGCACAGTGATTTGATATTTTCTGTTTATTATTCATTTAAATTGCATCTCCTTAAAAGCTATAATTTACCAACTAAGATACTTCTTACTGAAGTAATATATATTGAAGTAGAGTAGGCTAAGTAAAAAAAAGAAAACATTTGAATATAGGTTTTTTGACAACATGTTTGGGAACATTATGCCATCTTCAAAGTCCATACATATAATGACTTTGAAGATGGCATAAATTGCCGAAACATGTCGTCAAAAAACGTATATTAAAATGTAATTTAATAAGGGTATTTGGTTGAAAATGTTTTTATTAATATAAATAGAATATTGGGAACACTTTAAATTTTTTCATTCCACTTTAACGTCTTTTTAATCAAATTAATCCATAAACAATTAAATTAAAACCTTTTTATACATTAGAATACTCTAAATCTAAAACTGGGAAGAACCAGAGGAGACGTAATAAAAACATAGTACTTAAAAAACTATTTTATCGTCTTTTAGGAATTATCACAATGATTATCGGTGAACTGCAAAAAATATTATTTTAAATATGTATAAATATTTCAAATAACATTTTTTAATATTTTTTTATTTGTTTTTTTTTTTAAATAGGAATTTTTGTTATATGTACAATACGATAACATGGGGAGTGAGATTTTATGTTACTGCTGATAAAACGTAAAACTGAGGGATATTTCGCTAATTATGGCGCCAATATTAATAATACGAAGCCATATACATTATGTTTTGTTAAGATACGTTAGGAAATAAATGAGCTGTGGAATTTTGTTTTGGTGGGGTATCATAACTCATTATCTCATAGCTTATAATGTGAAAATCGTTTCAGAGTTAATAATTTTCAAATTGTTTCATAGCTCTTTCTTTCTTTCTTATAACAAAAATGTGTAAAGTGTTTATAGCCTATAAAATCTTGATTGTTTCATAGATTACAATGATTTGACAAACTTTCTCAGAACGTATAGCGTATTTTCCAAAATGCATCATAAGTTTCAATTTGTATCATAACTTATAAAAACCACGTTGTCTCACAGCTTATAATGTCATTAGGAGCTACAACATCCAGTGACAATTCGTTACAGGCTATGAGACGAAAGTTTGCAAAAAGGTTTATAAGCTATGATACATTGTTGCATTCGTTAAATAGTTTCTAATGAAAAACTGTCTGATATCTTATAATGTGAAAATTGTTTCATAATTTATGATTTTCAAACCGTTTCTTAGCTCATAATAAAAAGTGTAAAGTATTTCTTATGGAATCCCGATTGTATCTTAATTACAATGATACGGTAAGTAAGATATATTAATATTAAATGAAAACATGAACTTTGTAATCTGCATTTACAGTACTAAATAGTACGTGGACAGTACAACCTGAGAGATAGTCTTTGTACGTTATTTATATCATGTAGAATAAAAAGCTTAGTTATTAAATTTAGACTATCCAGGATGGAATGGAAAACAGGGTGTGGTGAGGTGGAGCATCAAACTTTATTACTCCGCTAGTCATTTGTTATGTTTAAAAGCTGTAAGTCATGTGTTTGGCATACGCTCAAGCTGTTAACGGGTCACAGAACACACGTTTTGTGTTTTGAAATGCGACCACTAAGTAGGTTTATATGTGGCTTCAAATGTTTTCTTTTTTTTTTTACTTAGCCTACTCTACTTAAATATATATTACTTCAGTAAGAAGTATCTTAGTTGGTAAATTATAGCTTTTAAGGAGATGCAATTTAAATGAATAATAAACAGAAAATATCAAATCACTGTGCACGCTTGCTGAGGCATAAGATATGTTAAAAGATTCAGATTCAAGAACTGTATTCTCTGAACAAACAATACAAGTATGATTAATTTATGTTTATTTTGGTATTCACAACGAATATTGCTAAATGGAATACTCTAACTTTTAGGCTAACTGGTGATGTAGAATGCCTTATTTCCCTGAGTCGTTTTCGAGATTTTTAACATTTTTCAATATGAATTACAGTGCATTTCAATTTAAGCTTTCAACCCTAAATTAGATGTTTGTAATGGTCAGGTTATGTTATTAAAGGTAGATGTATGGCAATTTTAAATTAATAACTAACCCGAAAAATTTGTCATCTTGTCAAGAATGACAATTTATGAAAAATTTTCGGTTTTTACTAGATTAATAATTAACACGGTCAGGATATAGCTTGTAATAAAGCTGAAAAATTTCTGCTGGAGTGAAATGATATTTCTGATACAAAATTATGAGTAAGTTTGTTTTTGAGCAGACAATCCACAGTAAATCAACATTTTTAAAACTCTCCAACTAATACTATAAAGTGGAGATTCCAATGAAAATAATCTTTGATGGTTTTGTACTTGTTTCTTTTCAAATTCTATTTATATGCTAGGTAAATATAATCAGAAGTTTAATGTGCTTAAAAACTTGTACTGAAGTAATATTATAATCAATAATCATTAATAGTTTCCCACTTACTAAGGCCAGCTATATACCATTACACTCCCTAAGCAAATGGAGCTAATTTATCGTGGTCAAGTGTTAATGTAAAATCGATAGAACTAATGGACCTGATAACTCGAACTTCCAACGATAATAAACCTTAACATCTACGCCCAATTTGAAAACTATAGGCTTATAATTAGGAAAACATCAAATATAAAAAATTAACGTGATAGATCAGTACCATGGTCCATCACCCACTGACCATAACTGACCAGTAACATAAAACTGGTGGCTACTGGTGGCCACTGGTGGTGGTGGTGGTATTCTGGTGGTTATATAAAATGTCTGTTGTTCTAACAGAATGATTGGATTTTAAATTTTAAACCTTCATCGATTTCATATTTGTTTTTACCCTGTTACTGATCATAGAAAAGTCTCCTCTGCAAAAATGAATTATTTTCCGTAACGTTATTGCAATACTCCCAAGATCTTGTGAAGAAATTTTGTACCAGTAATGACAACATTAATCGCTATTTACAGTTATTGTACATATAATTTACTTCTTGGATTGCACCTTTGACAGAAAAAGTTAATTACTGGCATTTGTAATTATTCTAATCAATTTAAACATATTGAATGGACCAAATATTTTCATATGCGTGTTTTATGCAGTGGTTCACTTTTTACCATTCTATTTAGTAAAATTAGATCGGGAGGAATGGAATTTTAAAATTGAACATTACGTATAATTTTTTCGCAAACATTTTACTGAATAGCAAACAATATGTTTACCATTTTCCCTTTTGTAAAAGAAATACAGGAAAATGTATTATGATTTTAAATTACAAATTATTGATAGTACCTGTACATAATATCTCAACTACACAACAGGTAATTATTAAATTGTTAGATGGAGTTTGTTCGATGTTACCGCAATTTCACTACTTTGAAAACTGTATGAAGAAATATTTATTTTTCAGTCCTTAAAATATGGTGACGTATTGCGACTAGCGAGGAATTTAAAGAATTACTTTCATTCCCGCGGTTCTAGAGAGAGCGATAAATTAAGTAGCGACGGCTTGGATATACCAAACAATGAAGTTTGCTCAGTCAAAGAGGCGCCTTTGCTCCCGTTCTTTGTGACACGTTATTACTACGTTGTAGTTTTCTTAGCTTAGATAATGTGGTACAGGTTTTGTAAACAGTCTTTGTTACAGCATGTGCAGTTGCCACAGGTGAACATTTTTACAATGCATATTGATGTTTACCTGTTCTTCATACTTTTAGCGAATTTCCCCTATAAGGAAGAAGCTGTTACCGTAGGTCTCATGAAAACACCTCAGCCCGAGACCATCAAAACCTTTTGTTATGAGTCCCCAGATGCCAAAAGCACCATATTTTAATATTTTTTTATATGTATGTAATTGAACGAATGGTGTTCTTTTGCTTCTGGGGGCCCCAAAACGAAAAGTTATCATGGTTTCGGGCTTAGGTCTTACCATGAGTACTACAATAACAGCTTCCTACCTGTAGGGGAAATCCGCTAACAGAGCATCATATATATTTTTATCTTGAACAAACCCATATTGATTGGCTTAAAGTGCTTACTTACAGTGCCATTTAGTATCACAACTATTTAAATTATTTAAAAAAGAATTGTATTTTTCGATGTGTTAAAGCAATTTTCTTTACAGAAACGGTGAAAAACTGGCTGGAATATCAATAAAACCAACAAAAGCCTCGCAACTCGTATAATCCTGGAATTACATAACTACTCGGTCTGACAACAAATGCTGACAATTGCTGAAAATATAATCGTATGAGCTTTCCCTTCTAAATAGGATTGACTTTTAATGTCTGTATGAACGTTAAATTATATTATAATATAAATGTTATATTATGTCGATCCTTTAATGTTTGATGTGAATTGTTTTCATAAAAACATTTTCCAAAATGAATTACGATTATTTATATATACAATATATTTGGCATTTGGAATGATTTAAAATGTGTGATTCCGATGTCTAAACTTGTCTTGCAATTCAAAATTCCGAATATTGTTTACATTAACTATGGATAATTTATCAAGGTCCGATAGACCTAGGAAATATGATACTGGAGTCTCAATCAAATATGAAATAAAAAGAAGGCAAGTCAAGACCTAAGGGGCAGATGAAATACCCTGGCTCTGGAAGAGCACTGCGAGAGGAGTCTCACAGCTTGGTTTGGGAACCCTTGGCCACCGAGTCGAGCCGATTGCACCGGGGTTGACAGGATTGTAATCAGATTAAGAATTTTTCCTACAAGCCGCAGAAGTAAGATTTCGATGGAAGTTAGATTTGTATGGACATTTTTTTTCTCAGTTTGTGAATATAATGTTCATTGATAATAATATCAATATTCATACAAAAATATATACCTTAAAATTTAGTTGGATAAAGTCCTCAGGTAACGCAACCAAACCTCTTTAACCTACTGGATATTACTACTACCTTAGCAACTTTTAAACCGTAAAGATAAGTACAGTAAAAGATAAATATTTTTTTGGTTAAGTTATTTCTCTACCTAAGGATATCTATTTTATTTTATTAAGTACGTAAAATACTTGATAGTAAACAAACCTCTTTTTCACTGGGATTGAAAAAAGATCATGATAATAAATAACTTCATGATTATAATTTGTTATTTATTATTTAATATATTCATCTTAGTTCTTATATACAGTAATAAAAATGACAAATTCTTTTCTTTTACGAAACGGATATCCGTTTTAAAGGCCAAGTAGACTATATAAAACTGAAAGAACCTTGATATGGATTTTACGAAAGTGGAAAACAGCCTGAGGTGAGCGGTTTTAGGAAATTCGAGACGTACTCTCACGTAAATGTACATGTTCTTGTTTAAAATCACATAACTATAATCTACTTTGGAAATATAATTTACATTCATCAAACAATGTTTTTACTCTATCGAGAGGAAGTGATGAATCAATTTCCGGTATTCAAAGGTCTAAGAGAGCGGAGCTCCGAACAGTGGCTAAATCGATACCTATTTCCTGAGCCAATGTAGCAGAACCAGCGACATTGGCACCCTCCGATATATAGGTTTTCGTCGTATTACACTTTCATAATAGTTTTAAAGCAATTTCACAAGTGTGTAAGGGTTCGCCTTTCTCCTACGCTGTAAACGTAAAGAGCTTGAAATACTCTTAACCAATCCAAACCAATCTATGCGGGGCTTAAATTAATGCAATTTCTCCCCAAAAAACTAATAAACATCAATACAATTTCTGTTTTTTAAAACCGGCTCAAACTTTTCCGGTTTGAGACCAATGTTTCTACGATGTTGATTCATTCATAAAAACAATAGTAACCAAGCCAAGTTTTCCAGTTGGGTTCTTTTCTTTTGTCTTACTTATAATCCCCATATTCATTGCTCTTTTGTTAGGCACCCTAACCATTCCAATTTCCCTCATACCATCCGAAGAAGGATGGTTGTGTCGGTAGAAGGGTACTACGGATGCTACGGGATGTAAAATGTAAGATGTAGGATGTTAAATGAAAACTGTTAACTACTGATAATATAAATAGGATAGTTAAAACAAATGTTTTATCGGTTGAATAGAAATAAGGTTTTACTACCATTGCCATGGGTGACCGACCTGGTACTTGGGCTCATCAATGAACTGCCTCCACCCCACTGTCTTTTATCTTGAGTTAAAAATCATCATTTTGGAAAGCTAAATATTCTTTGTATGAAACAAATGAATATTAAACTATTGCAAATATTGTGAAAATAAAGAAAAACTATTAGTATGGTTGAGGTATGTAACGTTAAAATCACAAAATGAGGTTGATATGGGAAACCTTTTTATGCTTTTATCTCTCTGTAAAGAATTGAGATAAATAAAACTGTAATACAGTACAATGACAAGTATAAATTAATTATTATCCTCTTAAAAATTAAATCGTGTTATTATGAACTTGTAAAATGTTTATGAGAATTGTGTGAATTAATAGAAATCTATGTAATATAGTTTTTTTAATAAAGGTATGGAATCATATAATGCCTATTGTAGGGGTAAATTTCACTAACTTAAAAATCATATGTTTACTTAAATCTGCGAAAATTACACTTTAACATTTAATTACATTTTTTTAATATAATCAGGAATGATTGAAACAATGATACTTAAAACATAGGCAAAACATTGAATCACTTACACAAAAAATACTACTATTTGTAGTGTTTTTCTTAGGGGATTTTTAGAAAGACATCGTTTTGCCAAATTACAATATTACTTTTAAGAATTACCTTAAAAAGGGGAAAGCTTCAACCATGCAAAAAGGTGCTTATTTAAGTAAAAGGAGGCTCAAAAAGGTCTTAACGGCCTTTCTTTAACACTTCGATTGTATTTGGTAGTTAGTAATTTATTTTCAAATCAGGTAATAAATAACCTTACTAATATTTTAAGTTTTAAAGTTTGTGAGTTCGTTTGTTTGATGTCATATTATGTGAGTCACCTTCAGCAACGTATCCACATTTAAAGATAACTACTAGCTGATTGATTTCAACAAATATAAATTAATTCTTTCTAAAAAATATTAAGAATATATTTTACATAATCATATAACCGATGTAAATAGAATCTTATTATGAGAATATCTTACTGCCATTTTGAAAGTGGGCGAAGCTACGGGTAACATCTCGTCAGTCATAGTGTCTATTTTGTTTTAATTGTAATGTTATTTTGAGCTATCTTTAATTTTGGACTCATCCTTGCAATGTTAAAAGAAAACTCCCGTTGTAGTAGAACTGCATACTCAGCGAATTTCAAATGCTTAAATAAATCATTTAGAAGGAGCCTCAAATGAAGTAAAATCAACTTAAATCCTGAAATTAGCATACAAAAGATTTTATACAAGAAGAACATGGAGATGGGTATGCAGGTTTGCTGACATGGAAGTGTGAAATTTAGATATTTATTGCAATAATCTAGTAGATATCAACTAGGTGAAGCCATATACCAAGTTTCATTCAGATATATGTTAAGAAATAAGCGAGATGTAGAATTTTATTTATTTCCCATAAGGTTAACATTGGGACAACGTACTGTGTTTACCACTAGCGATATCTCGGTAACCAATGGACATCAATATAGACAGAACCCTCTAAGCAGGGACACCATATGGAAGTGAGTAGTTCCCGCTGCCGAAAAAGAGACTGTAATTAATATCGGCTAAGCCTTCGCAAAACAACTTACCCATGAAGGCTTTAGTTCCCTGGTCATTAACATTTTTGAAGGGCAATGCTTTGTAATTAAAATTCAGCCTTATTATACTAGTTAGCTTATATTTTTCTTTTTAATTACCAAATGCTATGATGTGAATTAATGAAGATTTTCTTTTGTAAATATTACTGGAAATAACCTATTTTTCTTATATTTCATTTCATTCCGTAACTATAACAAAATTATCAGTCATGAAAATGCCCATCAATTTGTGTAACTCCTGGAAAACCAAAACTTTTTTACTGTACAATATATAACTTTTTGAAGTATTCAATAGGCGTAAGGAGACCAGTTTTACAGCCTTTGTAGTGTATATTTCGACTTATATAGTTTATTATACAATAAACTTCAAAGTTTTGAATACGACTCCTAGAAATTTTGACAAGCTGCCAATTTTGATAGAAACACGTTAGCGACCTCCGACTTCCACCATTCGCCTATTTTATTAAAGCTCTTTAAAATGAGGGGTCACTTGAAAGGGGTTTACATTTAAAATTTTTGAGTTGCCCCCAAAATCCTTCATTTTTGGGGGTCACTCAAAATTTTAAATATCACCAAAAGAGGCCACTTTTTCATTTAATAACATTTTTCCCAGGGTCGTTTCATTTTTAAGTCACCAAAGGTGAATTAAAACTTCAAACGTCCTAGACGCCAGGTTTTAATGGTGTGATGTATTCAAAACTTTGACAAGCTGTCAATTTCGATACAAACACGTTGGAGACCTCCAATTTTCACAATTCATCTACTTTTTGAAAGCTCTTTAAAATGAGGGGTGACTCAAAAGGGGTTTACATTTAACAATTTTGAGTTGCCCCCAAAATTCCCCATGTTTGGGGGACACTCAAAATTTTTGATAATGTCAAAAAATAATTTGGGTTGAGTTAGAATCATTCCCCAAAGGTTAATTGTTTGTCTGAACAAACAAAAAAATTAAAGAAGGGGGACGGACTTTTTTTACACACTGTATATATTCAATAGGCGTAAGGAAATAAGTTTTCAACTGCCCTTGTAATATATATTTCAACTTATACCGTTAAAAAAAGATAGTAAAACAAGAAAAATGTTTAAAATTGAAAAAATATATATATATATCAATCAACCGATCTATATGTATATTGTGTAAGTATCAAAAGTATATTGTTTTTAAAAATGTCAAAATGCTCGATGTTTTATTTTTGTTAAAAATACTTTCAATTTTATGCCCAAAATCAAATTGCTGCGTTCATTATTAATTTAAAACCAAAGGTGAAACTCGTGTCCACTACCCCTGATAATTCTGTTAGGGACGCGTTGTAAAGCAAAACTAAACATAATCGAGTTTCGCTCACAATAATGGACTTGCAGGGAAGTTATAACAGGACTTAAATAGGCTGACCTATAAATCTCCTGATACACAATGCTTTTACTTGCCACGTGATAGTCACTTTCAATAAGGCATTACTTAACGATAAGCGAACCGTTATTCTCCAAATTATCATTGTTCAAATTGTGTACCGTGGAATTTATTTTTGTTTAAGTACTATTATGAAACACGATTTAGATTACTTGACTACAAAAATGGCGATCTGAACATACTATATATTTGTCAAATAATACTGACCTAACATCGCACAGCCCACTTGTTTTGTCCTTATTTGCTCTAACTAATAGTCAAATTTAGTTTGAGTTCAATCCATCATTAGTTTTTGTGTTTTATCTCATGAACTTAGTATTAGGCATCATCTTCATTTAGGTAGCGGGAGTTATATTTTTAAATGAAAGGCGTCCCTAAAGTTTTTCATTACTACAATTATGCCTGTTACAGTTCGCGCATTAATTTCCGGCTATAATGTGTGGCTATAATTATGTTTCAGAGTCAGCTGGTTGTATGGCGCGGGGGGAGAGATGGTTCTTTTCTGAAAACATTGTTTTACTTTGTATGTCAAACGTTGTGTTTACTGATGTCATATATGAATACTGTTAGAAGCAGTATGGTAGCATGAGGTATATAAGGCTATGCTATAACTTTTATCGAGTGCGAAGCCACTACCAGCTGCTAGTAAAGAATAAATTTCACTGAATTAAAAACTAATTTTTAGTATTATACCGTCAAATTAGTGGCAAAAATACATATCCTTGTAATACTGATTTTGCGGTTTTAATAGACTTTAATTTTTCATTCGGTTTAATTTTTCGAATCTTAATTATTTTCCAAACATGACCTTTCAGGTCAATAAAGCTACTATAATATTATAGTTCTGGAGAGCCTTATTGGCCTTATTGCGCTGTTGTCGAAATTAGTGTTAAACGTCTGCAATTTTAAGTGATAAATCGCATAATCATATTTATTTAAAGGTACTTTACTCAATAAATTATTTTGCTGCAACCCCAAGTGCAGTTAATGTTAAATGCATGCAAGGTCAATGCAATTCATGAAGTGCAACGACAAAAGATTCCATGGAAAATTTCAGGATGCCGCTAGTCTAAAGCAAGGAGGTTAAAATGGTATTCAAGACTATTTTAGCGATGAACCATTCAATTCGCTTTAGTTTGTAAACCGAAGGTTGGTAAATGAATCAATATATTAGTTTGATGTTTTTGTTTCATCCACTAAGTTATTTTGCGACCCTTATATAGTAGACGCAGAACTTAAGCTATATTATATTCAACGAGAAGTTTAAAATATTTGTACGAGTTTGGTGATTTACTTTGCCGTCGTAAGCGGTCGTCTTCTCTAATTGGCGTGTTTCCGTGGATGTTGGCGTTGGCGGGGAGCGGC
The DNA here is from genome assembly GCA_035578135.1 of Flexamia atlantica. Lineage (NCBI taxonomy): Eukaryota > Metazoa > Arthropoda > Insecta > Hemiptera > Cicadellidae > Flexamia > Flexamia atlantica. Next base: position 187,107 of record JAQJVK010000162.1, on the reverse strand, counting down.
TCGATGTTGGAACCAAACAATCCGTCTAACATAATTACATAGTCAAAGTCAGTTTTTGGTAATGAACAGGGCCGGATTTAGCATTTTGGCGCCCATAGGCCCAATAATAATCTTTTCTGCCCCCTAGTATAGTTAAAGTTACTTTCCTAAAAACCGTCATTAAAGTTATATCAGGCCTATTTTTTGTTAGTTGCTTTAACATCACTCCACGATGCAAGGTTATCATTGCCGATGTTGATGCAGAAACCGAGCCGATGTAACATTTTCATCTACACGCGTACAAATTTAGGTTATTTTTAGAATTTTCTTAATGATTTTTTTATTCTTTCTCTTCTTTTTCCTCGCGTTCTTTTCTAAATTCCGCACCACTTGACTTTGGTTTTTAACTCATTGTACAATAAGATTTGACCAACTACACTAATAAAAATAATTGCCGCAATAAAAATTCTTAAAGCCGGTGGCACGCAGGCCATTGACACGAGCAACACTGATATGAAGACGCCAGCTGATTTATTGTGAGGTGAGGGTGGGCCTAAACAGTGTCTCGACAGTAACATTGCCAAGCTCATGCGCCCCTATCATTCCGAGCACTTAAGCAATCGCGCCGAGCTAGTATAGTGGCATACGATGCGTACCGCTCGACGTCATCCTTACAGCCACTTCTCCCTTGTTTGAGACCAATTAATTCTGTAACGAAGTATACGTAGTGTTGAAAAACAATAAAACTTTACCAACAATTATTTGTTTCAATGATATGAAAAATCAGAATATTTTTGCCTGCTGATTTGCTTTTAAATCAATTAAAATAATATGTTAACTTAAGGCTATTTATTTTTATTCCTAGATTTTTAAATATATTTTTTTCTCTCGGCCGTGCGCCCCCTGGAAGCTTGCGCCCATAGGCCCGGGCCTAACGGGCCTATTGGGAAGTCCGGCCCTGGTAATAAATAGGATAAAACACGTAAAGATCTCCAAAACAAAAAGTCCAGCTGATGCGTTGCACAAATGTTGCAGACATTTTTATTTCGTAAGAAATCTCTCAGTGAAACATTGCATTGCATACTTTTGTTGTGAAAATAAGGCGAAACATAAACAAAGTTCTGACAGTTCGACCAAAACATGTGATTTTTTGCAGACACTTTGGGAGATTACAATGTTTGCCACCCGCCAGTAAGGCTGTCCAGAACTATAGTCTAAATTACACATGGGACACATGATTAACGCTAATGCCTCTGTCGTTTATTTGCCTTTTGAAGGTTTGCAAAAATTTAGGTAGAAAAAACAAAGCAAAATTGTAACGTTGACTTGAACTTTATAAGCATTCAATCTGCACTTTAGAGTACTTTAATAACTGCACATCATATTTTTACCAATCATAATTATACCTTATATAATAACATTAAATATAATGTTTTGAAACCATTATTATTACCACAAAGAATTTGGAACATCTAAGTTATTATATAGAAATAAAAAAAAGAAAATAACTAAATGTAAGCTGACGACGAAAACTAAATAACAGAAAGGAAACAATAAAAATGCAAAAAAATAAAGGTTTCTCTTAACAGTAATTTAATTTATTTGTGTTTCGATTCGTAATTATGTTGTATAAAGATAAACTATATATTGTATATATTTGTAATATTTGGCAAGCTTTTCACGGTATAGTTTTAAAGTGCATTGCTACGACTTATATTTTCCAGCACGACACCAATTAGTAGGTGGAACTGATTGTAGTCACGCACACCAACTGGACACAAAGCTAAGAAAGATCGTTAAGGCTTGATCGGTTCATTGTTGAATATGCATAAATATAAGGAAACATTTGTAAACTAAATACGTTATACATTCACTGAATGGCAAATCATAACACATGACATATGTTAATTCAATTTTACTTAGATTATTTTTTAATTAAAAGTAATAATGCATGAAAATAATAAAATTAAATTGAATGATATGCAAGTATAACCATTTATTATATAAAATACTATCGTATTTTATGTATCTAATTATGTGTATAGTGATATTTTTTAAAGGAATTCACATGTAACAATTCAGTAATTATTTAGTTATAAAAAATATCTACAAATCCTAAAATATATTTAGTGTAAATTCAAACCTTAATGACGTCACATGATACCACTCAGAACTGAACTTTAGTGGTGCACAAAATTCACATCTAGAGGTGGACAAACCTCAATAACTGATGTGGTCAACTATTGTGTAACTAACACTTCTCTCGGATCCAATACAATTTATTGATAAAAGATGAAGTGAATAAAACCCAAACAAAAACATATTTTGTAACATAGTTAGACTCTGTTTTGGTAATAGTACTGAATCTCTTTTCTTCAGTAAGCGTAAAAACAATAACAATATCTTTTAACTCAGTACAGTGTAGTGTGTAGTATACATTAATGCTGAGCTCTTCCTGTAAGTTAGCGTCGTCTGTACTTACAAATGCCCTCAATTTATAAATTACATATTTATCTGACTTGGCCAACAAAACATTGTGGTTTCAAAGTGTACAGCCTAAATACAAAATATTTACTATATTTCATTTTACACAGTTACTGTTATCGCCATATTTAGAAAATCTTAGTAAATAGTTCCCAGAAATGTGACTTTTTTATGTATGCAGACTTTTTATATGTGAATGCAGAATTTGCCAGAGTGAGTCAAAAGTGTGGACCTCTTACCTAGCTTTTAATGCGCTACAGCAGGCTCGGCTCACGATTTCAACCAAGAAACTGCTCCTTTTTGTCAACGGTACATTGTCCCCACCACAAAACTCGATATCTCCGGGGCAGCCCCAAATTTTGAAATGTAAACACCTGTTGAGGGACCCTTAATTTTCAAGGATTCCTCATCAGAAATATAATTATGCTTATCCGAGGTTGATATCACACCCCTAGCCACAACCGCAGCCATTTATAACTTTGGGATTGGCAACCTAGCTTGAGAGTGGCTACCCCATATTACCCATTAAATGGGTTACAGTGGGCAAACCAAACTGAGAATACCGTAATAAATCATAAAGTATTCTTTTTTGTCAGAAACGAAAATTTGTCCCCGCTCACAATACGGGATATTTTGGGGGTTGTCCCGCATTTTCGAATGTCAAACCTAAGTAAGGATCCCTTATTTTGAAGGGGCTGTCAAGAAAAACCCAATGGTGCAAATCCAGAACGATTTCGTTTACATTAACCAAGATGGCAGGCAGGTAAAAATTTAAAATTGGCAAGCAAGCACTCATTTACCAATTTATATTTTTAATTGCCGGCAATTTTAGTTAGGAATGTCATATTTAGTAGGGGTGACTCGATATGGTCTTACGTTTAAAAACTTTGGGGCGTCTACCCACAAAAAACCTTTTTGGGGACAGGTGCACAGTCTTTTTTTAGAAAAATGTCCACTTTTGTGACTCTTGTAATGGAAGTCTGAGTTTAGTTTGCCCACTGTAACTATTTAGGACGTAAGATGAGGTATTTTATTCTATCATTTATTATTTTATTTAATTTTTTAACTCTTCAACATTAGGGTCCCTTAAAACGGGGTTACGTTCAAAAATGCTGGACTCTCCCCTCTCCCAATTCCCAATTTTAGAGGAAGTGATAATAAAGTGTATTTTTTTATTTTGTAAACCTGTGCCGAGTTTGGGTTTCCTGCCGAACCGGGTTCAAAAGTGGGAATAACAAATCTTTGGCCTAACCCTGTATAACAAAAATCAGTGTAGTTCGCAGGACAAAAAAAGATATTATGAAACGATAAATTTTTATTTACTTTGGTATTGAAATTTTTACACCATTTAGAACTTTTTAAAACGAAAATAAAGAAGTTTATATGCATTAGGGTTGTGCGAGTACTCGAGAATCGAACTTTTTTCGAGCAGAGCATACACACTCGACTCGACTCCATTTATTGCAAAATACTCGAAAGTTCGAGTCAAATTGTTACGCCCGCCGTTTACCAAAAATCATTAACAAACATAACTGAAATCTCGTATGTTATACTTAAAGTAAAGCGTTCTTTTTAGTTATTAAAGACACATACATTTTTACAATATTACTATCTTTTCTATATCTATTTCTAGTTTGAGGTTATTTATTATTATATCTCTTAAAAAAAGTTTTAATTATGATTTAAAAAACCATTCCAAATATAAAGAAAAACTTAGTTTTTTTGTTGACAGTTACATGAATAAAAATGTACCTATGTGAATAATTCAAAGTAAATATTTTAATTATGAATTGAGTCAGGTAATTAATCATGACTTATAGTCAGTGTTTTCATTTCATTTCAAAACCCAGGTAAGCGTTAAACACAAGTTAGGCTTGAAAAATATGTCAAATCAAGAATTATTGTGAGTTTAAGTAAAAGGTTTTCTTTCTTTTTTACTATCATTTATCTGTATATCTTAGATCAGTAACTCTTTTAAGTTTAACTACCTCAAATTGTAATTTGTATATGAGTAATGGTAATAATTTTTTACCATTATGTAGATACATGATGACTATTATATTATAAACTAAAAAAAACTCAACTCGAAAAAAGCTCGAAACTCGCGGTATTTTTTCGAAACTCGACTCGACTTGAAAAATCACTACTCGCACACCCCTAATATGCATACATTAGGTTATCCTAATGTTGTTCTTCCAATTTTCATTTATAGTGTTAAAAAAATGTTTAATTTTATTTTTAAAGCAAACAAGTTAACTTATTTTATCCTAATGTACAGCGTAATGACTAGAATCTTTCAATTAATTACCTAATTTCCTCAAAAGTGCAAGTGACCTCCAATATTGGTGTGGACATAGAGAGGCCTGCTTTATTGTGAGCCATACGTTACATCCTGACACGTAGGAATGCCTTTGAATTGACCAATTTCAAAGCATTATGACCATAACATAAAAGTGAAATATATTAATTTTTAAAAACACATATTAATTTGTAAAATTGACGGTAACTAACACTACTTGGGTGTATAGAATTTGGTTATTGAAAACTATTTTTTAATCTAAACATGACACAATATCAGCTGTAAAAAGTGGTGAGGTTTTTTGGTTGATGTCAAGATTGACTAAGCAATCTGTTTTTCAAAAGGACATGTCTAATTAGTTATACAAAAAAAACGTAAGCTATATCCTGGGATGAAACTAAAATTTTTTCGATAGTTGAAGTTTTAAACTTCAAAAAGGTTCTAAGCTTTTACCCTAACATATACAAACAATATGTATCCTCACTCTATAGAAGTACTCTATGATTTCCTTTACATGAAGTTTAAATATTAACTAAAAAAGATTGAAGGAAAAGAGTAGTTAAAGATGATTTCTTTTCCCTCGAGTGATTTATTTTACATTCTGCCTTAAATTTTAATTAAATCTCAGCGGAACGGACATTTGCCAACATAAATTCCCTATGAAAACATAAAAAATCTCAATCAAAGGTCAATGCAGAGTGAAAAAACTGAACCCTAGGAAATTTTAAAAAATAGTTTTCATGCGCTGATTGCTAAGTAAAGCGTACTAATGAGAAGTAGGTATTGACTCTGCAAATTCAACGTTGATTGATTACATAATCCTTTAATAGTCAAACAACAAACATATCCATTTAGTGGGTAATATTTAAGCAAATAATTGTATAAAAAAATGCAAACCATCATAAATACGAGTATATTAAACTTAAAGCTTAAAATTCATCACATCTTCCCTACTTTTTTTGCTTTCAGGACAATTAAATATTTTTACTTATTTTTAGTAAAATCGTATTACAATTGTAAATTTTTGATTGCAGACAATGTCTCAAGAAAAATAAAGTTATCATGATATTAAGCTTTGAAAACTAAAAAAGACTACCATTTTAATTTGGTACAAAATACAAACTATATTGTAAGTGTAGATTTTGTGTGTAACCTGAAAGGCTGCTCGACTTTATGAAAACCTTTAAATTACATAGAATTTCTCATATGTTGTCATTCAATAATTTTATCTACGACCATTGCAATAAGCACCAATTATGGTATTACAATAAACATTATAATGATATACATTAAAACACCAAAAACCAAGCAGTACTCTAAAGTCTTCATTAGAGTACTGGAGTCACTTTAGAGTACTGGTTCTAGACCAATGAGAGCTCGGCATTTGACGGAAGTAGTGTCATAATAACAATTACGCAATGCGCACATCAGCTGATTGTTGCATTACGATTCATGTTTGAGTTTACTTATCCCATCAGCTGATTGTTCCACAACGATTCATGGTTCAGTCTGCTTATTTGCCTAACCTCAAATTTTAGTTGACCTATTCCATCATTAGTAAAAGTCATGAGTTTTGTTTAACTTCGGGGCAAATTTTGTCGTATATTGTTGGTCGTAGATAAAATAGTGTATGCAACGATTGTATTATGACTTTAAGCCACTCGTGAGATATTTAGAACACTCGCTTCGCTCGTGTTCTAACTTACATCTCACTCGTGGCTTAAAGGCATTCATTATACAATCGTTGCATAAACTACTATTTTCGTTTAGCGCTATCAAGAATTTCAAACAATTGAGAAAATTCATTTTAATAAATGTTTAAGTGATATACTATAATAAAGATAAGCGTACAACAGGAAATGATATTAGAATATATTGTTGTTAATGAGATAAAAACGTATTCTGTAGATATCACTTTTCACCGCCACTTTGGTATTAATAAGGTTAGGTATGTTATAAGATTCGTACCGTGTCGCCCAGTTCGCAAAAACATTCTGTAATTTTAAAAGCTATAAATCTTTTTACTTTCTCCCTTTAAGTTTTTGGTCTATTACAATCTGTGAGACTCTTTAGCTGAGACACCCCGAATATTAGACGATCTTCAGTGGTTCTTTCGCCTTTTTACGTCTTTTAACTTCACAAAACATCATTCAAATCTTTACTCGCACGGAATTATTTCAGTGAGAAATTTTATCAGCCGAGTGAAAAGTTCTTAAACAGTTATGGTGTATATATGTTATTACAGGCTATCACATGTACCTTTTAGGTTTAAATCGAACTAAAAAATTAGGGACGTGCGAGTACTCAAGAATCGAGTTTTTCGAGCCGAGCTCACACTACTCGACTCGACTCGACTTATAGGAAAATGCTCGAAATAACTCAGGGTACGTGTGAAAGAATATTACGGTCATTTTTCATAATGTCAATAAATCTTTAATGAACAAAACCAAAACCTCGTTTGTTAAACTTGAAGTAGAGAGTTCTTTTGAGTTACAGTATTAAAGATACATAATTTTTATGTGACTCGATCTTTTCTACAGTTTAGCTATTTATTATTCCTTCTCTTATAAAAGTGACTTTTGTCATATTTAAGGAACCATACCAAATAAAAGACAAACTCAATTTTTTGTTGACAATTACATGAATATAAATGTATCTGTGTGAGTAACTCTGAGTATATATTTGAATCATGTATTGAGTCAGGTATAGAAGGGTTGTGTTTTCATTTCATTTTAAAACCCAGGTAAAGACCTAAAGACAACTTAAGCTTGAAAAATATACATAAAAGCAAGTATTATTGTGAGCTTTAGTAAAAGGTATTTTTTTGTATTATTTATTTTTTAATCTGCTCTTAGTTTAGTAGCTCTTTAAGTTTAATTACCTTAAATTTGTAATTTGTATTTTATTGGTAATAATAATTTTTGACATGACAATTTTTGTAGAAACGAGATGACTATTATATATTATCTTTAAAAAAACTCGACTCAAAAAAGCTCAAAACTCACGAGTATTTTTTAAAACTCGACTCGACCTCAAAAATCACTAATCGCCACCCCAATCATAAATACTAATCTGAAAAATCATTAAGTACTCATAGGAAATAAAATATATTACTCCAAAATGCAGTATCATGAAATGGTGCAGTGCAGTGTTTTGACATTCAGATATGTTTGAGCAATTTGTCAGAACTTAATGGTCAGTCTATTCCAGCTCGAATGAACTAATATGTCTAATATTTCGAACAAAAATATGGCAGACTGTTGGCAAAATATTCGTCGAAACAGGGCATTTTTCGCATAAAAAAGCTGATATAGAAATTTATTTCTCAACTCTTTCTCAACTCCATTTTCAATAATACGCGAGACGTTCACGGTAAATGGCGAATAATTAAACTTGATTTATCAACTTTTGGTTCCACTTGATCACTACAGCTGGGACCGGACTTAATTTTGATAATCGTACTTTATTTGAAGTCCTCATTTTCACTGCGTCCACAGATAATTTCATATATTTAAGTGAAAAAGATAGTCCATTTAAACCTGTAATAGCAGTAACCATCATAACTTATAGGACCAAAATGAAATTTGATAGGTAATATCAAATGGTTTAAACCTTACACTGTTGAGACTCTATGACTCTCATCACGCTCTATATGATCGGAGCAACTCAAATTGATCGCCCTTTTCAATTTTTTTCCATATTTTACAGTCTTGACCTAAAATTTGGAGTGGTTGTAAATTCATTTCAGTGACGCAAGACCTTTTAGCGAATTTCCCCCTATAGGGAAGTAGCTATTACCGTAGGCGGCATGGTAAGACTTAAGCACGGGACCACCGTAACTTTTCATTTTGATGCCCCCAGACCCCAAAAACACCGTTCGTTCATTTTCATATATATATATATATATATATATATATATATATATAAGGATATATATATATATATATATATACCTGTCCGAAGGCGCGATAACTTTCGTAAAAAAGGTCCGATCGCGATAAAATTTGGCACATACGTCTAGAGTAATATTTATTACTTCGAGTTCGAAAACCAGCGCGATAAGTTAACTCTAAGGAGGGTTTTTTGACAAAATAAAATTTATTTTTAGGATTTAACATCTTTATATTATTTTCTTGTAAATTTAAGTGTCAAAATTGGATTCAGCTTAAAAAAATGAACAATTTAGCATTTTGAATTATTATTCTACGTCAATCCGTTGCTGAGATATTGAAAGTGCTAAACACAGTACGTTGTCCAATATTATTTTAATTTTACCCTCCAAAAGATATAGTTACCCTGATTTGACAGATTAAAAAACCAATTCTGAACACATCAAATTTTCAGGTGATGAATATTTTATTTGTGTTTATTTTGAATAGTTAGAGTTCCTTGATCAAGATTTTTTAGAAAATATATATTATCAAAAAATATATAAATTATTTTTAAATTTAATAAAGAAAGTATGAGCATTTGGAGGGGGGATGTGTCTTGGTCTAAACTGCCTGAAAATGTAACATAATATTATGTTTTGTTTACAATGATGAGGATTGATGATATGTTTTATTGAAATTGGCTGGAGATCCAGGTCTGCTACAACAGGGGTGTTTACTGTAATTATAAAACTGACCATATGATTGAATTGATTTTTTCATGAGATTAAGTTATTTGTTTGTTTTGAGTGTTTTGAATTTATTGATTATATGTTTGTTGACATTTATATACTATAACAAGATTACTTTTTTTTAATTAAAAGACTAAGAATTATATAAAATACAAAAGTGTATGCGTTACCGGTACAAATGAAAACCAATGTGGTCTCCTTGTTAATTTTCCTCATGTTTAAAGCTCATGAATGATTAAGTTGCTCACATATACAAAATAAATCCTATGGAAATTCGCTGAGTACGCAGGTCTGCTGCGACGGGGGTATTTTTTATCTCAACCAATAAATGCAATAAGAATAAGGCTAACCAAAGTGTTATGACTCCTTACGAGCACAGATATATTTTTCTAGTTTATCCGGCGAAGCGGTGTTGCCAAGTTGCCGACAGTGCAGACCCCATTCTTTAGCATACCCAGCGTCGCTTGTTTAATATATTGCCCTACGGCTCCGAGAATAATAATGGAGCCTACCCTTGACTACACGTTATATATCATATCGCATCGACGGCTAAGAAGATAATGGGAACCAGATTCAATCTTCTTGAGTTTCTTTCAGACCATTATTTCTTAACAATTGTATTGCCTATACTATTTATATCTAAACCCAGTGTAATTAAATTATGAAGGTAATTATTATGAAGGTGTTCATATTAGCTCACGCGCAAACATTGCCTATAACTCATGCATTTTTTAAATATGAATTTCGTTTTTTTTTTTGCGAACGTTGAGGATCTAATTCAGTAAATAGATTGTTACATGATTGAAAGGTGAAGGTTTTATTATGGTGGAATAGTTTTAAGAACTCCTTAGGAAAAACACAATGTAATAGTCGGATTAAATGGACTAAGTAACAAAAAAACAATGGTACTTTGCAATAACACACTTAATGTATTCGAAAATTACTTCCAATAACGAACCCATGGATCAATTTACTCTAAAGCAATGAAGAACACTAATTTATATTTTGTAGTAACGGTAAAACTAAACCTAAATAGCCTACTTAAATTTAGTGGTTTACATTAAGTTTCGAAAATTTTAATCTATGTATACCGCGTGTCTCACCTACAGTGAACCAATAGTTACCTTTTTTATTATAAATCTGACAAAGAACTTCTTGTGGTGGACTTACCTTTATTTTCAAAGCTGCTTTTTGGAGTCACTTAGAAATTTTGAAATATGGCCGCCAGTTTCCAATATGGTGGACAACTTTGTTTTTATTATGGAACACCCTGTATTTTATGGCGTTTTTTGTTTTTACACATAATTTTAGTAACTTTTCATTCTGTCTCATTTTTTCCTACACCCAATAGTTAAGGAGGTACGAACAGTTAAAGTTAGATTTTTCCCATTAAAAATGCATTGAAAATTGTTGGTAGTCTGTATTATATTGAAAAAGGTTGTGTTTAATAACACATACCAAAGATTAAAAGTGACTTAAAATCTGACTTTAGTTGAGATTTAATCATTAAATAATTTTTAGATGAGATTCACTCATGGAAATGTATTATTTGAAATGTGCTTTTACTCCATAAGGATTACATGGGATGACATACTTAAATGCACACAATTCTTTTTAAATGGGAAAAAATCAAAACTGGACCGCTCGTATCTACTGAACCAATGGGCTTATGAAAAAATAAGAAGGAATAAAAAGTTCCTCAAATTAAGCGTTAAATTCAAAAATGCCATAAAGTACAACATATTCCATAAGAAAAATTAAAGTTTTCCACCATTTTGGCAAATGGAGGCCATATTATTAAATTTCGGAGTCACTCCAAAAAGCAGCTTTAAAAATAAAGGGAAGTATCCCTTAAGAAGTTCTTTGTCAGATTTATAATAAAAAAAATAGTTATTGGTTCACTTTAGGTGAGACACCCGGTATTCATCGTGAATCATTGAAAAAATAATTAAATTTACAGCGTGCTGTATCCATTTATTACAACTAAATTTCACAAGACATTATACCATTCAGTGTTTGTTTATGTCCGTGCAATTTTCTTACAGTAACAACCGAAATCTTTTGAAAGTGAATCACAATCCTTAAGAAGAACGAGTCACTCAACTCCTCACAATGCCTTGCTCTGACTCAGCTCCCATAAAAGATCAATTTTAATTTCTTTACAAAGTTGGCGATTGTTTTTATAGCTCTTTAATTTCCACTTCAAATTTGTAAGTGGCTTAAATGCTTTGATCCCATTGTAAACTTTTGTGTTATTTAATTTAACAATAAAAACGAATAAGTTATTTGAACGTATTCCTAACTCAAATTTCTCACTCCGCTGAGGTGTTTTCAAAAACCTTTTTGGCTTGATTAGGCGATAATTTGTTTTTAAATCCAGAGAAATTATCTAATATGCCAAAATAAACTTGAAAAGCGATATGGGATATGTTTTTAGATTCTAAGAGCCTACGTCATAGAAAATTAAAGCAAATATTTGCTTAAGGTTTATAATAGTTTAACAGATTTCCTTGTATAATTGCTGAACATAAAATGACTTTCCATATGCCTTATGTCATCAAACACTAGAGTGTTTCTAATTTATTCAAACGTTTAGTTTATTTTTAATTGTTTGCTTTTTTGTTGACGTTTTTTAGAAAGTACTTTTGAACCACTTTTATGTGGTCGATGCCAAATATCTGCATAGACATGTAGGATCAAAACATACGTTAATCAGAAACGTTTAAATGATGAAACTGTTTCAGTATGTGTATCACATTCTAGGATGTGATGAATGTATTTTCAGGTCGTATTTTGTTGGGTTTCCTCCTACAATTGCTTCGAACGGCAACGATAAACCTGCCAATATCAGCAGAGCTGCAGCTTAGGATCAATGATTCCCAACTGGAAAGGCAAAAACCTAAACAAACTGACTTTTTTGCAATCATTTTTATAAAAGAATTGTCGCATCGGTAACAATAACATTTAGTAATAAATTCTGTTCTGTATTGTGTTCAAAATGTTTATAACTGAAACATTTTTAAATTAAATTTATTTTTCATGAGGATTTGAAAATTTCTTGTTAGAATTTTGACCACAAACATTAAATGTTAACTCTGCTGGTGGCGAACTGAAAGTTGTCTCATTAAAAACAATTATTGTAAATAGATATATGTATACCTAAGTTTTTAATAGGATTATACATGATGTGTAGGCTCCATCAACAGGTTTTGCAGTCCTATAGTAGTGCCATATTAGCCTTCGGTTTTTGTTAAACGCTAGGATAAAACTTGCTTATTCTTTTATAACATAAAGGTAAAATAGTATATTTTATTACTAGTACCGAAAGTGGCACTTTCCGGTGCGCGCCCAAGTTTCATGCGTGAGGCGAAGCCGAACACAGGAATATCGAATTTCACGTGTGAGGCGAAGCCGAGCATGTGAAAGTGTGTTTCACGTACGAGGCGGAGCCGAGTACGGGAATAATTGGAGCAAGTGCCGGAAAATCACTTTCGGTACAAGTTATGAACGGTACTTTTCATCACGACGCAAAAATACACACAATGCTGAAGAAGAAACCTCAGTAAAATGCAAACTATTATATTTCTCAATTAACATTTTTTATTATAACAAATTTACTATAATAAGCCTACATAACAACGTAAAAATTAGGAGTTCAAGGTTATGTTTATTGTGCAGTTGGTATTGGTTGAGAGATTTTAAACATGCGCTATAATAACAACACAGCAAAACTCATTTATACCTATTCATGTTTTCGGTTTACATTGTTGAACAATAAGAACAGCTGATTTAAATTGTAAGAATAAACGGCAAAGCGACGTCAGAGCGCGTAGCGGGCAAATGGAAAACTAATTGAGAGCAAGGGAAAACAAATTTAGAGCAAGGGAAAATCAGCTGATCGTTTTTCCCTTGCTTTAAATTAGAGCTTGGGAAACGATCGTTTTCGTTGCTACCAGCTGACATCGAAAGTAGCTACTCTCGGTACGGAGTGATGAAAAAATATTTTTCACCACACTACGACGAAATCACCTGTTTTACAAACATCAAACGCGGACCGAAACACACCGTTTGCCGCCACAGGACCGAAAACGTTGGGGGCCCTAGGGCCGAAAGTCATCTGATAGTTTATTTGCATGAAACAACGTCAGAACATAACAAAATTATACGGCATTCAAGACAGGATAGTTGCGATCACATGATTGTCATAGCTGTGTTTTGTTTTCAACTGAGTCAAATAATAATCCGTTTTTTTTTATTATTTAGAGTATATTTCATTGTGTAGTGTGGTGAAAAATAGCGTTCGCACCTCGGCCGAAAGGAGTTTGCAGCTCTCGATCGTTTCAAATTCTCGACATCGTCTCGAATTTGAAACACGATCTCGAGCCTGCAAAACCTCATTTTCGGCCCTTGTTGCGAAATATACTATTATAAACACAGCAAAATATATTGCCCTATTTATTTTTTTGGGCTGAAAGCCCCTGCCGTATATCATTATACTAAAAAGCACTGTATTACCATCTGTTCAAGCCCACCCACCACTCCCATTATTGCACCTTCTGTTTTTGTCTGCGAACATTACGATGTATTCAGCTACATATATCGCAACATTAGTTCTAACTTTAAAACCGAATCATTGAAGGATGAGATTTTTATAAACTGACGAGTTTTTACAGTTGAAAAGTGTTCATTACCATATTATGTATAACTAAAACTAATTAAAATGATGTGTCTTTTTTAATTGACACACTCATACCTTTAAACAGTGTTTGTAAATTGTTACTGTCTTTCCTTTATACGTATTATATGAAGAAAGTATGGGTCTAGTCGAAATTTTCTGTTTGAGCTGATAGGGGAAATATTTGTTTTCGTGATCCCTAAACCGAAAAAGGAGGTTGTCAGAGTTATGTTTGCCTGTCCGTCCGTTTGCATGTATTTTTAAATTTACTAAACATTGCTAGAGACGACATCAATGGAGCTAGAGAAGCACTTCATAAAATTTTCATAAAATTTCGACATCGACACCAATTTTCATGAAATTTGGAGTATGGGTGATATTGCTGACATTTTGAATTTTACGACCTTTATCAATAAAACCATAAAAACTTCAGAAATCCATACTTCACAAAACCGGCCTTATAATATTGCGTACGTGTACCTATGATATCTATAAAACTTTTATTTAGACATAGTGTTTAGAATCATTTGGCAAAGTACAATGCAATAATTTTATATTACATTTTTATTTCATTAATATATGTCGCTAAAAGCAAAAATAGGACAAGTTATATTTTTATTAACTTGAATTATAGAACAAAATTATCTAGAATTAGAAAGGAGAAACATTTAAATTTCTTCATACTAAAGCAAAAGCGGCTGTTTTCAATACATTTGATGATCAATATTGCATTGACAGACAAATCTCTAAGAAAGTTTTCTCGAAAAATTACATCTGTTGGAATACGTAACATTCAAATTTCGTATGAGGAAAACTGCTCCAAGAAAACAAAACATTCCTCAGCGGTTTCGGAACGCCAAAACAACGCAGACCAAATCTCAAACAGAAAAGTATTAAAAACATGAAGACTTGTGATGCAATCAACCGTTGAACTAGCCAGTACACAAGTTACTCGAGTTACTTTAGTTCCATTGCTGTTTATTCTGTTGCATGCCATATATATTGAAACGGGTTTTGAAAGTGTTAGTTCCTGCAATAAATTAGTCCACATTTATAAAATACCTGCAACTATTTTATTGTTATAAATGTGTAAAGAACTATGAGGTGTGTGTGTGTGTGTGTGTGTGTGTGTGTGTGTGTGTGTGTGTGTGTGTGTGTGTGTGTGTGTGTGTGTATGAAGGGTCTTTTTTAGAAGAGCGCCGCCACTATTTAAAGTTTCCTAGCTTGCTTATTTCTTAACATGTCTTGATAAAACTTGATAGATAGCTTCGTCTAGCTTAGATCTACCGGATTATAGAGTAAAATCCCCCATTTTTGTATTTCTGTGGCAGCAGACTTGCTTACTCACTCCCCATGTTATATAAAGGACATTCTTATGTATTCTTATTTCTATCATTCATTTAAATGAGTAAAAATCGTTTAAGCCTGGTTTGCACGACGACCAGAACAGTGGACAGTAACACCTTTAAACAAAAGAGAACAAAATACTTTTTTCTACTGTCCCACTGTCTGGTCGTCGTGCAAACCAGGCCTTAGAAGGGTTAGGTTAGGCTAGGTAAGGTTAAGTTACCTAACTAACCAAATCTGCCTAACCTTACCTAAAATAAGACCTGAAGAGAATTGTGAGTCTCAAAGCTGTTTTATCGTGCAAAAACCTAACTACATTCTTAATTATTTATTTCACCTGCTAGAGATGATGACGACTCCATAATTTCACCGCACAAACGTAATGACCAGCGTCACCTGAATGTCTGACATAAAACCGGCCAAAGCGCGGAGTTCCGCCTGCTACTCCGCACGAAACACGGACACGAGCGGCGACACGAGATAAGATTACGGTTGATAAGGTAACGCCCAACGACTGAACCTGACTGTCGATATGCGGATAGTTTTCATTCATCTATGACTGCGGATAGTTTTCATTCATCTATAAAGAGGACCTTACTTGTTTGATACACCAGGGTTTTCTTGACGACGACTATAACAGGAACTCATTTGATAACAATTTAATCGTTTAGGGAAACTTTAAATAGTGGCGGCCCTCTTCTGAAAAAGACCCAAGAACTAGATGAAAGCTGTTTTGGAAACAAACATTTTAATGTTTGACTGGTAGAGTAGTTCAAGTTCATAGATAGTCCAATACACTGTGCAGTAGGAAGAAAAAAATCAGCCTAATAGCTACGGAGGCTCTTCATCCTCGATGCGCTTTATTAGTTAAATTAATTTAAGATATCATGAAAAGCGGCTGTTAACACTAATATATGAAGTATACTATGAAAAAGTCACAATTAAACTATGTAATGCATCTCTTTAACGTTGAAATTTAAAAATAAGCACTAGAACCTAAGGCTTAATTTGCAGTATTTCCAGATAATTATGTTCTATGAGAGTTTGTTATGAGAGTTAGATATTTAAGTCTTATGAGAGTACGTATAAATTAAAAAATGTTTTTAGTCAAAAAAGAAGTCCCTTCAAAAAAAGAAAAAGAAAAAAAGAAGTTCCCTTTGAAAAAAGAAGAAGTTCCCTTTGAAAGCAGTTCGATTACTTAACAGTTTTTCCTCTTTTTCCGTCAAAGAAGTCCCTTCAAAAAAAAGAAAAAGAAAAAAAGAAGTTCCCTTTGAAAAAAGAAGGGACTTCTTTTTTGACTAAAAACAATATGTAAATGTGACTTTTCCTTACATTATTTCACATCAAAGTAATTGGAGTTAATATGTTATAATTTTTGTTTCGGGCAAACCAAAAACCGAGAGTAAATTAAATTGTTCCTCACTTTTGCTTTAACAATGAACTCCAGAAGTTAAGGACATTCTAAAAAGAATCTTTTTTTGTAAGAGTTGTCAAGTAAATAAGGCAGTTTAAGGGCTTAAGAGATATTAATGACGCCGTGCGTGATTCATAAACAAATTTAAAGAATAATAAACGTAATTATGATTAATCAGTCAAAGCATTAGTATTAAGACCTTTGGGCTCATCTTTAAATATTTTTGGTAATGTAAACTTGACGCCGTGATATTTCCAATAATAATAATAATAATAATAATAATAATAATTTTTTTTTTTTTTGGGTAGGAGGTGGAATGCATTTACGCACACTGAGGGGCTCATTGTCCCCTCAGTAGTGTCGGACTCCCACGAGCTCGATGTCCCGTGAACTACCGACTAAACCACCTCCCTCGGCACCGAGGACACTAGCCTGGAACTGTTTCACACATTACTTCGGGCTAGGCCTTTCATATTACGCCACTAGGGCAACCTCCTTGGGGAAAGGCTGAGGATTAAGGCCGATCGAGGTCGACCTTTTTCGCCCGAAGAATGGCCTGGACGTAGTGCTGGACACAGTTCCAGTTGCCCTCTCCCTGGAGCATAGCTCCGACGATGTTGTTTGGGCTGACGACCACGCCGATCTCAGATGAAAGCGAGGCTCGGCGGACGTGCCAACGGTCGCACTGAAAGAAAGTGTGCTCGGACGTGTCTGGGATGCCGGGGCAATACTGACAGTCCGGGCTGGCGACTTTGCCCATCCGGTGCAGATAGGCTCAGAAGTACCCGTGCCCAGAAAGAAACTGGGTCACGTAGTAATCGACCTCGCCTTATAATAATAATAATAATAATAATAATTTTTTTTTTTGGGTAGGAGGTGGAATGCGTTTACGCACACTGAGGGGCTCGTTGTCCCCTCAGTAGTGTCGGACTCCCACGAGCTCGATGTCCCGTGAACTACCGACTAAACCACCTCCCTCGGCACCGAGGACACTAGCCTGGAACTGTTTCACACATTACTTCGGGCTGGGCCTTTGATACTACGCCGCTAGGGCAACCTCTGTGGGGAAATGCTGAGGATTAAGGCCGATCGAGGTCGACCTTTTTCGCCCGAAGAATGGCCTGGACGTAGTGCTTGACACAGTTCCAGTTGCCCTCTCCCTGGAGCATAGCTCCGACGATGTTGTTTGGGCTGACGATCACGCCGATCTCAGATGAAAGCGAGGCTCGGCGGACGTGCCAACGGTCGCACTGAAAGAAGGTGTGCTCGGACGTATCTGGGATGCCGGGGCAATACAGACAGTCCGGGCTGGCGACTTTGCCCATCCGGTGCAGATAGGCTCGGAGGTACCCGTGTCCAGAAAGAAACTGGGTCACGTAGTAATCGACCTCGCCGTGCTGCCGCTCCACCCATGGTCGGACGGAAGGTATGAGCTGAAAGGTCCAACGTCCCCTCGGCTCGGCTTCCCAGTTGCGCTGCCAGGAGTCGAAGCTGCGATCGCGCTCTTCCCTGGCAGCTGTTTCCCGGCCCACTTCAGGCCTCCTCCGGTAAATCGCCTGCCTCTCCCTCGCGAGGAAGAGGACGGGGATGACTCCGGCGATCACCATCACAGCAGGCTCGGAGACTGTGCGGTAGGCCGAAGCGACCCGCAGAGCTCCTCGACGCTGGACTCGGGCAAGCCGGTCTCGGAAGACTCGCTTCTCGAGTGCGTGAGCCCATAACTCCGCCCCGTACAGCAAGACTGACTGGACAGCAGTCATGAGCAGACGGCGCTTGCCGGAACGAGGACCGCCGACATTGGGCATAAGCCTACCAAGGGCAGCGACACCCTTAGCGGCTTTGTCGGCGGCGCGCTGGATCTGCTCGCCGAAAGACAGTCTGCTGTCGACCATGACTCCCAGGTACTTTGCAGCAGGCTTAGTCTCGAGTGTGACGTCACCTATCTGCACCGGGAACACGGTGTTTATCCTCTTTTTGGTGAGGACGACGATCTCCGTCTTACTGATAGCCAGGGACAAGCCGTGATCTCGCATCCACCCGTCGACTTTGGCCATTACAACGCTGAGCCTCAGTTTTGCCTGCTCGACGTTCCTCGCAGCGATCAAGGCAGCGACGTCGTCAGCATAGCCAACGAGGCGGGTCTCATCGGGCATGTCTAGCCTCAGCAAGCTGTCGTAGGACACGTTCCAGAGATCTGGTCCGAGAATGGACCCCTGCGCAGCCCCGGAAGTGATGGGAATGCGCCGCTGACCTTCGGTCGTGTCGTACAACAGAACGCGGTCTGACAAATACGCTTCTATCATACGCAGGAGGTAGGAGGGAACTTGGAACGTATGCTCAAGCGCCCAAAGCATATCGCTCCACCTGGCGGAGTTAAAAGCGTTCTTCACGTCGAGCGTGACGAGAAGGACCACGCGGCGCGACCAATGGTTGTGGTCCTCCGCCCTCCGCACTGCCTCAACTACCTCCTGAATAGCGTCGATGGTAGAGCGACCGGATCTGAAGCCGTACTGCTGCGGGGACAAGTCCCCCGCAGAGACGATGGCCTCGGTCAGCCTGATGCGCAGGAGCTTCTCAAGCACTTTCCCCGCCGTGTCGAGCATACACAGGGGTCGGAAAGAAGAAGGGGTCCCCGGTGTGCTCTTCGCCTTCGGGATAAGAACAAGGCGGGCAACCTTCCACGAAGAAAAGAAAACGCCTTCCGCCAGACACGCGTTGAACATATCGAGCAGAAGCCTTGGATTCACCTCCGCAGCGAGCTTGAGCACCTCCGCCGGAATGCCATCGGGACCGGGCGCTCTTCTGGGTCGTAGGGATCGGACGGCAGCGGTGAGTTCCTCTTCCCGGAAAACTGGGAAGGCGCCTACCTCTCCGAATTCCCTGACTGGCCGAACTGGGTGGCTGGGAAACAGTGTATAGACGACGGCGGCCATGGCTTGTGGTTCCATGACCGCAGGTGGTGAGCGAGCCCCTAGCTTCTGGGTTACAAGTTTGTAGCCCATCCCCCAGGGGTCGTTGTCGATATCCTGACACAGCTGCTTCCAGCACCTGACTTTACTCCGGTTGATGGCACCGCGGAGCTCTCGGCGGGCCGCTCTGTGCTCAGCCGATCTGGCATTTGCATCAGGGCGGTTCCTGGCTCGCTGCGCAGCTCGTCGGAGACCAAGGCATCTCCTCCGGAGTTCCGCGATTTCAGGCGTCCACCAGTGAACCGGCTTCTTCCTGTGGCGGCGGGAAACTCCGGGCATCGACTGCTCACACGCGGTCGCGATGAGGCGCATCGTCGATGCTGCCAGATCGACCGAAGGGCACCTGTGAAATTCACAATGCTCTGGTCTTTAATTACTTCTTTAAAAGTGTCTTTGCTCAGACGACTGGTGTTCCAGCGTCGAGCCAGAGGAGCAGGTTCAGCGCGCAAGCGCGCACCCTCAGGGAGGACCTTGAAGAGGATCCCCTGGTGGTCGCTAGAGGAATACTCCTCGCAGACACGCCAGTCGGAGATCCGCTGGACAATCCCTTCAGAGGCAAGGGATATGTCAGGGATCGTCTCTCTGCACCCCGGACGGCGAAAGGTGGAAATGCCGCCCGTGTTAAGGATACAGAGGCCCGACCTGGCAGCCGACTCGAGGATGTAACGACCTCGAGTGTCGGTCCGCGGGGAACCCCATTCCACGGCTTTGGCGTTAAAATCGCCACCGACTATGACCCCGCCAGAGGTGTTCATGATCTCATCCTCGATGGAGTCGACCATGTGGCGGTAGTCTGCGATCGGTTGGTTAGGCGTGAGGTAACAGGAGAAGACAGTGAAACCCCTGCTCGTCACCCAAACGAAGCCGTTGCCCGATCCGGAATCGAGAACAGGCACCTTCCCGAGGTCCAAGATCCAAATCGCCGCAGTGCCGGAGGGATCCGAGAACCACTGCGCGGAGCGCCAGTATTATTATTATTATTATTATTATTTTTTATTTATTTATTTTTTTTTTTTTGGGGTAGGAGGTGGAATGCGTTTACGCACACTGAGGGGCTCGTTGTCCCCTCAGTAGTGTCGGACTCCCACGAGCTCGATGTCCCGTGAACTACCGACTAAACCACCTCCCTCGGCACCGAGGACACTAGCCTGGAACTGTTTCACACATTACTTCGGGCTAGGCCTTTGATATTACGCCGCTAGGGCAACCTCCGTGGGGAAATGCTGAGGATTAAGGCCGATCGAGGTCGACCTTTTTCGCCCGAAGAATGGCCTGGACGTAGTGCTTGACACAGTTCCAGTTGCCCTCTCCCTGGAGCATAGCTCCAACGATGTTGTTTGGGCTGACGATCACGCCGATCTCAGATGAAAGCGAGGCTCGGTGGACGTGCCAACGGTCGCACTGAAAGAAGGTGTGCTCGGACGTATCTGGGATGCCGGGGCAATACAGACAGTCCGGGCTGGCGACTTTGCCCATCCGGTGCAGATAGGCTCGGAAGTACCCGTGTCCAGAAAGAAACTGGGTCACGTAGTAATCGACCTCGCCGTGCTGCCGCTCCACCCATGGTCGGACGGAAGGTATGAGCTGGAAGGTCCAACGTCCCCTCGGCTCGGCTTCCCAGTCGCGCTGCCAGGAGTCGAAGCTGCGATCGCGCTCTTCCCTGGCAGCTGTTTCCCGGCCCACTTCAGGCCTCCTCCGGTAAATCGCCTGCCTCTCCCTCGCGAGAAAGAGGACGGGGATGACTCCGGCGATCACCATCACAGCAGGCTCGGAGACTGTGCGGTAGGCCGAAGCGACCCGCAGAGCTCCTCGGCGCTGGACTCGGGCAAGCCGGTCTCGGTAGACTCGCTTCTCGAGTGCGTGAGCCCATACCTCCGCCCCGTACAGCAAGACTGACTGGACGGCAGTCATGAGCAGACGGCGCTTGCAGGAACGAGGACCGCCGACATTGGGCATAAGCCTACCAAGGGCAGCGACACCCTTAGCGGCTTTGTCGGCGGCGCGCTGGATCTGCTCGCCGAAAGACAGTCTGCTGTCGACCATGACTCCCAGGTACTTTGCAGCAGGCTTAGTCTCGAGTGTGACGTCACCTATCTGCACCGGGAACACGGTGTTTATCCTCTTTTTGGTGAGGACGACGATCTCCGTCTTACTGATAGCCAGGGACAAGCCGTGATCTCGCATCCACCCGTTGACCTTGGCAATTACAACGCTGAGCCTCAGTTTTGCCTGCTCGACGTTCCTCGCAGCGATCAAGGCAGCGACGTCGTCAGCATAGCCAACGAGGCGGGTCTCATCGGGCATGTCTAGCCTCAGCAAGCTGTCGTAGGACACGTTCCAGAGATCTGGTCCGAGAATGGACCCCTGCGCAGCCCCGGAAGTGATGGGAATGCGCCGCTGACCTTCGGTCGTGTCGTACAACAGAACGCGGTCTGACAAATACGCTTCTATCATACGCAGGAGGTAGGAGGGAACTTGGAACGTATGCTCAAGCGCCCAAAGCATATCGCTCCACCTGGCGGAGTTAAAAGCGTTCTTCACGTCGAGCGTGACGAGAAGGACCACGCGGCGCGACCAATGGTTGTGGTCCTCCGCCCTCCGCACTGCCTCAACTACCTCCTGAATAGCGTCGATGGTAGAGCGACCGGATCTGAAGCCGTACTGCTGCGGGGACAAGTCCCCCGCAGAGACGATGGCCTCGGTCAGCCTGACGCGCAGAAGCTTCTCAAGCACTTTCCCGGCCGTGTCGAGCATACACAGGGGTCGGAAAGAAGAAGGGGTCCCCGGTGTGCTCTTCGCCTTCGGGATAAGAACAAGGCGGGCAACCTTCCACGAAGAAAAGAAAACGCCTTCCGCCAGACACGCGTTGAACATATCGAGCAGAAGCCTTGGATTCACCTCCGCAGCGAGCTTGAGCACCTCCGCCGGAATGCCATCGGGACCGGGCGCTCTTCTGGGTCGTAGGGATCGGACGGCAGCGGTGAGTTCCTCTTCCCGGAAAACTGGGAAGGCGCCTACCTCTCCGAATTCCCTGACTGGCCGAACTGGGTGGCTGAGAAACAGTGTATCGACGACGGCGGCCATGGCTTGTGGTTCCATGACCGCAGGTGGTGAGCGAACCCCTAGCTTCTGGGTTACAAGTTTGTAGCCCATCCCCCAGGGGTCATTGTCGATATCCTGACACAGCTGCTTCCAGCACCTGACTTTACTCCGGTTGATGGCACCGCGGAGCTCTCGGCGGGCCGCTCTATGCTCAGCCGATCTGGCATTTGCATCAGGGCGGTTACTGGCTCGCTGCGCAGCTCGTCGGAGACCAAGGCATCTCCTCCGGAGTTCCGCGATTTCAGGCGTCCACCAGTAAACCGGCTTCTTCCTGTGGCGGCGGGAAACTCCGGGCATCGACTGCTCACACGCGGTCGCGATGAGACGCATCGTCGATGCTGCCAGATCTTCGGCGCTTATGAAATTCTCAATGCTCTGGTCTTTAATTACGTTTGTAAAAGTTTCTTTGCTCAGACGACTGGTGTTCCAGCGTCGAGCCAGAGGAGCAGGTTCAGCGCGCAAGCGCACACCCTCGGGAAGGACCTTGTAAAGGATCGCCTGGTGGTCGCTGGAGGAGTAGTCCTCGCAGACACGCCAGTCGGAGATCCGCTGGGCAATCCCTTCGGAGGCAAGGGATATGTCTGGGATCGTCTCTCTGCACCCCGGACGGCGAAAGGTGGAAATGCCGCCCGTGTTGAGGATACAGAGGCCCGACCTGGCAGCCGACTCGAGGATGTAACGACCTCGAGTGTCGGTCCGCGGGGAACCCCATTCCACGGCTTTGGCGTTAAAGTCGCCACCGACTATGACCCCGCCAGAGGTGTTCATGATCTTTTCCTCGATGGAATCGACCATGTGGCGGTAGTCTACGATCGGTTGGTTAGGCGTGAGGTAACAGGAGAAGACAGTGAAACCCCTGCTCCTCACCCAAACGAAGCCGTTGCCCGATCCGGAATCGAGAACAGGCACCTTCCCGAGGTCCAAGATCCATATCACCGCAGTGCCGGAGGGATCCGAGAACCACTGCGCGGAGCGTCGGTTCTGGTACTGCTCACTGAGAAGCAGTAGGTCAGCACCCTGCTCCGTGGCGAACTGGAACAGCAAGTCGTTTGCTGTCCTGCTCCTCTGCATATTAAGTTGCAGAACACTGATCATTTCTTTTGTGTTTGGCGAAGCTCCTGGATGGCCTGCCTGTACTGCACGCAACGACCTGACCCAGCGGAATGCTTGACCTGGTCGCCCTTCAAGCCGGCTTCAGTACACAGGACACAGGACAACGCTGCATTGCATGCGCTGGCCTTGTGGTCCTGGCCGCCGCACTTGAAGCAGAGCTTGCTTCTATCGGGTCCAGGGCAACGATTAGCGACGTGACCGAACCCCAGACATTTAAAACATCTGGAGGCCACGAGCTTTTCGCGCACCCGACAGCTCACATACCAGACTTTGAGGTGGCCCTTCTCCAGGAGCTTCGCAGCTGCTCTGGCTCCCAGCGTGAGGATCGCCACCTTCTGACCCCGAGCGTTCGCCTTTGAGAGGAAGGTTTTCACCTCGACGTTGTCGCCGATGGCGGATTTGACGGCAGCGGTCACCTCTGCCTCGGTCGTCAGCTCGTCAAGGTCCCTCACCTCCAGCGTCGACTTGGGTTCGAGAACGCGGACGGTCGCGTTCGCCCCCAAGATGGTCTGCAGGTCCTCGCTGAAGGCGGCTTTGCTTTTGGAGGCGTCACCGAGCTCGACCAAAAGATCGCCGGCTCGGGTCTTCCTCATGCCCTTGATGACGGCGCCCTTCTCATCGGGCTTCGCTTTGCTGCGAATTTCGCCCAGCACGTCGGCGTAGGATTTCCCCTCCGACGGCTTGATGAGAAGAGCGTCCGGCCGCTGCTTGCGGGACTTCTTCCTCGGCGCCTTCTTCTTGTCCTGAGTGCCAGGCTGGCATCCAGGCAGCTGGGGAGGGTCTCTCTTCTTCCCCCTCTTCCTGACGACGTCGGTCCATTTTTCGGGGTCCGATGTCTCCCCTGGACCGTTTCCTCGAGGTTTTTTCTCAGCCTCCGGTTGGGCGGGGCTGGAAGCGGCCCGCTTCCCACCGGCTGGCTGAGCCTTTACCCGCAATGACGGGGTCGTCTGCGTCGAAGCAGTCACCGACTCACATGACTGCCACGACCTCCTCAGCTGGATGATGTGGTGAAGGCTGGCCTCCAATTGGACGATGCCATCCTTCACATCCTGACTGATGTTCTTCTGCCGGGTGGTCGCGGCCTTCATCACAGCGAGGGTGTCGAAGCACTTTTTGATGTGCTCCTCCTCCTGCTGCCTGGCGAGCGCGATGACCGCCTCGAAGGGAGACGGGTTGGCGTCCATCGGTACGTTGTCTCCATCGGGTTGCTTCTCAGTGGCCACAGATGTTCTGGCCACCGATGAGGCAGGTGTCACGTTGCGGCCTGGCGGCGATCTCGTGAGGCGGGACCTTCGCTCGAAGGGGCTAGCCACCTCACCCGTGAGCCCGCTCGGAGAAGCGGTTGATTTCGTTGTTGGGGTTAGGGTACCCCGGAAAGAGTCTGGCACCTTTTCAGACGTATTTTTATTGTTTGCTGCCATCATGTCTGGTTTGGCCCCCAAGAATAGGCATTTGACCCCCCAAAATGTGCCCCAATGAGAAAGTCAGACCGACCCATCACCAGAGCAACTATATCCGTGTTCGACCGCCTCCAAAACACCGGCGGTCCTAGACGAGCAGTGGCCTCGGCAGAGCCCCCCCGTGACCGCAGCGGGGCCCTATCTGGTCGCCAACCGGCACCGCCACGGCCAAGGGGATTTTCGCCGGCTGATAGGGCAGCCAGGTCAGCTGGCTGGGCTGACCCGGGCCCCTGTACTATCCGGCAGCCTGGGAGGTGCAGAACCCAGTTTTTAAGCTGTACCCTCTGCTCGTCCTAGACCCCCAGCGCAGTGGAGGTTGAAGAACACAGAGTCAACCCGGCGAGTAGGACGGAATGATTTAGAAAAACAACCGGGCTATTGAAATGATTCGGAGAATGGAGTTGTGAAAAGGAGACGCGAAAAAGGACCAGTGCGCCCCCCTCCCCTTTTAGTCGGCTCTTACGACAAGCAGGGGATACTGTTGGACATTCTATCCCGGCCCAACACGGGAAATTATTATTATGGGATCCGAGAACCACTGCGCGGAGCGCCAGTATTATTATTATAATAATTTTTTTTTTTTTTTTTTTTGGTGGAATGCATTTACGCACACTGAGGGGCTCATTGTCCCCTCAGTAGTGTCGGACTCCCACGAGCTCG
This sequence comes from Flexamia atlantica, assembly GCA_035578135.1. Lineage (NCBI taxonomy): Eukaryota > Metazoa > Arthropoda > Insecta > Hemiptera > Cicadellidae > Flexamia > Flexamia atlantica. The sequence goes on along the minus strand of JAQJVK010000162.1, from coordinate 160,984 downwards.
ATGTCCCGTGAACTACCGACTAAACCACCTCCCTCGGCACCGAGGACACTAGCCTGGAACTGTTTCACACATTACTTCGGGCTAGGCCTTTGATATTACGCCACTAGGGCAACCTCCTTGGGGAAAAGCTGAGGATTAAGGCCGATCGAGGTCGACCTTTTTCGCCCGAAGAATGGCCTGGACGTAGTGCTGGACACAATTCCAGTTGCCCTCTCCCTGGAGCATAGCTCCGACGATGTTGTTTGGGCTGACGACCACGCCGATCTCAGATGAAAGCGAGGCTCGGCGGACGTGCCAACGGTCGCACTGAAAGAAAGTGTGCTCGGACGTGTCTGGGATGCCGGGGCAATACAGACAGTCCGGGCTGGCGACTTTGCCCATCCGGTGCAGATAGGCTCGGAAGTACACGTGCCCAGAAAGAAACTGGGTCACGTAGTAATCGACCTCGCCGTGCTGCCGTTCCACCCATGGTCGGACGGAAGGTATGAGCTGGAAGGTCCAACGTCCCCTCGGCTCGGCTTCCCAGTCGCGCTGCCAGGAGTCGAAGCTGCGATCGCGCTCTTCCCTGGCAGCTGTTTCCCGGCCCACTTCAGGCCTCCTCCGGTAAACCGCCTGCCTCTCCCTCGCGAGGAAGAGGACGGGGATGACTCCGGCGATCACCATCACAGCAGGCTCGGAGACTGTGCGGTAGGCCGAAGCGACCCGCAGAGCTCCTCGGCGCTGGACTCGGGCAAGCCGGTCTCGGAAGACTCGCTTCTCGAGTGAGGGCGCCCATACCTCCGCCCCGTACGGCAAGACTGACTGGACGGCAGTCATGAGCAGACGGCGCTTGCAGGAACGAGGACCGCCGACATTGGGCATAAGCCTACCAAGGGCAGCGACACCCTTAGCGGCTTTGTCGGCGGCGCGCTGGATCTGCTCGCCGAAAGACAGTCTGCTGTCGACCATGACTCCCAGGTACTTTGCAGCAGGCTTAGTCTCGAGTGTGACGTCACCTATCTGCACCGGGAACACGGTGTTTATCCTCTTTTTGGTGAGGACGACGATCTCCGTCTTACTGATAGCCAGGGACAAGCCGTGATCTCGCATCCACCCGTTGACCTTGGCCATTACAACGCTGAGCCTCAGTTTTGCCTGCTCGACGTTCCTCGCAGCGATCAAGGCAGCGACGTCGTCAGCATAGCCAACGAGGCGGTTCTCATCGGGCATGTCTAGCCTCAGCAAGCTGTCGTAGGACACGTTCCAGAGATCTGGTCCGAGAATGGACCCCTGCGCAGCCCCGGAAGTGATGGGAATGCGCCGCTGACCATCGGTCGTGTCGTACAACAGAACGCGGTCTGACAAATACGCTTCTATCATACGCAGGAGGTAGGAGGGAACTTGAAACGTATGCTCAAGCGCCCACAGCATATCGCTCCACCTGGCGGAGTTAAAAGCGTTCTTCACGTCGAGCGTGACGAGAAGGACCACGCGGCGCGACCAATGGTTGTGGTCCTCCGCCCTCCGCACTGCCTCAACTACCTCCTGAATAGCGTCGATGGTAGAGCGACCGGATCTGAAGCCGTACTGCTGCGGGGACAAGTCCCCCGCAGAGACGATGGCCTCGGTCAGCCTGACGCGCAGAAGCTTCTCAAGCACTTTCCCGGCCGTGTCGAGCATACACAGGGGTCGGAAAGAAGAAGGGGTCCCCGGTGTGCTCTTCGCCTTCGGGATAAGAACAAGGCGGGCAACCTTCCACGAAGAAAAGAAAACGCCTTCCGCCAGACACGCGTTGAACATATCGAGCAGAAGCCTTGGATTCACCTCCGAAGCGAGCTTGAGCACCTCCGCCGGAATGCCATCGGGACCGGGCGCTCTTCTGGGTCGTAGGGATCGGACGGCAGCGGTGAGTTCCTCTTCCCGGAAAACTGGGAAGGCGCCTACCTCTCCGAATTCCCTGACTGGCCGAACTGGGTGGCTGGGAAACAGTGTATCGACGACGGCGGCCATGGCTTGTGGTTCCATGACCGCAGGTGGTGAGCGAACCCCTAGCTTCTGGGTTACAAGTTTGTAGCCCATCCCCCAGGGGTCGTTGTCGATATCCTGACACAGCTGCTTCCAGCACCTGACTTTACTCCGGTTGATGGCACCGCGGAGCTCTCGGCGGGCCGCTCTATGCTCAGCCGATCTGGCATTTGCATCAGGGCGGTTACTGGCTCGCTGCGCAGCTCGTCGGAGACCAAGGCATCTCCTCCGGAGTTCCGCGATTTCAGGCGTCCACCAGTAAACCGGCTTCTTCCTGTGGCGGCGGGAAACTCCGGGCATCGACTGCTCACACGCGGTCGCGATGAGACGCATCGTCGATGCTGCCAGATCTTCGGCGCTTATGAAATTCTCAATGCTCTGGTCTTTAATTACGTTTGTAAAAGTTTCTTTGCTCAGACGACTGGTGTTCCAGCGTCGAGCCAGAGGAGCAGGTTCAGCGCGCAAGCGCACACCCTCGGGAAGGACCTTGTAAAGGATCGCCTGGTGGTCGCTGGAGGAGTAGTCCTCGCAGACACGCCAGTCGGAGATCCGCTGGGCAATCCCTTCGGAGGCAAGGGATATGTCTGGGATCGTCTCTCTGCACCCCGGACGGCGAAAGGTGGAAATGCCACCCGTGTTGAGGATACAGAGGCCCGACCTGGCAGCCGACTCGAGGATGTAACGACCTCGAGTGTCGGTCCGCGGGGAACCCCATTCCACGGCTTTGGCGTTAAAGTCGCCACCGACTATGACCCCGCCAGAGGTGTTCATGATCTTTTCCTCGATGGAATCGACCATGTGGCGGTAGTCTACGATCGGTTGGTTAGGCGTGAGGTAACAGGAGAAGACAGTGAAACCCCTGCTCCTCACCCAAACGAAGCCGTTGCCCGATCCGGAATCGAGAACAGGCACCTTCCCGAGGTCCAAGATCCATATCGCCGCAGTGCCGGAGGGATCCGAGAACCACTGCGCGGAGCGTCGGTTCTGGTACTGCTCACTGAGAAGCAGTAGGTCAGCACCCTGCTCCGTGGCGAACTGGAACAGCAAGTCGTTTGCTGTCCTGCTCCTCTGCATATTAGGTTGCAGAACACTGATCATTTCTTTTGTGTTTGGCGAAGCTCCTGGATGGCCTGCCTGTACTGCACGCAACGACCTGACCCAGCGGAATGCTTGACCTGGTCGCCCTTCAAGCCGGCTTCAGTACACAGGACACAGGACAACGCTGCATTGCATGCGCTGGCCTTGTGGTCCTGGCCGCTGCACTTGAAGCAGAGCTTGCTTCTATCGGGTCCAGGGCAACGATTAGCGACGTGACCGAACCCCAGACATTTAAAACATCTGGAGGCCACGAGCTTTTCGCGCACCCGACAGCTCACATACCAGACTTTGAGGTGGCCCTTCTCCAGGAGCTTCGCAGCTGCTCTGGCTCCCAGCGTGAGGATCGCCACCTTCTGACCCCGAGCGTTCGCCTTTGAGAGGAAGGTTTTCACCTCGACGTTGTCGCCGATGGCGGATTTGACGGCAGCGGTCACCTCTGCCTCGGTCGTCAGCTCGTCAAGGTCCCTCACCTCCAGCGTCGACTTGGGTTCGAGAACGCGGACGGTCGCGTTCGCCCCCAAGATGGTCTGCAGGTCCTCGCTGAAGGCGGCTTTGCTTTTGGAGGCGTCACCGAGCTCGACCAAAAGATCGCCGGCTCGGGTCTTCCTCATGCCCTTGATGACGGCGCCCTTCTCATCGGGCTTCGCTTTGCTGCGAATTTCGCCCAGCACGTCGGCGTAGGATTTCCCCTCCGACGGCTTGATGAGAAGAGCGTCCGGCCGCTGCTTGCGGGACTTCTTCCTCGGCGCCTTCTTCTTGTCCTGAGTGCCAGGCTGGCATCCAGGCAGCTGGGGAGGGTCTCTCTTCTTCCCCCTCTTCCTGACGACGTCGGTCCATTTTTCGGGGTCCGATGTCTCCCCTGGACCGTTTCCTCGAGGTTTTTTCTCAGCCTCCGGTTGGGCGGGGCTGGAAGCGGCCCGCTTCCCACCGGCTGGCTGAGCCTTTACCCGCAATGACGGGGTCGTCTGCGTCGAAGCAGTCACCGACTCACATGACTGCCACGACCTCCTCAGCTGGATGATGTGGTGAAGGCTGGCCTCCAATTGGACGATGCCATCCTTCACATCCTGACTGATGTTCTTCTGCCGGGTGGTCGCGGCCTTCATCACAGCGAGGGTGTCGAAGCACTTTTTGATGTGCTCCTCCTCCTGCTGCCTGGTGAGCGCGATGACCGCCTCGAAGGGAGACGGGTTGGCGTCCATCGGTACGTTGTCTCCATCGGGTTGCTTCTCAGTGGCCACAGATGTTCTGGCCACCGATGAGGCAGGTGTCACGTTGCGGCCTGGCGGCGATCTCGTGAGGCGGGACCTTCGCTCGAAGGGGCTAGCCACCTCACCCGTGAGCCCGCTCGGAGAAGCGGTTGATTTCGTTGTTGGGGTTAGGGTACCCCGGAAAGAGTCTGGCACCTTTTCAGACGTATTTTTATTGTTTGCTGCCATCATGTCTGGTTTGGCCCCCAAGACTAGGCATTTGACCCCCCAAAATGTGCCCCAATGAGAAAGTCAGACCGACCCATCACCAGAGCAACTATATCCGTGTTCGACCGCCTCCAAAACACCGGCGGTCCTAGACGAGCAGTGGCCTCGGCAGAGCCCCCCCGTGACCGCAGCGGGGCCCTATCCGGTCGCCAACCGGCACCGCCACGGCCAAGGGGATTTTCGCCGGCTGATAGGGCAGCCAGGTCAGCTGGCTGGGCTGACCCGGGCCCCTGTACTATCCGGCAGCCTGGGAGGTGCAGAACCCAGTTTTTAAGCTGTACCCTCTGCTCGTCCTAGACCCCCAGCGCAGTGGAGGTTGAAGAACACAGAGTCAACCCGGCGAGTAGGACGGAATGATTTAGAAAAACAACCGGGCTATTGAAATGATTCGGAGAATGGAGTTGTGAAAAGGAGACGCGAAAAAGGACCAGTGCGCCCCCCTCCCCTTTTAGTCGGCTCTTACGACAAGCAGGGGATACTGTTGGACATTCTGTCCCGGCCCAACACGGGAAATTATTATTATGGGATCCGAGAACCACTGCGCGGAGCGCCAGTATTATTATTATAATAATTTTTTTTTTTTTTTTTTGGTGGAATGCATTTACGCACACTGAGGGGCTCATTGTCCCCTCAGTAGTGTCGGACTCCCACGAGCTCGATGTCCCGTGAACTACCGACTAAACCACCTCCCTCGGCACCGAGGACACTAGCCTGGAACTGTTTCACACATTACTTCGGGCTAGGCCTTTGATATTACGCCACTAGGGCAACCTCCTTGGGGAAAAGCTGAGGATTAAGGCCGATCGAGGTCGACCTTTTTCGCCCGAAGAATGGCCTGGACGTAGTGCTGGACACAGTTCCAGTTGCCCTCTCCCTGGAGCATAGCTCCGACGATGTTGTTTGGGCTGACGACCACGCCGATCTCAGATGAAAGCGAGGCTCGGCGGACGTGCCAACGGTCGCACTGAAAGAAAGTGTGCTCGGACGTGTCTGGGATGCCGGGGCAATACAGACAGTCCGGGCTGGCGACTTTGCCCATCCGGTGCAGATAGGCTCGGAAGTACCCGTGCCCAGAAAGAAACTGGGTCACGTAGTAATCGACCTCGCCGTGCTGCCGTTCCACCCATGGTCGGACGGAAGGTATGAGCTGGAAGGTCCAACGTCCCCTCGGCTCGGCTTCCCAGTCGCGCTGCCAGGAGTCGAAGCTGCGATCGCGCTCTTCCCTGGCAGCTGTTTCCCGGCCCACTTCAGGCCTCCTCCGGTAAACCGCCTGCCTCTCCCTCGCGAGGAAGAGGACGGGGATGACTCCGGCGATCACCATCACAGCAGGCTCGGAGACTGTGCGGTAGGCCGAAGCGACCCGCAGAGCTCCTCGGCGCTGGACTCGGGCAAGCCGGTCTCGGAAGACTCGCTTCTCGAGTGAGGGCGCCCATACCTCCGCCCCGTACAGCAAGACTGACTGGACGGCAGTCATGAGCAGACGGCGCTTGCAGGAACGAGGACCGCCGACATTGGGCATAAGCCTACCAAGGGCAGCGACACCCTTAGCGGCTTTGTCGGCGGCGCGCTGGATCTGCTCGCCGAAAGACAGTCTGCTGTCGACCATGACTCCCAGGTACTTTGCAGCAGGCTTAGTCTCGAGTGTGACGTCACCTATCTGCACCGGGAACACGGTGTTTATCCTCTTTTTGGTGAGGACGACGATCTCCGTCTTACTGATAGCCAGGGACAAGCCGTGATCTCGCATCCACCCGTTGACCTTGGCCATTACAACGCTGAGCCTCAGTTTTGCCTGCTCGACGTTCCTCGCAGCGATCAAGGCAGCGACGTCGTCAGCATAGCCAACGAGGCGGGTCTCATCGGGCATGTCTAGCCTCAGCAAGCTGTCGTAGGACACGTTCCAGAGATCTGGTCCGAGAATGGACCCCTGCGCAGCCCCGGAAGTGATGGGAATGCGCCGCTGACCATCGGTCGTGTCGTACAACAGAACGCGGTCTGACAAATACGCCGACTGGCCGAACTGGGTGGCTGGGAAATAGTGTATCGACGACGGCGGCCATGGCTTGTGGTTCCATGACCGCAGGTTGTGAGCGAACCCCTAGCTTCTGGGTTACAAGTTTGTAGCCCATCCCCCAGGGGTCGTTGTCGATATCCTGACACAGCTGCTTCCAGCACCTGACTTTACTCCGGTTGATGGCACCGCGGAGCTCTCGGCGGGCCGCTCTATGCTCAGCTGATCTGGCATTTGCATCAGGGCGGTTACTGGCTCGCTGCGCAGCTCGTCGGAGACCAAGGCATCTCCTCCGGAGTTCCGCGATTTCAGGCGTCCACCAGTAAACCGGCTTTTTCCTGTGGCGGCGGGAAACTCCGGGCATCGACTGCTCACACGCGGTCGCGATGAGACGCATCGTCGATGCTGCCAGATCTTCGGCGCTTATGAAATTCTCAATGCTCTGGTCTTTAATTACGTTTGTAAAAGTTTCTTTGCTCAGACGACTGGTGTTCCAGCGTCGAGCCAGAGGAGCAGGTTCAGCGCGCAAGCGCGCACCCTCGGGAAGGACCTTGAAAAGGATCGCCTGGTGGTCGCTGGAGGAGTAGTCCTCGCAGACACGCCAGTCGGAGATCCGCTGGGCAATTCCTTCGGAGGCAAGGGATATGTCTGGGATCGTCTCTCTGCACCCCGGACGGCGAAAGGTGGAAATGCCGCCCGTGTTGAGGATACAGAGGCCCGACCTGGCAGCCGACTCGAGGATGTAACGACCTCGAGTGTCGGTCCGCGGGGAACCCCATTCCACGGCTTTGGCGTTGAAGTCGCCACCGACTATGACCCCGCCAGAGGTGTTCATGATCTTTTCCTCGATGGAATCGACCATGTGGCGGTAGTCTACGATCGGTTGGTTAGGCGTGAGGTAACAGGAGAAGACAGTGAAACCCCTGCTCCTCACCCAAACGAAGCCGTTGCCCGATCCGGAGTCGAGAACAGGCACCTTCCCGAGGTCCAAGATCCATATCGCCGCAGTGCCGGAGGGATCCGAGAACCACTGCGCGGAGCGTCGGTTCTGGTACTGCTCACTGAGAAGCAGTAGGTCAGCACCCTGCTCCGTGGCGAACTGGAACAGCAAGTCGTTTGCTGTCCTGCTCCTCTGCATATTAAGTTGCAGAACACTGATCATTTCTTTTGTGTTTGGCGAAGCTCCTGGATGGCCTGCCTGTACTGCCCGCAACGACCTGACCCAGCGGAATGCTTGACCTGGTCGCCCTTCAAGCCGGCTTCAGTACACAGGACACAGGACAACGCTGCATTGCATGCGCTGGCCTTGTGGTCCTGGCCGCCGCACTTGAAGCAGAGCTTGCTTCTATCGGGTCCAGGGCAACGATTAGCGACGTGACCGAACCCCAGACATTTAAAACATCTGGAGGCCACGAGCTTTTCGCGCACCCGACAGCTCACATACCAGACTTTGAGGTGGCCCTTCTCCAGGAGCTTCGCAGCTGCTCTGGCTCCCAGCGTGAGGATCGCCACCTTCTGACCCCGAGCGTTCGCCTTTGAGAGGAAGGTTTTCACCTCGACGTTGTCGCCGATGGCGGATTTGACGGCAGCGGTCACCTCTGCATCGGTCGTCAGCTCGTGAAGGTCCCTCACCTCCAGCGTCGACTTGGGTTCGAGAACGCGGACGGTCGCGTTCGCCCCCAAGATGGTCTCCCCCACAAGATAATAATAATAATAATAATAATAATAATAATAATAATTTTTTTTTGTATTTTTTTTGCGTAGGAGGTGGAATGCGTTTACGCACACTGAGGGGCTCGTTGACCCCTCCGTAGTGTCGGACTCCCACGAGCTCGATGTCCCGTGAACTACCGACTAAACCACCTCCCTCGGCACCGAGGACACTAGCCTGGAACTGTTTCACACATTACTTCGGGCTAGGCCTTTGATATTACGCCGCTAGGGCAACCTCCGTGGGGAAATGCTGAGGATTAAGGCCGATCGAGGTCGACCTTTTTCGCCCGAAGAATGGCCTGGACGTAGTGCTGGACACAGTTCCAGTTTCCCTCTCCCTGGAGCATAGCTCCGTCGATGTTGTTTGGGCTGACGACCACGCCGATCTCAGATGAAAGCGAGGCTCGGCGGACGTGCCAACGGTCGCACTGAAAAAAGGTGTGCTCGGACGTGTCTGGGATGCCGGGGCAATACAGACAGTCCGGGCTGGCGACTTTGCCCATCCGGTGCAGATAGGCTCGGAAGTACCCGTGTCCAGAAAGAAACTGGGTCACGTAGTAATCGACCTCGCCGTGCTGCCGCTCCACCCATGGTCGGACGGATGGTATGAGCTGGAAGGTCCAACGTCCCCTCGGCTCGGCTTCCCAGTCGCGCTGCCAAGAGTCGAAGCTGCGATCGCGCTCTTCCCTGGCAGCTGTTTCCCGGCCCACTTCAGGCCTCCTCCGGTAAATCGCCTGCCTCTCCCTCGCGAGGAAGAGGACGGGGATGACTCCGGCGATCACCATCACAGCAGGCTCGGAGACTGTGCGGTAGGCCGAAGCGACCCGCAGAGCTCCTCGACGCTGGACTCGGGCAAGCCGGTCTCGGAAGACTCGCTTCTCGAGTGCGTGAGCCCATGCCTCCGCCCCGTACAGCAAGACTGACTGGACGGCAGTCATGAGCAGACGGCGCTTGCAGGAACGAGGACCGCCGACATTGGGCATAAGCCTACCAAGGGCAGCGACACCCTTAGCGGCTTTGTCGGCGGCGCGCTGGATCTGTTCGCCGAAAGACAGTCTGCTGTCGACCATGACTCCCAGGTACTTTGCAGCAGGCTTAGTCTCGAGTGTGACGTCACCTATCTGCACCGGTAACACGGTGTTTATCCTCTTTTTGGTAAGGACGACGATCTCCGTCTTACTGGTAGCCAGGGACAAGCCGTGATCTCGCATCCACCTGTTGACCTTGGCCATTACTACGCTGAGCCTCAGTTTTGCCTGCTCGACGTTCCTCGCAGCGATCAAGGCAGCGACGTCGTCAGCATAGCCAACGAGGCGGGTCTCATCGGGCATGTCTAGCCTCAGCAAGCTATCGTAGGACACGTTCCAGAGATCTGGTCCGAGAATGGACCCCTGCGCAGCCCCGGAAGTGATGGGAATGCGCCGCTGACCTTCGGTCGTGTCGTACAACAGAACGCGGTCTGACAGATACGCTTCTATCATACGCAGGAGGTAGGAGGGAACTTGGAACGTATGCTCAAGCGCCCACAGCATATCGCTCCACCTGGCGGAGTTAAAAGCGTTCTTCACGTCGAGCGTGACAAGAAGGACCACGCGGCGCGACCAGTGGTTGTGGTCCTCCGCCCTCCGCACTGCCTCAACTACCTCCTGAATAGCGTCGATGGTCGAGCGACCGGATCTGAAGCCGTACTGCTGCGGGGACAAGTCCCCCGCAGAGACGATGGCCTCGGTCAGCCTGACGCGCAGGAGCTTCTCAAGCACTTTCCCGGCCGTATCGAGCATACACAGGGGTCCGAAAGAAGAAGGGGTCCCCGGTGTGCTCTTCGCCTTCGGGATAAGGACAAGGCGGGCAACCTTCCACGACGAAAAGAAAACGCCTTCCGCCAGACACGCGTTGAACATGTCGAGCAGAAGCCTTGGATTCACCTCCGCAGCGAGCTTGAGCACCTCCGCCGGAATGCCATCGGGACCGGGCGCTCTTCTGGGTCGTAGGGATCGGACGGCGGCGGTGAGTTCCTCTTCCCGGAAAGCTGGGAAGGCGCCTACCTCTCCGAATTCCCTGACTGGCCGAACTGGGTGGCTGGGAAACAGTGTGTCGACGACGGCGGCCATGGCTTGTGGTTCCATGACCGCAGGCGGTGAGCGAGCCCCTAGCTTCTGGGTTACAAGTTTGTAGCCCGTCCCCCAGGGGTCGTTGTCGATATCCTGACACAGCTGTTTCCAGCACCTGACTTTACTCCGGTTGATGGCACCGCGGAGCTCTCGGCGGGCCGCTCTGTGCTCAGCCGATCTGGCATTTGCATCAGGGCAGTTCCTGGCTCGCTGCGCAGCTCGTCGGATCGGAATAATTTTTTTTTTTTTTTTTTTTTTGGGTAGGAGGTGGAATGCGTTTACGCACACTGAGGGGCTCGTTGTCCCCTCAGTAGTGTCGGACTCCCACGAGCTCGATGTCCCGTGAACTACCGACTAAACCACCTCCCTCGGCACCGAGGACACTAGCCTGGAACTGTTTCACACATTACTTCGGGCTAGGCCTTTGATATTACGCCGCTAGGGCAACCTCCGTGGGGAAATGCTGAGGATTAAGGCCGATCGAGGTCGACCTTTTTCGCCCGAAGAATGGCCTGGACGTAGTGCTGGACACAGTTCCAGTTGCCCTCTCCCTGGAGCATAGCTCCGACGATGTTGTTTAGGCTGACGACCACGCCGATCTCAGATGAAAGTGAGGCTCGGCGGACGTGCCAACGGTCGCACTGAAAGAAGGTGTGCTCGGACGTGTCTGGGATGCCGGGGCAATACAGACAGTCCGGGCTGGCGACTTTGCCCATCCGGTGCAGATAGGCTCGGAAGTACCCGTGTCCAGAAAGAAACTGGGTCACGTAGAAATCGACCTCGCCGTGCTGCCGCTCCACCCATGGTCGGACGGATGGTATGAGCTGGAAGGTCCAACGTCCCCTCGGCTCGGCTTCCCAGTCGCGCTGCCAGGAGTCGAAGCTGCGATCGCGCTCTTCCCTGGCAGCTGTTTCCCAGCCCACTCAGGCCTCCTCCGGTAAATCGCCTGCCTCTCCCTCGCGAGGAAGAGGACGGGGATGACTCCGGCGATCACCATCACAGCAGGCTCGGAGACTGTGCGATAGGCCGAAGCGACCCGCAGAGCTCCTCGACGCTGGACTCGGGCAAGCCGGTCTCGGAAGACTCGCTTCTCGAGTGCGTGAGCCCATGCCTCCGCCCCGTACAGCAAGACTGACTGGACGGCAGTCATGAGCAGACGGCGCTTGCAGGAACGAGGACCGCCGACATTGGGCATAAGCCTACCAAGGGCAGCGACACCCTTAGCGGCTTTGTCGGCGGCGCGCTGGATCTGCTCGCCGAAAGACAGTCTGCTGTCGACCATGACTCCCAGGTACTTTGCAGCAGGCTTAGTCTCGAGTGTGACGTCACCTATCTGCACCGGTAACACGGTGTTTATCCTCTTTTTGGTAAGGACGACGATCTCCGTCTTACGGGTAGCCAGGGACAAGCCGTGATCTCGCATCCACCTGTTGACCTTGGCCATTACTACGCTGAGCCTCAGTTTTGCCTGCTCGACGTTCCTCGCAGCGATCAAGGCAGCGACGTCGTCAGCATAGCCAACGAGGCGGGTCTCATCGGGCATGTCTAGCCTCAGCAAGCTATCGTAGGACACGTTCCAGAGATCTGGTCCGAGAATGGACCCCTGCGCAGCCCCGGAAGTGATGGGAATGCGCCGCTGACCTTCGGTCGTGTCGTACAACAGAACGCGGTCTGACAGATACGCTTCTATCATACGCAGGAGGTAGGAGGGAACTTGGAACGTATGCTCAAGCGCCCACAGCATATCGCTCCACCTGGCGGAGTTAAAAGCGGATCGGAATAATAATAATAATAATAATTTCTTTTTTTTTTTTGGGGTAGGAGGTGGAATACGTTTACGCACACTGAGGGGCTCGATGTCCCCTCAGTAGTGTCAGACTCCCACGAGCTCGATGTCCCGTGAACCACCGACTAAACCACCTCCCTCGGCACCGAGGACACTAGCCTGGAACTGTTTCACACATTACTTCGGGCTAGGCCTTTGATATTACGCCGCTAGGGCAACCTCCGTGGGGAAATGCTGAGGATTAAGGCCGATCGAGGTCGGCCTTTTTCGCCCGAAGAATGGCCTGGACGTAGTGCTTGACACAGTTCCAGTTGCCCTCTCCCTGGAGCATAGCTCCGACGATGTTGTTTGGGCTGACGATCACGCCGATCTCAGATGAAAGCGAGGCTCGGCGTACGTGCCAACGGTCGCACTGAAAGAAGGTGTGCTCGGACGTGTCTGGGATGCCGGGGCAATACAGACAGTCCGGGCTGGCGACTTTGCCCATCCGGTGCAGATAGGCTCGGAAGTACCCGTGCCCAGAAAGAAACTGGGTCACGTAGTAATCGACCTCGCCGTGCTGCCGTTCCACCCATGGTCGGACGGAAGGTACGAGCTTGAAGGTCCAACGTCCCCTCGGCTCGGCTTCCCAGTCGCGCTGCCAGGAGTCGAAGCTGCGATCGCGCTCTTCCCTGGCAGCTGTTTCCCGGCCCACTTCAGGCCTCCTCCGGTAAATCGCCTGCCTCTCCCTCGCGAGGAAGAGGACGGGAATGACTCCGGCGATCACCATCACAGCAGGCTCGGAGACTGTGCGGTAGGCTGAAGCGACCCGCAGAGCTCCTCGGCGCTGGACTCGGGCAAGCCGATCTCGAAAGACTCGCTTCTCGAGTGCGTGAGCCCATACCTCCGCCCCGTACAGCAAGACTGACTGGACGGCAGTCATGAGCAGGCGGCGCTTGCAGGAGCGAGGACCGCCGACATTGGGCATAAGCCTACCAAGGGCAGCGACACCCTTAGCGGCTTTGTCGGCGGCGCGCCGGATCTGCTCGCCGAAAGACAGTCTGCTGTCGACCATGACTCCCAGGTACTTTGCAGCAGGCTTAGTCTCGAGTGTGACGTCACCTATCTGCACCGGGAACACGGTGTTAATCCTCTTTTTGGTGAGGACGACGATCTCCGTCTTACTGACAGCCAGGGACAAGCCGTGATCTCGCATCCACCCGTTGACCTTGGCCATTACCACGCTGAGCCTCAGTTTTGCCTGCTCGACGTTCCTCGCAGCGATCAAGGCAGCGACGTCGTCAGCATAGCCAACGAGGCGGGTCTCATCGGGCATGTCTAGCCTCAGCAAACTGTCGTAAGACACGTTCCAGAGATCTGGTCCGAGAATGGACCCCTGCGCAGCCCCGGAAGTGATGGGAATGCGCCGCTGGCCTTCGGTCGTGTCGTACAAAAGAACACGGTCTGACAAATACGCCTCGATCATACGCAGGAGGTAAGAGGGAACTTGGAACGTATGCTCAAGCGCCCACAGCATATCGCTCCACCTGGCGGAGTTGAAGGCGTTCTTCACGTCGAGCGTGACGAGAAGGACCACGCGGCGCGACCAGTGGTTGTGGTCCTCCGCCCTCCGCACTGCCTCAACTACCTCCTGGATAGCGTCGATGGTAGAGCGACCGGATCTGAAGCCGTACTGTTGCGGGGACAAGTCCCCCGCAGAGACGATGGCCTCGGTCAGCCTGACGCGCAAGAGCTTTTCAAGCACTTTTCCGGCCGTGTCGAGCATACACAGGGGTCGGAAAGAAGAAGGGGTCCCCGGTGTACTCTTCGCCTTCGGGATAAGAACAAGGCGGGCAACCTTCCACGAAGAAAAGAAAACGCCTTCCGCCAGACACGAGTTGAACATATCGAGCAGAAGCCTGGGATTCACCTCCGCAGCGAGCTTGAGCACCTCCGCCGGAATGCCATCGGGACCGGGCGCTCTTCTGGGTCGTAGGGATCGGACGGCGGCGGTGAGTTCCTCTTCCCGGAAAACTGGGAAGGCGCCTACCTCTCCGAATTCCCTGACTGGCCGAACTGGGTGGCTGGGAAACAGTGTATCGACGACGACGGCCATGGCTTGTGGTTCCATGACCGCAGGTGGTGAGCGAGCCCCTAGCTTCTGGGTTACAAGTTTGTAGCCCATCCCCCAGGGGTCGTTGTCGATATCCTGACACAGCTGCTTCCAGCACCTGACTTTACTCCGGTTGATGGCACCGCGGAGCTCTCGGCGAGCCGCTCTGTACTCAGCCGATCTGGCATTTGCATCAGGGCGGTTCCTGGCTCGCTGCGCAGCTCGTCGGAGACCAAGGCATCTCCTCCGGAGTTCCGCGATTTCAGGCGTCCACCAGTAAACCGGCTTCTTCCTGTGGCGGCGGGAAACTCCGGGCATCGACTGCTCACACGCGGTCGCGATGAGACGCATCGTCGATGCTGCCAGATCTTCGGCACCTGTGAAATTCACAATGCTCTGGCCTTTGATTACTTCTTTAAAGGTGTCTTTGCTCAGACGACTGGTGTTCCAGCGTCGAGCCAGAGGAGCAGGTTCAGCGCGCAAGCGCGCACCCTCGGGAAGGACCTTGAAGAGGATCCCCTGGTGGTCGCTAGAGGAATACTCCTCGCAGACACGCCAGTCGGAGATCCGCTGGACAATCCCTTCAGAGGCAAGGGATATGTCAGGGATCGTCTCTCTGCACCCCGGACGGCGAAAGGTGGAAATGCCGCCTGTATTAAGGATACAGAGGCCCGACCTGGCAGCCGACTCGAGGACGTAACGACCTCGAGTGTCGGTCCGCGGGGAACCCCATTCCACGGCTTTTGCGTTAAAATCGCCACCGACTATGACCCCGCCAGAGATTTTCATGATCTCATCCTCAATGGAATCGACCATGTGGCGGTAGTCTCCGATCGGTTGGTTTGGCGTGAGGTAACAGGAGAAGACGGTGAAACCCCTGCTCCTCACCCAAACGAAGCCGTTGCCCGATCCGGAATCGAGAACAGGCACCTTCCCGAGGTCCAAGATCCATATTGCCGCAGTGCCGGAGGGATCCGAGAACCACTGCGCGGAGCGTCGGTTCTGGTACTGCTCACTGAGAAGCAGTAGGTCAGCACCCTGCTCCGTGGCGAATTGGAACAGCAAGTCGTTTGCTGTCCTGCTCCTCTGCATATTAAGTTGCAGAACACTGATCATTTCTGTTGTTTCTGGCGAAGCTCCTGGATGGCCCGCCTGTACTGCCCGCAACGACCAGACCCAGCGGAATGCTTGACCTGGTCGCCCTTCAAGCCGGCTTCTGTACACAGGACACAGGACAACACTGCATTGCACGCGCTGGCCCTGTGGTCCTGGCCGCCGCACTTGAAGCAGAGCTTGCTTCTATCGGGTCCAGGGCAGCGATTAGCTACGTGACCGAACCCCAGACATTTAAAACATCTGGAGGCCACGAGCTTCTCGCGCACCCGACAGCTCACATACCAGACTTTGAGGTGGCCCTTCTCCAGGAGCTTCGCGGCAGCTCTGGCTCCCAGCGTCAGGATCGCCACCTTCTGTCCCCGAGCATTCGCCTTTGAGAGGAAGGTTTTTACCTCGACGGATTCTCCGAGAACGGCTTTGACGGCAGCGGTCACTTCCGCCTCGGTCGTCAGCTCGTCGAGGTCTCGCACCTCCAGTGTCGTCTTTGGTTCGAGAACGCGGACGGTTGCGTTCGCTCCCAGAAGAGTCCTCAAGTCCTCGCTGAAAGCGGACTTGCATTTGGAGGCGTCCCCGAGTTCGACCAGAAGATCGCCGGCTATAGTCTTTCTCATGCCCTTGATGACGGCGCCCTTCTCATCGGGCTTCGCTTTGCTGCGAATTTCGCCCAGCACGTCGGCATAAGATTTCCCCTCCGACGGCTTGATGAGAAGAGCGTCCGGCCGCTGCTTGCGGGGCCTCTTCTTTGGCGCCTTCTTCTTCTCTTGTCCGCCGAGCTGGCTTCCAGGCTCCTGGGGAGGCTCTCTCTTCTTCCGTCGTTTCCTAACGACGTCCGTCCATTTTTCGGGGTCCGATGTCTCCCCTGGACCGTCACCTCTCGGTTTCTTCTCAGCCTCCGGTTGGGCGGGGCTGGAAGCAGCCCGCTTCCCACCGGCCGGCTGAGCCTTAACCCGCAGTGATGGGGTCGTCTGCGTCGACGCAGTCACCGACTCACATGACTGCCACGACCTCCTCAGCTGGATTATGTGGTGAAGGCTGGCCTCCAATTGGACGATGCCATCCTTCACATCCTGACTGATGTTCTTCTGCCGGGTGGTCGCGGCCTTCATCACAGCGAGGGTGTCGAAGCACTTTTTGATGTGCTCCTCCTCCTGCTGCCTGGCGAGCGCGATGACCGCCTCGAAGGGAGACGACCCATCATCCATCCGCTCATTTACAGTGGGTGTTTCATCGATGGCCACAGGTGTTTTGGCCCCCGATGAGGCAGGTGTCACGACACGGCTCGGCGGCGATCTTCCAATGCGCGACCTTCTTTCGAAGGGGCTTGCCACCTTGTCACCGGGCCCGCTCAGTGAAGAGCGGTTATGCGACTGGTTACTTTGTGGGGTTAGGGTACCCCGTTTTGATTCTTGCACCTTTTGAGTCTCTTTTCCTTCAGTGCTGTCCATAGTGTCTGGCTTAGCCCCCGAGACTGGGCACTGACCCCCCAATAGTACCCCGATGAGAAAGTCAGACCGACCCATCACCAGAGAAACTATATCCGTGTTCGACCGCCTCCAAAACACTGGCGGTCCCAGACGAGCAGTGGCCTCGGCAGAGCCCCCCCGTGACCGCAGCAGGGCCCTATCCGGTCGCCAACCGGCACCGCCACGGCCAAAGGGATTTTCGCCGGCTGATAGGGCAGCCAGGTCAGCTGGCTGGGCTGACCCGGGCCCCTGTACTATCCGGAAGCCTGGGAGGTGCAGAACCCAGTTTTTAAGCTGTACCCTCTGCTCGTCCTAGACCCCCAGCGCAATGGAGGCTGAAGAACACAGAGTCACCCCAGCAAATAGGCCGGAATGATTTAGAAAAAACAACCGGGCTATTGAAATGAACCGGAGAATGGAGTTATGAAAAGGAGACGCGAAAAAAGGACCAGTGCGCCCCCCTCCCCTTTTAGTCGGCTCTTACGACAAGCAGGGGATACTGTTGGACGGCGGCCATGGCTTGTGGTTCCATGACCGCAGGTGGTGAGCGAGCCCCTAGCTTCTGGGTTACAAGTTTGTAGCCCATCCCCCAGGGGTCGTTGTCGATATCCTGACACAGCTGCTTCCAGCACCTGACTTTACTCCGGTTGATGGCACCGCGGAGCTCTCGGCGGGCCGCTCTGTGCTCAGCCGATCTGGCATTTGCATCAGGGCGGTTCCTGGCTCGCTGCGCAGCTCGTCGGAGACCAAGGCATCTCCTCCGGAGTTCCGCGATTTCAGGCGTCCACCAGTAAACCGGCTTCTTCCTGTGGCGGCGGGAAACTCCGGGCATCGACTGCTCACACGCGGTCGCGATGAGACGCATCGTCGATGCTGCCAGATCTTCGGTACCTGTGAAATTCACAATGCTCTGGTCTTTAATTACTTCTTTAAAAGTGTCTTTGCTCAGACGACTGGTGTTCCAGCGTCGAGCCAGAGGAGCAGGTTCAGCGCGCAAGCGCGCACCCTCGGGAAGGACCTTGAAGAGGATCCCCTGGTGGTCGCTAGAGGAATACTCCTCGCAGACACGCCAGTCGGAGATCCGCTGGACAATCCCTTCAGAGGCACCCCATTCCACGGCTTTGGCGTTAAAATCGCCACCGACTATGACCCCGCCAGAGGTGTTCATGATCTCATCCTCGATGGAATCGACCATGTGGCGGTAGTCTGCGATTGGTTGGTTAGGCGTGAGGTAACAGGAGAAGACAGTGAAACCCCTGCTCCTCACCCAAACGAAGCCGTTGCCCGATCCGGAATCGAGAACAGGCACCTTCCCGAGGTCCAAGATCCAAATCGCCGCAGTGCCGGAGGGATCCGAGAACCACTGCGCGGAGCGTCGGTTCTGGTACTGCTCACTGAGAAGCAGTAGGTCAGCACCCTGCTCCGTGGCGAATTGGAACAGCAAGTCGTTTGCTGTCCTGCTCCTCTGCATATTAAGTTGCAGAACAGTGATCATTTCTTTTGTGTTTGGCGAAGCTCCTGGATGGCCCGTCGGTACTGCCCGCAGCGACCTGACCCAGCGGAATGCTTGACCTGGTCGCCCTTCAAGCCGGCTTCTGTACACAGGACACAGGACAGCGCTGCATTGCACGCGCTGGCCTTGTGGTCCTGGCCGCCGCACTTGAAGCAGAGCTTGCTTCTATCGGGTCCGGGGCAACGATTAGCGACGTGACCGAACCCCAGACATTTAAAACATCTGGAGGCCACGAGCTTCTCGCGTACCCGACAGCTCACGTACCAGATCTTCAGGTGGCCCTTCTCCAGGAGCTTCGCAGCTGCTCTGGCTCCCAGCGTCAGGATCGCCACCTTCTGGCCTCGAGCATTCGCCTTCGAGACGAAAGTCTTCACCTCGACATTGCCGATGGCGGATTTAACGGCTGCAGTCACCTCCGCCTCGGTCGTCAGTTCATCGAGGTCCCTCACCTCCAGCGTCGACTTGGGCTCCAGAACGCTGACAGTCCCGTTCGCCCCCAAGATGGTCTTCAGGTCTTCGCTGAAGGCGGACTTGTTTTCAGAGGCGTCCCCGAGTTCGACCAGAAGATCGCCGGCTCGGGTCTTCCTCATAGATTTGATAACGGCGCCCTTCTCATCGGGCTTCGCTTTGCTGCGAATCTCGCCCAGCACGTCGGCGTAGGATTTCCCCTCCGACGGCTTGATGAGAAGAGCGTCTGGCCGTGTCTTGCGTGACCTCTTCCTTGGCGTTTTCTTGTTGTCCTGGGGGCCGGGCTGGCTTCCAGACTGCTGGGGTGGAACTTTCTTCTTCTTCCCCTTCCTCTTGACCACGTCGGTCCATTTCTCCGAGTCCTTGTCCTCCAATGAACCGTCGCTCCTCTTCTTTTTCTCTACCTCCGGCTGGGCGGGGCTGCTGGCTGCCCGCTTTGAAACGGCAGGCTGGGCCTTGACCCGCAAGGATGGCGTCGTCTGGGTCGATGCGGTCACCGACTCGCACGACTGCCACGACTTCCTCAGCTGAAGGATGTGGTTAAGGCTAGTCTCCAATTGGACTATGCCTTCCTGCACATCCCTGCTGATGTTCTTCTGCCTACCAGTCGAGGCCTTCATGACAGCGAGGGTGGCGAAGCACTTTTGGAGGTGCTCCTCCTCCTGCTGCCTGGCCAGTGCAATCACCGCCTGGAAGGGGGACGGGTCGGTGTGCATCAACTCAGCGTCGCCGTTGGGTGCTTGCCCGGTGAGTACCGGTGTTCTTGTCACAAGGCGGGCAACCTTCCACGACGAAAAGAAAACGCCTTCCGCCAGACACGCGTTGAACATGTCGAGCAGAAGCCTTGGATTCACCTCCGCAGCGAGCTTGAGCACCTCCGCCGGAATGCCATCGGGACCGGGCGCTCTTCTGGGTCGTAGGGATCGGACGGCGGCGGTGAGTTCCTCTTCCCGGAAAGCTGGGAAGGCGCCTACCTCTCCGAATTCCCTGACTGGCCGAACTGGGTGGCTGGGAAACAGTGTGTCGACGACGGCGGCCATGGCTTGTGGTTCCATGACCGCAGGTGGTGAGCGAGCCCCTAGCTTCTGGGTTACAAGTTTGTAGCCCGTCCCCCAGGGGTCGTTGTCGATATCCTGACACAGCTGTTTCCAGCACCTGACTTTACTCCGGTTGATGGCACCGCGGAGCTCTCGGCGGGCCGCTCTGTGCTCAGCCGATCTGGCATTTGCATCAGGGCGGTTCCTGGCTCGCTGCGCAGCTCGTCGGAGACCAAGGCATCTCCTCCGGAGTTCCGCGATTTCAGGCGTCCACCAGTAAACCGGCTTCTTCCTGTGGGGGCGGGAAACTCCGGGCATCGACTGCTCACATGCGGTCGCGATGAGTCGCATCGTCGATGCTGCCAGATCTTCGGCACTTGTGAAATTCACAATGCTCTGGTCCTTAATTACTTCTTTAAAAGTGTCTTTGCTCAGACGACTGGTGTTCCAGCGTCGAGCCAGAGGAGCAGGTTCAGCGCGCAAGCGCGCGCCCTCGGGAAGGACCTTGAAAAGGATCGCCTGATGGTCGCTGGAGGAGTAGTCCTCGCTGACACGCCAGTCGGAGATCCGCTGGGCAATCCCTTCAGAGGCAAGAGATATGTCAGGGATCGTCTCTCTGCACCCCGGACGGCGAAAGGTGGAAATGCCGCCCGTGTTGAGGATACAGAGGCCCGACCTGGCAGCCGACTCGAGGACGTAACGTCCTCGAGTGTCGGTCCGCGGGGAACCCCATTCCACGGCTTTGGCGTTAAAATCGCCACCGACTATGACCCCGCCAGAGGTGTTCATGATCTTATCCTCGATGGAATCGACCATGTGGCGGTAGTCTGCGATCGGTTGGTTAGGCGTGAGGTAACAGGAGAAGACGGTGAAACCCCTGCTCCTCACCCAAACGAAGCCGTTGCCCGATCCGGAATCGAGAACAGGCACCTTCCCGAGGTCCAAGATCCAAATCGCCGCAGTGCCGGAGGGGTCCGAGAACCACTGCGCAGAGCGTCGGTTCTGGTACTGCTCACTGAGAAGCAGTAGGTCAGCACCCTGCTCCGTGGCGAATTGGAACAGCAAGTCATTTGCTGTCCTGCTCCTCTGCATATTAAGTTGCAGAACACTGATCATTTCTGTTGGTTCTGGCGAAGCTCCTGGATGGCCCGCCTGTACTGCCCGCAACGACCAGACCCAGCGGAATGCTTGACCTGGTCGCCCTTCAAGCCGGCTTCTGTACACAGGACACAGGACAACGCTGCGTTGCACGCGCTGGCCCTGTGGTCCTGGCCGCCGCACTTGAAGCAGAGCTTGCTTCTATCGGGTCCAGAGCAGCGATTAGCGACGTGACCGAACCCCAGACATTTAAAACATCTGGAGGCCACGAGCTTCTCGCGTACCCGACAGCTCAAGTACCAGATCTTCAGGTGGCCCTTCTCCAGGAGCTTCGCAGCTGCTCTGGCTCCCAGCGTAAGGATCGCCACCTTCTGGCCTCGAGCATTCGCCTTCGAGACGAAAGTCTTCACCTCGACGTTTTCGCCGATAGCGGATTTGACAGCTGCAGTCACCTCCGCCTCGGTCGTCAGCTCGTCGAGGTCCCTCACCTCCAGCGTCGACTTGGGCTCGAGAACGCTGACAGTCGCGTTCGCCCCCAAGATGTTCTTCAGGTCTTCGCTGAAGGCGGACTTGCTTTCGGAGGCGTCCCCGAGTTCGACCAGAAGATCGCCGGCTCGGGTCTTCCTCATGGCCTTGATAACGGCGCCCTTCTCATCGGGCTTCGCTTTGCTGCGAATCTCGCCCAGTACGTCGGCGTAGGATTTCCCCTCCGACGGCTTGATGAGAAGGGCGTCTGGCCGCGTCCTACGTGACCTCTTCTTCGGCGCCTTCTTGTTGTCCTGAGGGCCGGGCTGGCTTCCAGGCTGCTGGGGTGGGACTTTCTTCTTCTTCCCCTTCCTCTTAACGACGTCGGTCCATTTCTCGGGGTCCGATGTCTCCCCTGGACCGTCACCTCTGGGTTTCTTCTCAGCCTCCGGTTGGGCGGGGCTGGAAGCAGCCCGTTTCCCACCGGCCGGCTGAGCCTTAACGCGCAGTGATGAGGTCGTCTGCGTCGAAGCAGTCACCGACTCGCACGACTGCCAAGATTTCCTCAGCTGAAGGATGTGGTTAAGGCTAGTCTCCAACTGGACTATGCCTTCCTGCACATCCCTGCTGATGTTCTTCTGCCTGCCTGTCGCGGCCTTCATGACAGCGAGGGTGGCGAAGCACTTTTGAAGGTGCTCCTCCTCCTGCTGCCTGGCAAGTGCAATCACCGCCTGGAAGGGGGACGGGTCGGTGTGCATCGGCTCAACGCCGCCGGAAGATGCTTGCTCGGTGAGCACCGGTGTTCTTGTCACCGAGGCAGTTGGTGTCGCTCGGCCTTGTGGCGACCTCGCGACACGAGGCTTCCGGCCAAAGGGGTCTTCTACCTCGACGTCCCCACTTTGAGAGGGTAGGCGAGGAAATTGATCCCTCTGGTTCGTTTTTGGGGTTAGGGTACCCCGGGAAGGTTCTTGCACCTTTTGAATAGTTTTTTCTTGTGAACCGCTCATAATGTCTGGATTAGCCCCCAAGACTGGGCGTTTGTTACCCCCCAAAACAGTGCCCCAATGTGAATGTCAAAACCGACCCGTCGCCAGAGCAACTATATCCGTGTTCGACCGCCTCCAAAACACCGGCGGTCCCAGACGAGCAGTGGCCTCGGCAGAGCCCCCCCGTGACCGCAGCAGGGCCCTATCCGGTCGCCAACCGGCACCACCACGGCCAAGGGGATTTTCGCCGGCTGATAGGGCAGCCAGGTCAGCTGGCTGGGCTGACCCGGGCCCCTGTACTATCCGGCAGCCTGGGAGGTGCAGAACCCAGTTTTTAAGCTGTACCCTCTGCTCGTTCTAGACCCCCAGCGCAGTGGAGGCTGAAGAACCCAGAGTCACCCCGGCAAGTAGGCCGGAATGATTTAGAAAAAAAACAACCGGGCTATTGAAATGAAACGAAGAATGCAGTTGTGAAAAGGAGACGCGAAAAAGGACCATTGCGTCCCCCTCCCCTTTTAGTCGGCTCTTACGACAAGCAGGGGATACTGTTGGACATTCTGTCCCGGCCCAACACGGGCAGGAATTTTTTTTTTTTTTTTTTTTTTTTTTTTTTTTGGTAGGAGGTGGAATGCGTTTACGCACACTGAGGGGCTCGTTGTCCCCTCAGTAGTGTCGGACTCCCACGAGCTCGATGTCCCGTGAACTACCGACTAAACCACCTCCCTCGGCACCGAGGACACTAGCCTGGAACTGTTTCACACATTACTTCGGGCTAGGCCTTTTATATTACGCCGCTAGGGCAACCTCCGTGGGGAAATGCTGAGGATTAAGGCCGATCGAGGTCGACCTTTTTCGCCCGAAGAATGGCCTGGACGTAGTGCTTGACACAGTTCCAGTTGCCCTCTCCCTGGAGCATAGCTCCGACGATGTTGTTTGGGCTGACGATCACGCCGATCTCAGATGAAAGCGAGGCTCGGCGGACGTGCCAACGGTCGCACTGAAAGAAGGTGTGCTCGGACGTGTCTGGGATGCCGGGGCAATACAGACAGTCCGGGCTGGCGACTTTGCCCATCCGGTGCAGATAGGCTCGGAAGTACCCGTGCCCAGAAAGAAACTGGGTCACGTAGTAATCGACCTCGCCGTGCTGCCGTTCCACCCATGGTCGGACGGAAGGTACGAGCTTGAAGGTCCAACGTCCCCTCGGCTCGGCTTCCCAGTCGCGCTGCCAGGAGTCGAAGCTGCGATCGCGCTCTTCCCTGGCAGCTGTTCCCCGGCCCACTTCAGGCCTCCTCCGGTAAATCGCCTGCCTCTCCCTCGCGAGGAAGAGGACGGGAATGACTCCGGCGATCACCATCACAGCAGGCTCGGAGACTGTGCGGTAGGCTGAAGCGACCCGCAGAGCTCCTCGGCGCTGGACTCGGGCAAGCCGATCTCGAAAGACTCGCTTCTCGAGTGCGTGAGCCCATACCTCCGCCCCGTACAGCAAGACTGACTGGACGGCAGTCATGAGCAGGCGGCGCTTGCAGGAGCGAGGACCGCCGACATTGGGCATAAGCCTACCAAGGGCAGCGACACCCTTAGCGGCTTTGTCGGCGGCGCGCCGGATCTGCTCGCCGAAAGACAGTCTGCTGTCGACCATGACTCCCAGGTACTTTGCAGCAGGCTTAGTCTCGAGTGTGACGTCACCTATCTGCACCGGGAACACGGTGTTAATCCTCTTTTTGGTGAGGACGACGATCTCCGTCTTACTGATAGCCAGGGACAAGCCGTGATCTCGCATCCACCCGTCGACTTTGGCCATTACAACGCTGAGCCTCAGTTTTGCCTGCTCGACGTTCCTCGCAGCGATCAAGGCAGCGACGTCGTCAGCATAGCCAACGAGGCGGGTCTCATCGGGCATGTCTAGCCTCAGCAAACTGTCGTAAGACACGTTCCAGAGATCTGGTCCGAGAATGGACCCCTGCGCAGCCCCGGAAGTGATGGGAATGCGCCGCTGGCCTTCGGTCGTGTCGTACAAAAGAACACGGTCTGACAAATACGCCTCGATCATACGCAGGAGGTAAGAGGGAACTTGGAACGTATGCTCAAGCGCCCACAGCATATCGCTCCACCTGGCGGAGTTGAAGGCGTTCTTCACGTCGAGCGTGACGAGAAGGACCACGCGGCGCGACCAGTGGTTGTGGTCCTCCGCCCTCCGCACTGCCTCAACTACCTCCTGGATAGCGTCGATGGTAGAGCGACCGGATCTGAAGCCGTACTGCTGCGGGGACAAGTCCCCCGCAGAGACGATGGCCTCGGTCAGCCTGACGCGCAAGAGCTTTTCAAGCACTTTTCCGGCCGTGTCGAGCATACACAGGGGTCGGAAAGAAGAAGGGGTCCCCGGTGTGCTCTTCGCCTTCGGGATAAGAACAAGGCGGGCAACCTTCCACGAAGAAAAGAAAACGCCTTCCGCCAGACACGCGTTGAACATATCGAGCAGAAGCCTTGGATTCACCTCCGCAGCGAGCTTGAGCACCTCCGCCGGAATGCCATCGGGACCGGGCGCTCTTCTGGGTCGTAGGGATCGGACGGCGGCGGTGAGTTCCTCTTCCCGGAAAACTGGGAAGGCGCCTACCTCTCCGAATTCCCTGACTGGCCGAACTGGGTGGCTGGGAAACAGTGTATCGACGACGACGGCCATGGCTTGTGGTTCCATGACCGCAGGTGGTGAGCGAGCCCCTAGCTTCTGGGTTACAAGTTTGTAGCCCATCCCCCAGGGGTCGTTGTCGGTATCCTGACACAGCTGCTTCCAGCACCTGACTTTACTCCGGTTGATGGCACCGCGGAGCTCTCGGCGGGCCGCTCTGTGCTCAGCCGATCTGGCATTTGCATCAGGGCGGTTCCTGGCTCGCTGCGCAGCTCGTCGGAGACCAAGGCATCTCCTCCGGAGTTCCGCGATTTCAGGCGTCCACCAGTAAACCGGCTTCTTCCTGTGGCGGCGGGAAACTCCGGGCATCGACTGCTCACACGCGGTCGCGATGAGACGCATCGTCGATGCTGCCAGATCTTCGGCACCTGTGAAATTCACAATGCTCTGGTCTTTGATTACTTCTTTAAAAGTGTCTTTGCTCAGACGACTGGTGTTCCAGCGTCGAGCCAGAGGAGCAGGTTCAGCGCGCAAGCGCGCACCCTCGGGAAGGACCTTGAAGAGGATCCCCTGGTGGTCGCTAGAGGAATACTCCTCGCAGACACGCCAGTCGGAGATCCGCTGGACAATCCCTTCAGAGGCAAGGGATATGTCAGGGATCGTCTCTCTGCACCCCGGACGGCGAAAGGTGGAAATGCCGCCTGTATTAAGGATACAGAGGCCCGACCTGGCAGCCGACTCGAGGACGTAACGACCTCGAGTGTCGGTCCGCGGGGAACCCCATTCCACGGCTTTTGCGTTAAAATCGCCACCGACTATGACCCCGCCAGAGATTTTCATGATCTCATCCTCAATGGAATCGACCATGTGGCGGTAGTCTCCGATCGGTTGGTTTGGCGTGAGGTAACAGGAGAAGACGGTGAAACCCCTGCTCCTCACCCAAACGAAGCCATTGCCCGATCCGGAATCGAGAACAGGCACCTTCCCGAGGTCCAAGATCCATATTGCCGCAGTGCCGGAGGGATCCGAGAACCACTGCGCGGAGCGTCGGTTCTGGTACTGCTCACTGAGAAGCAGTAGGTCAGCACCCTGCTCCGTGGCGAATTGGAACAGCAAGTCGTTTGCTGTCCTGCTCCTCTGCATATTAAGTTGCAGAACACTGATCATTTCTGTTGTTTCTGGCGAAGCTCCTGGATGGCCCGCCTGTACTGCCCGCAACGACCAGACCCAGCGGAATGCTTGACCTGGTCGCCCTTCAAGCCGGCTTCTGTACACAGGACACAGGACAACACTGCATTGCACGCGCTGGCCCTGTGGTCCTGGCCGCCGCACTTGAAGCAGAGCTTGCTTCTATCGGGTCCAGGGCAGCGATTAGCTACGTGACCGAACCCCAGACATTTAAAACATCTGGAGGCCACGAGCTTCTCGCGCACCCGACAGCTCACATACCAGACTTTGAGGTGGCCCTTCTCCAGGAGCTTCGCGGCAGCTCTGGCTCCCAGCGTCAGGATCGCCACCTTCTGTCCCCGAGCATTCGCCTTTGAGAGGAAGGTTTTTACCTCGACGGATTCTCCGAGAACGGCTTTGACGGCAGCGGTCACTTCCGCCTCGGTCGTCAGCTCGTCGAGGTCTCGCACCTCCAGCGTCGTCTTTGGTTCGAGAACGCGGACGGTTGCGTTCGCTCCCAGAAGAGTCCTCAAGTCCTCGCTGAAAGCGGACTTGCATTTGGAGGCGTCCCCGAGTTCGACCAGAAGATCGCCGGCTCAGGAATAATAATAATAATAATAATAATAATAATAATAATAATAATAATAATAATAATAATAATAATAATAATAATAATAATAATAATAATAATAATAATAATAATAATAATAATATCTTTATTGTTTTGACAATATATATATATTGCATACAATGCGTCAAGTTTGTTAATAATTTAATAATCCAATGGCAGATAAGTTATTTAAATCAGTTAAAATATTTAGTAATAGTCGTCGTCAAAAAACCCCTGGTGTATCAAACAAGTATGGTCCTCTTTATAGATAAAAAAAGGTAAATATATTTCACAGAGAAATAAGTTTTCTTAGTTAAAAATTCAGAAAAAAAGAGTGTATATGGCTAAATTTAGATTGCTGAACCGCAAGGGTACACCAGTTTTCTGTTCTTTTTCTCTTATAAGCATTACATACTTCTTGGCCCTCTGTTAAAAAAAAATCACATACTTCTTAAATTATTACTGGAAAAAAATATAAAAAACTTTTACAATTTTTTTTCTATTTGAAGCTACGTTAATGCAAAATATGAAAAATTCAAATTACTATGAAGAATATTTCTGGGATTTAATTATTTAAGAAAGCTTATATCTTGGTATTTTTTCCTCAGCATCTCAACTATATTATACAGTAATAAGATTGAATTTTTTATAGCTTAATAAATATCAGAATTTGAAATACCAATATTAATTATATTATAAAAGTAAATTATATTATTTAAGTAATTATAATCATGTCCTAATATTTAATTAATTGTTACAAATGAATCAAAATACGATCAAAAACTAATTTAAATCATGAAATAATCCAATTCGTCGTAAGTTTTGTTTTAATTCATTGCAGAGATAATAATTCCACCTAATTCTAGTAATTGTTTTCCGCTGTTGGTGATGCGCGGCAAAATTACTACGCCCTAACGTTTTGTCTGGCTGCGACAGTTGTTAATACAATGTGTAAACACTTTAACCACTCCATAATTCATGACGTTATTATTTCCTTCATTAATTAAAAATGCCATAAAAAATATTATCTAAATCGTCATATCCTAGGTTTGTTAAGCTGTAAATCCTTATAAATACACATATATAAGTGAACAAAAAGAAGTAGTGGGATCCAGGGGCATGCAAACGGGACTTAATTGGGGCTTAGAAGAAATTGGATGACAATAGACTAAAAAAAGTTATATTTAGATTTTTACATAATTATTTTCATTGATAACCGATAAAAAAGTCGATTTATTAATTGTTCAAATGTCGTAGCGTGTACATATTTTATGGAGTCGGAGCATTATATCAAAATTGGGAATTGGGATGAAGAAAAACAATAAAACAAGAAATAAAACATACATTAAACTGATTATTTTCGAGTTCATTGCATATTTTTGGTTAATGAATTTCGGTTGATTTTGAGTCCCAATTATTTGGGATTGTTAATTTTCTACGGTAATAATTTTATACAATTTTTCAGGTAAAGCTATAGTAGATACATAGCTACACAATTCTAGAACGGTAGCAGTTCGATTACTTAACAGTTTTTCCTCTTTTTCCGTCTTACCACCCAAGAATGAATTTCTACTTTTAAACGCATAGAGACTTAGTCGTTTACAAGTAATGAGTTTAATACAATGACATATATCTGTATATACAGATAGAAGGAAATCGAGGCAGCAGAAATCCATAATTTATTTTAAAATATGTTTGTCTTGCTGCAAGGTGCTGTTCCACAAAAGTCTCCAGAGAGTTTGGAAACACGCAATATGTAATCGAAGAGAATACCATAATTTCAAATAACTCAGTAAGGAATATAAATAAAGAGAACGAAGCAGGTAATAATACTTAAGAGCAAAACTTAAAAAGAACAGAATGTTATTATATTAGTAAAATTTCCAATAAGGCTAGGATATTCCGAACCCATTAAAATGTTAAGTTGAAAACACTCATTGTATGATGCTATTACTTATTTGAGCTGAGGCTTTGCCTCAGTTGCTATCTACCGCAATGACCGGCTTGGGAGGGATACAAGGATAATCAACGTTGTAAGACTAATCAGATTTTCTTAACTGCACCCCTCCCAACCAACCGTGTCCTGTAATTAATATTGTTCTTGATTGATACAACCATATTGTTTGTACATTATGGAAGACTATAGTAATAGTGTGTCTTTAAACATTCATGAAAACGTGTTTGGGTCAGTAATTATGACATATTTATTTGTCATCAGAGATATTTTAATTGTGAACCAAATACTATGGACAAGATTACAAACGTGTAATTCATTCATACATTCGAAATGCAAAATATATTACATCACAACAACAAAACCCAAGCCTAAACAGGAAGCCTTCTTTACTTATTATATACAGTGAAAAATAAAAATTAATAAAATCGATATTTTAACCATTATATTTCCAGAACATTGGCTGAATAATTTATATTCTCAGTTGTATGATATATTGCTGTCTCAATCATTTTAAGTTGTATTTCAATCAGTTATTTCTTTACATTAATATTAAAATTGCATTGGTAACTCGATATGGTTAGCAGTGTCCCATAGCTTAAAACATAAAAACAACCTAATTTTTAGCATTAATACTTATCGGATTTGTCACTGATGTTTCTGGCAGGCTACTCCAGCTTGAAGTGGGAAGAGAGCAGGCCTTTCAAAATCCTAAATTTCCCTCTGTCTTCCTAGAATGTTCAGGTGGACTGGCCTCTGTTCAGGCATTATGGCCAGTACCTGGTTTGGCGCCATATATATAAAGGTGACGCGCACGGCACACCTCTTTCAAAATATTACTTATTTTTAGATTTATTAACGTTTTACTGCAAATGGCGATTTATAACTCAATAGTGTCTTCAAATTTTTGGCAAACAATTGGTGTTTTCTGCTTAAAATTCTTAATGGTTTTAGAATATCCAACATAAATCAGAGATTGTACCAACAACATTCTGTACTCTTTGAAAGTCTTGCTCTTACGTATTATTCCCTGTTTAGTTCCCGTTATTTATATTCTCTACTGAGTTATTTGAAACTATGGTATTCTCTTTCCTTACATAAATTGTCATCAACAGAGTAAATTGTAAAAGCGATTGTTCGTCTAATCCAAGAGATTTATCAGACACAACCAAGCCAAAACAACTCACTACTTAAAACAAGTACCAAGAATAAGTTATGCTTTGTGTTGGTGAAATGTGTTTAAACAATTACATTTATATCTTTTGCTTAAAAGTAAACATTTCAGCTTACAAGTGACATTTTCAAGAGTGACAGCTTGCTCGTTCTCATTGTTCATAGAATTGTTTTTCAGAAACAAGATTTTGCTTTTCTGAAGCCGTGGATTCATATTTAAATAAATGTTGGTTTTATTTGTTAGATGAGACAGTCTGAGAATACGTTAAGAGGCATTGAAATTATATTTATTGTACAATTTACAGAAGAAAGAGGTATATTTTCGTACTGAATATTGAGCCTACGTTAATTAACGTCTGGTCGTTTCTTAAGAAGAATGAATAGTTAGTTACTGATGGTGCAATATTGAATCTTTGACTCAATGGTAAAATTTAATATCTTATTGATCAACGAAGTAAATTTAGGTATTAGCGCAGTAAAAAGTTCCTTGTCCGTTTCTCTCTCTCTCTCTCTCTCTCTCTCTCTCTCTCTCTCTCTCTCTCTCTCTCTCTCTCTCTCTGAGTGTGATGTGTACCTGATGATAGTATTTTGAAATTTTCGTTTCGTTTCTATTTGTATGCTATTTATTTATTTTGTACATCTTATTTCTATTGGATAAAAATATAGAAGCAAACCATTAGACGAAATTTAATGTATAACAATCTACACCAAATTATAGGGGGCTTAGGCTTTACATTTTTTTTAAAACATGTATATATACAGATAAAGAACTTATATTAATTTGCAACGCTACACCCTTTTTTCACTAAATCGCTTTGTTTAGTTTTCTTGCTGTTTTTTTGCCAATTCGCTCTGGTAACAGAATAAATTTTTTCTATCTAAATCTCTTGAGAACTGTTTCCTTTAAATGTGGCAAAACGATCCAATAGCCTTAAAGCCGCCGAAAAATGCTTTAGGTTTCCAATCTGAGTTATATTTACATCTGTTGTATACATAATTCTTACTTTAAATTATTGAATTGGTAAATGCGATGAATAATATAATTGCTGCTAGGCTTTATTATTCATCGCAAAAACAATTCAATACAATTCAATTCAATAAAATTCAATAAAACAATGGAGTCCACACAATTTTTTTAATTGCATGTAGCAATTTTTTATGATACTTTTTCCTACCATCTCCTTGCCAAGACAAGTTGGGAAACAATTGCAATGCTTTTATTCTTCTAACTAAACAAAAGTAAAAAACAATGAGTGTGCCTCGCTCTTCTTTCCTTAAAACGCGACAGAATGGTGCCAACCCCATCTTTGTCCACTAATTCATCTATTCTTCTTATCGTTGAAGAAAATAACATTTCTATAACACAAAAATGCTCAGTAATTTTGTTTGTAATGTTTTGAATTAATTTTAGCTCAGACACCCTAAACGTATTCTTAAAACGGACTCATGAGTGGAAATAGCTATTTGTGTATTAAGAGCGCAAGGTACGTCATTGCCGCTCGAGAATTGTAGATCGTACGAAGCTTTAGCATTTCGAGAGTGGCAACGACTATTTATGCTCGTAATACACACAACATTTTTCCTACCACCATTATTTAAACAGATTAACTTCTTAGCTAACCTGTACATAAAGGTTCATTGAGGTTATGTTTACTTATTTCTATTGGAACGAACCGGAAGTTAGTGTGTAGAAACACCGACAGTAAAATAAGCTGATTTAGAGCAAGGCAACTAGAATTTAGAATACAGTGAGTGACATGGGAATTCTGACCAATAGAAACTGTTCTTTGGTGTTTGACGTCATAGTTATCTCTCTTGTGTGCCACCTTAACCTGATAAGTAATCCTGATTTAGCGAGCGAGAATGAAATGAAAGCGGAAATGATCAGTTTTGCTTACAGTTGACAGGTGTGGCAATGTGATTATTTCCATGCAGTGGTAGGAAAAATACTTTACAGGATGATATTTTTTAATCATCGATCTGTAATTGTTTTACCGTAAATAATAATTTTTAAATCACAATTGTTATTAGAATTTTTAATTATAATTGTTTAGTTATAATTTAATTATAATTTTGTAGTTATAATTAAATTAAAATTTCGTAACTATAATTAAATAATTAAGTAAGTAATAATAATTGTTTTATTTTAATTTTTTATTGTTATTTTAGATTTATACGTCAGTAATGAAAATTTTACTATTGTAAATCTCAAGATTTTATTCCTTAAACCTGAAAATATTAAAGCAATTAATTGTTAAGGTTGATTTTCTATTCTACTGACATTCAAAAAATTAATTTTAAATCCATCATATGCTACTTTCAGTATGTTTATTTTTAACAAGCCTGATTATTTAATTCATATTTTTTTATTTAACTTAATCACATAAAAAGCTAGTCAGGATTCCTGATTATTTAATTCATATTTTTTTATTTAACTTAATCACATTAAAAGCTAGTCAGAATTCCCTAAATATTTATATTTACATCTAATGGCTTACTCATGTTTAATAATTGATTTCAAATTTCTTTCCTTGAAAAAAGCTCCTGGAATACTTTATTGATGGGCAGTTAAAATTAATAGGGCGGGTGAATACATTAAATACATTTCCCTTCCAGACCTGACATTGGCAGATTGAATTGTTGATTAATGAACTTATCAATGAAGATGGCATTCAATCCAATTTCAATCCAACATTTAGTACATATTCTGGAGTTAATTGACTTTACCGATTATTGAAATGATTGAACTCGTTTATTAAGCACCTCAGATCAATAAAGTAAACAAAATATCTAATATGTCATGAAAAAAGTGTTCTTTTAACGGGATAGTATTAGTAGTCTATATTAGCTTCATATCATTTTGATTTTTTACGATAATTTAACTATTTTTTTTACTGTACAGCATACTCTTATTCATCAGCAGCATTATCATCGTATGAGCAATAGTTTTGTTTTTATAACTTTACGTTTGAGCGAGATTTTGACTTTTATTAATCATTGACTTTAATTAATTATTGACTTTGTATAACTGTCTAATGATCTAATCTAAATCTTAGATCTATAATTGTCTAATTACAGTAAAATCCTAATTTTAAATGACATTATTTTTGTAGGTGAGGTAGAATTGTCAAACCTATTCTGTTTTGGGCTTCCTTCACCTTGGTAAATTTGCTACAGAGCTCTATGTTCAATTTTCTGTTGAAACTGTGATATTTCAACGCGTTTCAACAGAAAATTGAACATACAGCTCTGCAGCAAATTTACCAAGGTGAGAGAAGCCCAAAATAGAATAGTAAAATCCTAGCAGTTTAATCTGCAGCATGCTCATCATTAGAGTGTTGCAGAATGGAGCGTCCCTTTAATGACCGGATTACCTCGCCATCCGTCACTGTCCCCGAATGTCTTGTTATTTAGAGTTGTTTGCTCAACTAAAAATATGTGTCTCGTAATCGTTTACTCTTGCTTCACTTTATTTAGATTAAAAATAGTTTCAGAACCCTTTGTAAAGACGATAAAGCATTTATACCTTAAAGAGTATATAAGCATTTATTTCTTGTTAAAGAGTTTTTTTCAATACACACTAGCTGATAACCCCGGCATTGCCTGGGAGATAATTTTTTCTTGTCGTGTTCTTTGTGCGACTTAGTGCTGCTTCTTTTAGTAAGCATAGTAACTGTTTCTAACGGTAACCATAGCAACTATTCAAAGCACTCCCAAAAACCCTTAGGAGGATCCTGGTCCTAAGCCCTTAGAGAAATCAAAACCAAACCACCTTAGTGCACATCAAGAGATTTCAACCTTTAATTAGACACCATAGCAAGATCAAGTGTCTTCGACATGTAGTTTTGGCTGCAGCCTGAAATATACCAACACACAACTCTCTTTTTCATATTGATAATATATTGATTATCTCTGTATATTCACGGTGAGGGAGTTATTTTAATAGGCGGGATAAATTTTTTCGTTGGAGTACCACTGTCTTACGCATTTAATATGTTCATAATAAAGCCCGATAACAAAGAGCAACTGACACTGATCGTACTCTTAATCAATCTTTACTAACAAATGGGTCTGCCTTTGAATAGAATGTTCCTTTATAATACTAACAAAGGAAAAATGTAATGATTGATACCTATGCCATTGATATTTTTACCGATTATTATTAGTATTAGTGCTTAACGTTAAAATAAAATTATACTACACAGCTACAGTGAATAATTCAGTGATAGGGAAAGAAGACTGTATTTACAGTGATTATTTACCAGATTATTAGGCTTACTGTGGGACCAATACTTTATAAGATACCGAATTAAATGGTACTAGTTCTGTATTTTCAATCAATTAGTAATTATTCAGGAAAAACCTTTTTAATCAAAGGAACAAACGCGTTGTTCCTTTTGTTTAAAACCCATAACAATCATTGGTTATGGGTAAACAGCCAGCTTGAAAATTGGCGAGTCAAATCATTGCCTAAATCAGAAACTTAGTTCTGCGTTGAGTTCTGCTTACGATGTCAGTCTAATTCTGGGAATTTATGCAAAGCCTGGGGAAGTTTTATGATTACGACGATATTTTCTCAGAGTTACGGAGATGCGTAATTGACGGTTACCTTAATGCTTCTAACGCTATTACATACATATTAGTATTCTATGTTTTTTTTTATCTTTTTAATATGGGACCCCTAAAAAGTCTGCAGGGATTTTATTAAAATATTTATAGAAATAATTAATAAGTTTAAATAAAACTAAATTGAACTACAGGTATCCGAGGCTTCACGCATGATAAAAAGAGAAAAGTGTTCCTTTCTGTAATGGCAGGTGAAATCTTCAAAGACTAACTATTTTTTTCTAACCAAATGATTACCTATTAATTACTTAGAACTTACAATGAATCTTGTACAATACTTTGATTTCTGACATTGTAAATTTTAATATTATTAATGAACAAGTTTATATATCACTTTTCAGTTATATCTCACTCACGTTACTTTTTATAACTGTAAGAACTTTTACTCCCTCACATCTGTTATTTAACAGTAATATTAGCTTTAATTTTCTAAATGATTTCCAGGCCCCATAATTAGTATTCACATGTGTTTGCGAAAATAAAAACAACGTTCCTATATTTAAAAAAATGTTGTCTCTGTTCCATTCATGTTATTCACAAGTCTTTTCATCCATAATTATTTTCATATATTTTCTCCGAAAGGATTAGATGACATAGAAAATTATTTTCCTATTCACCAAACAAACTAGTAATAGGATTTATATCTTAATACGCTGTTTAAGGTGTCAAATTAAGGATATTTTTATTCAGATTTGAGTATGATATTCCACATTACGTCTCAGAATTTAAAGAAAGGGGGGATATCACTTAAGTAAATTTAAGTGCAGAATTTACGGAACAGTGGCGCTATATGTTGTCACTATCGAATTCAATTCACTTTGCTCACAACCAAACATTTAGACTGGTTTGAAATAGTTTTCAGAATAACGACAGATGTAGCACATTTATAAAAAATATTACAGAATTGTTTGCAAGCGAAGCTTTAACAGAGTGTCTAGTTTTATTCAATTGCAGTATTTAATTTTATGTCATTTTCCTTTGCCATAAATCATATTGATTTTGTCTACTGTAAAAATATCCGCGGAAAAGCTATTTGAAAATTTTTTCATACCGTACTAAAAAAATCTGTAATAAAAGAAATCGGACACAAAAATTAGGTGCATTTATAAAATTAGCAAAATAAATAGTAATTCATGGAACAATTTTAAATATAAACTGAACTAATATTTTCTGAAATAAACTTCCATTTTTACGTTCGTCCCACTAGAGACAAAGAAACAAAAATACACCGTGCACCCGTAGGGAATAATATAACACGATTAGTGGCGGTTTTAATTTGCATACAGTACAGTATTAATACCGCCGTTTAGTTGATGTACGTAAGGAATACTTTTTCAAATATTATAAATATCCACAAAATGCCCCTTGAATGTATTTAAAAAATAAAATAGAAGGATTCAGTTATTTCTTTTAATACATAGATATAAAAATTGTTGCAGGATTTAGAAACACCTTTCTAGCTAACATCCTCTCGCACTTATAAATCTAAACATATTTGCATTATTTTTTTAAAAGTAAGTTCATGATCTAGAAACCCTACAGGGTTGGACAAAAGTCTGGAATATATCAAATAAACTTTACATTATTTTGCAGGAAGTTATGAAATTTTACTGTTGTGTATCTAATACAAATAGGAATATTTTGGCATATTCTCTCAGGTTTTCGCTCGATGAGGGGATGCCCACGCTGGAAGTCTTGAAATTCTTAAATGTAAGCATACCTCGAGTTGACCTAATTTTAATGGTCTTAACTAGTATATCACAACAGCGCAAACCGCGCCTCGAAAGGTTGACCCAATCAGAAGTTACAGCTCCTCAAAGGTTTTAATGTTGGCCTTTAAACTCAAGGCTCTAGTCAGGGAAAAAGTCTAACAAAGCACTCAAACTACTAATAAAGCACTCAGAACGATGTAGTTTGGTTTTAGATACATGTATTTCTCTTGGTTAAGGATAATTTTACGCATTTAAAAAAAATTACCCATGACCAGGGGACGATCCGTGATGGAAATCCAAAAATTCTTAAGGGTAAGCATACCTCGAGTTATACCTCATTTTAAAGGTCTTAATTAATAGATAGATCATAACAGTGCAAACCGCGCCTCAAAAGGTTGATCCAATCACAAGTTACAGCTCCTCAAAGATTTTAATTTCAGATTTGATTTTAGCCTTGAGTGTAATGGCCAACATTAAAATATTCGAGGAGCTGTAACTTCTAATTGGGTCAACCATTTGAGGCGCGGTTTGCGCTGTTGTTATATACTAATTAAGACCTTTAAAGTTAGGTCAACTCGAGGTATGCTTACATTTTAGAATTTCAAGACTTCCAGCGTGGGCCGTCCCCTCATCGTGCGAAAAACTGAGAAAAAACGCCAAAATTTTCCTATTTGTACTAGATACACAACTGTAAAGTTTCATCACTTTCTGCAAAATAATATAAAAGTTATTTGATATATTCCAGACTTTTGCCCAACCCTGTATAGGCTATGGCAAAGATTGGAAATAACAATGAATAAACTACAACAAGTGAATCCGTATGAATTTTAAAATATTTGCTTTTGTTTGTTCAACAGTATTTATTCCTTCTTCTTAATACGTCACAGTTAACGAATCTATTGTATAAATTGTTGCCATTTCAGTAGCTGCGTTAATGGAAAGTGGCCAAGCTAATTTGGCAGACACCCAGACCTTTAAATGAAAGAATACTAGCAAGTATAACTGAGGAATCAGTTCCCGTGCAATGATTATATGACAATTATAGACTTAGAAATGTTGCAGGGACGTTCTACCTAAAATCTAACATAACTTTACCATATTTTAGTGGTACTGGGATGGTTACCAGAAACCTTGATCTCAAAATAGTCATGTGTGTGTTCTTGATTATCAAAAGGACTAAATTATGATTAATTCTTTGTATTACGCTCATCTAGTAATATTTTCCTTACATAGATACCCAACGTATTAAACAAAATTCATGCAGTAGTTATTCATTTCTTACTTAACAAGTATTTAGATACTAAATTTTCTTTTTTTAATCAATTATCAGCTCTCAATTCCTTCAGGAAACAAGTAATAATAAGTAGCAACAAATTCGCAATAATAAATATCAGGTAATTTTCCCCTTCCCACTTTTAATAAGTAGTGAGATATTCTTTAAAGTTGAATAGGTGTACACGTACATCACACGTATAACATGTATAAGAATAAAGATCCTAATCAACCACTAGATTGCAATACCCCAGCATTTAAAATAATCTAACGACAAAAAAATAAAAAAACTATTTTCAACTAAATTTAAACCCAAATTTCCGTTACGTTGTACGTAATATAAATTCAAGTTGTGCAATCTGCTCCACCTCAGCGTCCGGTCCCGTTATATTACAGAGTTAACTGACTTTGCATGTTTAATCATGTCTACCTCGCTCTCCATCCCTCCCTATTGTGTCTTCCCTGTGATTAGCTTTGCTCTTGGCTGGACTTAATTATAAATATCCAATTAATGTTATTTGGATACATACATATCATTATATAATCAATATAAATTTTACTATGTTTGTTATTATTGAAAAGAAAAATTGTTCTTCTTAACAATATATTAGATTGGAGCTTTACTGTTAGACAGCAGTGCATATCAATAAAAAATATAAGAATTAATATGTAAAATACATCAAAATTAGATTACTGTTGCAGCTTTTCTTGCAATGTTTAATCAGCTGTTTTACTTGAAATTTAATTTTCCTTAAGAATTGTACTGACACAACCTTTAAAAGACTGAAGGTCGTATCCTTGAGAAAAAAGTTAATGTTGAAGTAATTCGGCAAACCTACGCATTATGCCCTTTAATTTGACACACACATCTTGAAGATCGGTTCTATATTTATAGAGAACTCAAAGTCTTCAATTACGTAGTAATATACAATATTCTCAATGTTTTTTTTAAATATTTATAATAGAGGGAACAATGCGGACGTATACATATATAACATATATAAAGACTATACTTCGTTCCATCAAACAACGTATGTTTTTATACTCCCTCATGGAATGTAGTTTATTTTAAGGAGAGTCAGTAGTTTATTTGGTCGGTCACATTTTGTTCTACGGCATCTTACCTATTGAATAGAGAATTCACAACTACAGTGTATACATATCCCAGTTTTAGTGTCAACGTTTGCACGACTTTTTAATATTTAAAATAAAGTTTAAAATAATACAAATTAATACAATCAAATTAAATTCTATGGTAATCTAAGTTGTCTTAGAAAGTAATTTATACCTCTCTTTAGGCTGCATAAAATAAATTTAGACAGTCATTTCAGAACTAATTTTTTCAATATATGCAATCTTTTGTTCATTTTGAGCGACCCCAAAATAAACAAAAACCCAAATTCAGTTTACGTTTTAGAACGTATTTATTTTCTAGCTATAAATACGTGTAAAAACGTTGAAAACTAGTTGTAAAATTATCTGAAAATTATGTAAAACAACCATATTGTAAATTTTCCTTATCTTATGATGCCTCTGAAAACTTATTTGGTGGTATTATGCTAATAAAACTATCTTATCATTAGACGATTTAAGCTTCAAACAAACAAAACATATAGAGTATGTAAAAAAAGTCCGTTCCCCTTTTTAGTTTTTTTGTTTGTTACAACAAACATATCAGATTTGGGGAACGGAATTAACTTAAAGGAAGTATATTTTGACGCTATCGGAAATACCCCAAAAATGGGGGTTTTTGGGGATAATTCATAATTTTTTAATGTAAACCCCTTTTAAGTGACCCCTCATTTTCTAAAGCTTTACAAAAAAATGGGCAAATGGTGGAGGTTGGAGGTCTCTAACGTGTTTCTATCCAAATTGGCAGTTTGTCATTGTGACTCCTTCTTGAAACCTTGCTGGCGTCTAAGACTTTGGAGTTTTGATTCCACCTTTGGTAAAAACTAAAACTTCTCTTATAGGCCAGTAAAATTAGATCAAAAATTGGTCATGCCTGGACAAAATTCCCGGAAAGCTGGAAATCGCCTTAATCTTTCCGTTTTACATCCAAGTATATGAATTCGAAGTTTTTCCCATTTTTCCTGGTGTGCTTCCGACCTGGGACCACAAAAATATCTGAGTTTTGGGCCATTTTTTATTCTTTTGCAAATAAGTAAAAAACCGTTTATTCTACATAAAAAGTTTAAATACAAGAATTGTAGAGGACAAAATTCTGCGTTTATTGAGTACCTTCTGATAAAGATACTTTGAATAGTAATTGATTTATGATAAGTTAAATAAAGGGTTTTGGCGAATTCCTCTTTTAGGGAAAGAGCTATTACTGTAGGTCTCATGGTAAAACCTAAGCCCGAGACCATGATAACTTTTAGTTTTGGGGCCCTCAGAAGCTAAAAATACCATTCGTTCGAATTTTCATAAATATATATATACCTATATACACGTATATAAATATATATATCTATATATTTGTTAGCTCGATAACTCTCGTAAAAATGGTCCAATCTTCTTGAAATTCGGCACAGACTTGTAAAATAGTAATTATGTTGACGAGTTAAAAATTCAGCCGGATCGGACCATCGGAAGGGGGGGTTATGGGTAATAAATCCCTAAAAATGGAGGTTTTCGGATTTTTCATGTAGAAAAATCGAAATAATCTGATTTTGGTTTACACCATTGGACTCAGCTCGAAAAAACAAATAAATTAGTATCTTGAATCATTGCTCTATGTCCATTGGTTCCCGAGATACTGAAAGTGGTAAACACAGTACGTTGTCCCAATGTTAACCTTATGGGAAATAAATAAAATTGTACATCTCGCTTATTCCTCAACACATCCTAATAAAATTTGGTGTGTGGCTTCATCTAGTTAAGGTCTAATTGATTTTGGCATAAAATCTACAAATTTATATAATCCTGAGGCAGCAAGCCTACGTACTCACTTTCCCAATGTTAACCTTATGGGAAATCAATAAAATTGTATAGTCTGCTTATTTCCAATACATCTTAATAAAACTAGTTATGTGGCTTTATCTAGTTAAGGTCCACGTGATTATAGTCTAAAATCCCCAATTTTATAGATTCCTGAGGCAGCAAACCTGCGTACTCATCTCCACAATGTTGACCTTTGGGAGAAAAATAAACGTGTGTAGCTTGCTTGTTTCTCAGCATATCTCGTTGAAACTTAGTACCATGTGGCTCAATATAGTTTGGATATTTTGGATTATACTCTAAAATCTGTTATTTTTACATTTTCCTTGTCAGGAAACCTGCATAGTCACTTATACCATGTTATTATGTTGAATACAGTGATGCCAATAATACCAGAAAACGAAATTAAAACATAAAAATCTTACAAGTTTTCACAATTGATGATAAAACATGAAAAATACCCCTGTTGCAGCAGACCTGCATACTCAACGGATTCAAAATGCTCAAATAATCGTTTTAGATAAAGCCTCGTACCAAATAAAATCAAATTATGTCCGTAAATAAGCATGCAAACATATTCTCCATAAGAATAACATGGTGTAAGTGAGTATGCAGGTTTCCTGACAAGGGTGATGTAAAAATAGCAGATTTTAGAGTATAATCCAAAATATCCAAACTATATTGAGCCACATGGTACTGGGTTTCAACGAGATATGCTGAGAAACAAGCAAGCTACACACGTTTATTTTTCTCCCAAAGGTCAACATTGTGGAGATGAGCACGCAGGTTTGCTGCCTCAGGATTCTATAAAATTGGGGATTTTAGACTATAATCAAGTGGACCTTAACTAGATAAAGCCACATAACTAGTTTTATTAAGATATATTGGGAATAAGCAGACTATACAATTTTATTGATTTACAATCAATAAAATACAATTTATACAATTTATACAATTTATTGATTTCCCATAAGGTTAACATTGGGAAAGTGAGTACGTAGGCTTGCTGCCTCAGGATTATATAAATTTGTAGATTTTATGCCATAATCAATTAGACCTTAACTAGATGAAGCCATATACCAAGTTTTATTAGGATATGTTGAGGAATAAGCGAGATGTACAATTTTATTTATTTCCCATAAGGTTAACATTGGGACAACGTACTGTGTTTACCACTTTCAGTATCTCGGGAACCAATGGACATAGAGCAATGATTCAAGATACTAATTTATTTGTTTTTTCGAGCTGAGTCCAATGGTGTAAACCAAAATCAGATTATTTCGATTTTTCTACATGAAAAATCCGAAAAACTCCATTTTTAGGGATTTATTACCCATAACCCCCCCTTCCGATGGTCCGATCCGGCTGAATTTTTAACTCGTCAACATAATTACTATTTTACAAGTCTGTGCCGAATTTCAAGAAGATTGGACCATTTTTACGAGATTTATCGAGCTAACAAATATATAGATATATATATTTATATATGTATATATAGGTATATATATATATTTATGGAAATTCGAATGAATGGTGTTTTTAGCTTCTGAGGGCCCCAAAACTGAAAGTTATCATGGTCTCGGGCTTAGATCTTACCATGAGACCTACAGTAATAGCTCTTTTCCTAAAAGAGGAATTCGCCAAAACCCTTTATTTAACTTACCATAAATCAATTACTATTCAAAGTATCTTTATCAGAAGGTACTCATTAAACGCAGAATTTTGTCCTCTACAATTCTTGTATCCAAACTTTTTATGTAGAATAAACGGTTTTTTACTTATTTGTAAAAGAATAAAAAATGGCCCAAAACTCTGATATTTTT
Source organism: Flexamia atlantica (assembly GCA_035578135.1). NCBI lineage: Eukaryota > Metazoa > Arthropoda > Insecta > Hemiptera > Cicadellidae > Flexamia > Flexamia atlantica. Next base: position 118,642 of record JAQJVK010000162.1, on the reverse strand, counting down.
GTGGTCCCAGGTCGGAAGCACACCAGGAAAAATGGGACAAACTTCGAATTCATATACTTGGATGTAAAACGGAAAGATTAAAACGATTTCCAGCTTTCCGGGAATTTTGTCCAGGCACAATCTTAATTTTATTGGCCTATTAAGAATATGTTTTTAATTTAAACATTTACCTCTTTTATAAATACGTAAATTTTGAGGGTACCGAAAAATTGGAGAATTTTGGGGGGAACTCAAATTTTTCTAATTTACGTTAACCTCTTTTTAGTATCAACCCCTTATTTAGAAGCGATTTTTATGTTTTTTTTTGTTTTATAGACGCTCTTCAAAATGAGGTTTCAGTCAAAAGGTGTTTACATTTGAGAACCCCCAAAATCCCGCGTTCTTACAGGACACTCAGAGTTTTAAATATTACCAATAGAGACCACTTTTTCATCTAAGAAGAAGAGAGCAAGTGGTCATGAGTCATGGAAGTTTTTAAGTCACAAAAGACGGAAAAGATGAAATGAAAATTCCATATGTCTTAGAAGCCAGGTTCCAAGAATGAGTTGTATTTAAAACCTTGTCAAGCCGCCAATTTGAATAGAAACTCATTAGAGGGCTACTAACTCCACCATTCATCTATTTCTTGAAAGCTCCTTTAATTTGTAGCAGCCCCTAAGCAGGGTTTTGCATTTGAAAATTTTGATATGCCTCTAAATCCCCCATTTTTGGGGGACACTCATAATTTCCGGTGACGTTAAAAATACTTTGGGTTAAGTCAGTGTCGTTCCCCAAAGGTGGTGTTTTACTTGTAAAAAAAATAAAGAGGGGGCTCGCACTTTTTTACAAACTGTATGGTAAATATTAATTAATATATTTTATTATTATCTGTTTTCACTTTTCTAAGGACATAGTAAATTATATTCCCATTATTTCATCCGGGAACAAGAAAGGAATAATCGGATCCACAGACACAAAGGCTGGTGTTGTTTTTGTAGTTAAGAACTTTTGTGCTCTTGACAGGAGGATTATGATTAATTCGTTGGCCAAGCTGGTGTTGATTTACTCAATCTTTATTAGTTTTTCAAATTTTTATTGTTTATAAAGGTTATTAAAAACTGAAAGAAGTGTAATGATTAGACTAAGATAGGCAAAGCTATTTACAATAGCGATTGAAACAGTTAATGTTTCAACAGTTAATATTTTAGTTAATAGTTTTTTAGTTACCTAATGGTTAAAACTTTTTTAAGGTTTTAGATCAATTTGTTTGATAGTACCCTATTTTTAGTTGATAAATTTAAACATTCCCTTTGTTACAGTATTGACGTTGATACCATTTTTCTATCCGCATTTATGGTCGTAACGATTGATATTCAAATGTTCCATCAATATTGATAATAAGTTGAATAATACTTATTTTAATTTTGTTAATTTCCTCACACTTGCTACTTTTTCCATTTAAAGTGTTGCTTGTAAGTGCAATAGCTAAATGAAATCGTTGACAAGGATCTTTAGCGTTGGCTAGTTAAATAATGTAATATAACTAAGTAAGCACAGTTTTTTGAGGGATGATAATATATATTCATCCCTAAAAAAACTGTGCTTACTTAAATTATATTACGTTTATGTAACCATCACTAAAGACTTTTGTCAACGATTTCATTCAACTGTTGCTCTTACAAGCAACACTTTAAATGGAAAATGTAGCAAGTGTGAGGTACAGTATATATGTATATATATTCATATAAAAGCTAAGACTGGCTCACTTAGTGCACTCATCACAGTTTCTCAAAAACTATGAGGCTTTGGTCCATGAAACTTGGCACAAATCTTGTTTAAGGGCTCTAAATGTGTACTAACAACGGATTTTTAAAATATTTTGTCTAAAAAGGATGAAATAGGGTGTATTATCAAATTATAAATGCCTGCCATTTCCTGTTTTCAAAGCCTATTTTCAAAAACAATATAAGGATTGGAGCTAGAAACCTGGCTCAAATATACTTTATAGGTACTAGATGCGTTTACTAAGGAGGATTTAAAAATACTTTCTCTCAAAAGGCTAAAATAAGATAAATTATAAAATTCTAAATGGCGATCTTTTCATTCTTAGAGCTATGATTAAATAAAAGTTAGGGATGGAAGTAACGAATATATTTTCAAGAGATAAAAAGATAGAAGTTTAATATACTAACAGAATAATAAACTGTACAAAAGTACGGTGGCTATCTGCTTTATATTTGTCAGATACCACTTAGGCTCTTCGTGTTTTACGAATCACCAGAAGTAATTTAACCAGAATCTTGAAACTCTATAAGGAAATTTCATTCCGTCATTCCGTTATTTTTGTAAAGATTCCACTAGAATCAGGGTTTTCAGAATTTTAAATGCTAGAAGGGTTTCTGTGTTGGCCGAGGGCGATTTAGGCTAAGTTCCAAACAATTATATTTCTACCAAACTACGAGACTATTTTTATCTGCTAAATGAGTAATCCATTCTTTGGTGTGATTGAAAAACATTTGCGTAGGGAATTAATTATGATTAGTATTTTTTTGCCAGAACTTATCTTTATATTCTGTTTTACAGTTTTTGGTCTATTTTATGAATAATATACTACATTCAAGTGTTGATGTTAGGTCTAGAGTCCGCCCCATGCACTATTTATTGTCGTTTACTTTAGTAATATTTCATATGCCTCATATTCTCATGAGTCAAATTGGCAAAAGCGCGGTGCGATGAAATTTTTTAGTTCAAACCTCTAAAGTGGTAATGCTACTAACCACTAATCCAATTTTATTAGTTCAATGATGGATTAACAAGGAAGTTTCAGTATTCTTAAGACTAGACTGCTAAATTATAATATTTTAGCACATGGTGGACTAAGGAAAAGAAATCACTGAAGGAAACTTCCTCGATTCAATCTGAGGTAGAATCACTATCTGCAACCTTTAGGGTGTAATTTAATGTTCAAAATTGATAATTCGAATAAATGATTAAAATCAATCAGAACATTTGATGATTTTTTATATATTTTACATTACAAATAATGTATAGTTGTACTAAACATTGTTATCATTTCAACGGGCAAAGCCGCGGGTATCTGCTAGTACTGTAGGTCTATATTTTTTCATTACTTAAACTTATATTGGTCCTTGGTCTATGGTACTGACCTCCTCACGCCATGTAAAAGTTATAAAAGGCTACCTACATGAATAGTACAGATGACAAAACTGTTAAATAGATATAATATTTCACATTAATTTAATTTTGAATACTGTGAAAACGACATATTAATATATACTCTTTACCCGCAAATAGTTGCAATCTATGATAGTCCTATAAAAATTGCCACCGTAATGTATAAATGAATTAAAAAATCAACGTAATAAAATGTAAATGTATTTATTTGTCAAATGCTTTGTTGTTTTTATAATAAAACAGTTTAACTATAAAAAAATTTAATAATGATAGTTTTTTAGACATTATCATCATAATAACAAATGAGAATAGTAAAACAATGAACTTAAAACAGTAATGAATAACAATAATCAATACCTTTTTATGATCTTTTTTTTAAGTTAATAACTAAAAACAAGCGTAAAATCGTTATTTAAGATGATTTAATCTATTATTATGTTGTATGAATAAAGGAAGTCTAACTCCATAATTGACTCTGAACTCTCTGAAATTTACAGTTGTTTGCCCAACTCCATTTCAACCCTTGTATCTGGTTCATTTTATCCACTTTATACGTTTTTGTCTCATGGTTCGAACACAAAATACTAAACCCGACATCAAAATTTCCCCCATACATTTAGGAAATTTTTTTACTGTCAGATTATTAACAAGTTTTTTCGTCCAATATTTATAGAAATAAAAGGCCTTATAAAGGATCTATGGATAAATCATATGTAATTTATTGAAATAATTTGTAATATAAATTTTAAAATTATAGTTATCATTGTTTATTTTTAAAAATAGTTATATTACTTTGCACTAGAAAACAAACAACCATAAGAACAAACCTAAAGAACCAACTTACTATTCTTGTAAGAATTTAAACAAAAAACCTATTCCAACAGTAGGACAAAAGAAGTTGTTCATTACACGAAGCAAAATGTCTTTATTGTTTTCACAAGATCGACTCCGCCTCGTGCACAACACAAACGCACACCTCAAATTACCAACCGATTTTGCTCATAGTCTCTTTTAACACTTAGTGGTATTTCCTCTCCTCAAAACCAGTACCATTTTAGAGAGTTGTATCATACTTAGAGCGTCATATAAATTAGTAACTTCTTTTAAAATGAAAAATGTTAGGCTTTTATATTTTGCTATAAAAAAAGTTTAAGTTCAAGCATTAGTCAGGCACATAAAAAATGTGTTTACTTATAGTAAACATTGGTAAATATATAAAATATTGTAAGTAATATTAAACATTGTAATATATTAAACGTTTGTTTTACAATTTTATTGCTACGGAATCAAAAAACAAACGTTTAATATAAAACAATTACGTTCTAAAAACGATACAATGCAAGATGCTTCTTTGCCAAGTGATACAATAGAGATCTAGAGCGAAAACAATGCATAACAATGCATAAGTACTGAGAATAAGTTACGCTTTGTGGAGATGAAATGTGAATTAACCGTGAATTATTTCTACTACTTGAAACTGACATTTTAGCACTTCTTGAGGGAGAGCGCTTGTTCTTTTCTTAAAAAATTTTAAAAGTAACATAAGGTAATCATTTATTTTAGTAATAAGATCTGTGTTGCCCAATGTGTTTTATAGCTTTTACAATAATTATTATTTATCATACATAACATCATTAAATAAAAAAGGTAATATTTGTAAGGAGCACCAGGGAAAACCCCAGTAAAATGAGTGAAACCAAAAGACAATTATACTTTTTATGAGGAACTCAAATCAGAATTGTTTCCGATGAATATACAACACAAATAAAATAACATTTATCTTAATATAATGAACGCCATAATTTTATAGAACACAAAATCAACTGCCTGTTTACCATCAATAATTATCTTAATTTTTATCTCTGACAACTTGCCTGTCGCCGTTGATAAATCAGTTGGTTGGTAAACACTCGATAAAAATTAAATGTGAATAATTTTTAATCCACCAGGAATTTATCAACTTTAACAGTTAATTAGTTTTACTTAGACGAATTATTTTAAATTTTTGAAACATCTTATTATACTTAAACAAAACACATATAAAAAAGTTCACTAAGTAACATCAAGATATTTAAGAAATATAATCTATATGCTAAAATTATCTGTTTGTGAACATTTAGAATAAAATAATACCCATGCACAAAAATTGTGGCCGATTTTATTTTTTTTTTTTTTAGATTCTCGGATATCCATTAGTGAATTCTTTAACATGTATTTCTTCATTGAAGTTTATGGTGTGTAAAAAGACATATTACAACTTGATTGAAAACAATATTTTTCTTGTACACAAATCACCGTGATATCGAACAACATGACAATTCAACAGAACAACCCCAAAAAAGATTAAACTATCCATCTAGGATTTTGCAATTTATTTCCCTTTGCCTTGCTAAAATAATGGCGGTGAAGCTGGCGGTAATGTTTAATGAAGTACGAGACATAAATATGAAGCCGTGCAAACAACTATAAATAACAAAGAGTTTGGGGACAATGACGGCGTGCGGTAATGTGATCATTAAAGGGACTCTCCATTCTGTAACACTAATGCTGTTATAATGAGATTACCGTTGATAAAGCCATTTTTTAATTTGTGTAGAAAAGCCGCCAAATTTCTGTATTGCCTACCTGTATTTCTGTGTTGTGTATACAAAACTCTAAGGCTGTTGACACTGGTGGTTGTTTCAATATAGCATGTTCGAGATATGTTATTGTTCTGTTTTTCAAGAATCCGCTATGGCCGCCACGCAAAATGTTTAGTGTCATTGGCTCTTTTTTTGGATTAGGAATTTTTTGACGAAAATATGTCTATTAACTTCAATATTTATAACTTACAACAATTAATTATTATTAGACTTTAACTTAAAACTATTGTAAAAATAAGAATGGATTTACTTATTTTTCAAAACATTTATTTCATACCATTGTATAGACAAATACATACACGAAGCAAGAAAACCATCATGACTAATCATTTGATCTTCTTATGATTTACTTAACTTAAAATTTCATTTGTTATCAAACGAAAACAAAATAATTGTTTTAACCTATGAAATCAACAAAAATATCCTCTATGAAACTAACCAATCTTATAAAATAAGGAAAATATGTAAATATAAGGCAGATATGTAAATATAAATAGACAAATCAATGTTTTGAAAAAATCTAAGACCTCTGAGGAAAATCCTGTTTTGAGGTTCCTTTCACGCTCTTTAGATAGCTCTCTGGATAGCTGGGCTTACTTAAATCTGATAATATTCCCTTTCATTTCTGCAGAGTAATTAAATGGGACAAAAAACGTTTTTCTTCGAGAGTTCTTTTGAACGCTTAAGTTATTAAGGTCCTAAAAGCTTAATATAAGCAATTATATAATATAAGCTTCAATTTTAAGCAAAACTCAAAATCCAGGTGCTCATTTTTCGATTTAAAATTAGAGAACTGCGTGATTATTTTTATTTCAAAAGGTAATTTATTGTACATTCTCAGAGCTAAAAATTGAAAGTTTATCGTGCAAAAATATATTTAGGACGTAGAATAGGCTGATGCTTGGCACTTCGTTATTTTTATTCTTTAATTATTTCTGTTTTTAAAAGAGTTTCCACTTCTTTTATAAATAAGTTTTAATACCTTGTATACAAACATGTACTTCAGAGAAGAACATTCAAACGAATTAATAATGGAAAGGGTGCTTATATTCTGGATTTATTTGAAATTTATTTTATAAAACGTTTTTGAATAAAGTAAGATAGCCTTATAAGCCTATAGTACTTACATTGATTATTAATTCTACTATGAACTATTGAGAAACATATCCTACGTAAAATAGATTCTGGAATACGTAAATAATAATAAAATAATAAAGGACTCTCAATGTGTTCAATTTCTGCTTCAAAAAGAGAATGCGTTTATTCTAATTAAATTCACTGTTCAAAGTTAAACCTAAATATTTCAAATGTTTTACTTTACTGAGGACTGCACGTATTTCCGCACAGAATGAATTATTCAGCGACCACATAGTACAAATAGACGGAGCATGCCTATCTCACTAGCGTTACAGCAGATGAAGTCTGGGCCGCCATATTGCCTAGGTATAGAAACATAAAACGGCCCATAAAACCGCGTAATCTGACAGTATTCAGTTTCAAATAACTCGTATTTTATAGCATTGAAGCTTAAGGTTTGGAATTGTGTATGTGAAGAGGCCTTTGGTTTTAAACGGCAGAACTATCAATCGCATTTCAAAAATATTGTTTATTTTAAAAAAGTAATTTTAGTATCTCACATTTAGTATTTTGTATAGACTATGAATTAAGGGAAACTGAGGATTCCTAAAATAAATAAATGTACGGTTTAACTTTTTTGCAGCACTTCATGAATGAGCAAAAATTATCACCGTCATTATTTAAAAAATTATAACTATTGCTTTAAGGTATTCTCTTTTTTTGTTTAGTGACTACTTCATTAATTACTAAGAAATGTAATTAGTGCAATGTTTGGTAAATAGCAAAAACAAAGTTTATTTGAAGTCTTAGACTATTTCAGGGTCAGTCTGGCTACCTTATTGCAATTTGTAAATTAAATGTATTTCTTGTTTTACATGGAATGAATGTACTGTACTGTACTCTATTTGGGAAATAAAGAATTTATTATTTTACGTTCTACATGAAAACAATCAATAGTGACCCAGTATGTACAGGTAACAAATTAAGAGGACTTAACCACTTCTTGCTGAATAAGGTTTTTAGTTTGTTATTTAAATCGAGAACAATGCTAAATGATAAAAGCAAAGTTTTCGTCTTCAACAGCATTGCCTTGCTAAAATCTAAAAAGGTTATCTAGATTCTGTATTAACTTTAAACGTTTTTACTTTACAGTCTGAATAAAAAAATGAGAGCCACAGCCCCAGGAGGTTTTCAGTTTACAGTGATGACGTTACCTCAAAGACTTACGGGGACAGTAAAGTTAAAACGTCTTAACGTCTTTAAAGCCCCTAAGCTTTAATACCCTCCTCGATATTACTCTTATTATTTTCGCGACGAAAAGAATGATTTAATTGTCATTAAGTATACTTTGCAGGTTTCAGGTCGTCAATAATAATGAGATATTCCGGCACACAACTTAAACTTAATAGCGTTTTGACGTTTACGTAATTTCTTATAACATCAATCATATTTAAAGTTATAACAAATTACTGGCCAACGTAATCTTCACGAAGTTACAGTAAAAGCCTTTATTACTACTTATTATTTGCTTGAAAAGAGGACTTTGTTTGAATATATTTATCTAAATAGGGTTTTCAAAACCACTATGGAACTAGAAAAAAATTATGATATTTGTATTAAAGATTTAAATGAGGCAAAAAATACATTTTTATAAAAAGTTTAGATAGAGAAATGATACTTTAGTGTCCTATACAACAAAATAGGATTAATTTTTAGTTATTTGGGCTTAATAACGTAAACATTTACGAATATAATCTTCCTACACTAGTTTAAAATAATATACAGTATTCTGTAGGTAATGAGTGCTTTAGCTCATTTTCTCTTTCTTCACGACTAAATGTTTGGCAGAGTGATTCAGTTTCGTTGCTGTCTGATGATCGTAATCTTGGCAACAACAATGCTTCATCATAAGGGAATACTAACCCCGAGCCAAAGTTCAGGAGGTATTTTAGGATTGCCTGATTCACAGGTCAACTAACTTCAGTATAATGCTGTAGTAACTTCTACTGTGAGTTCACATGAAATGGCTGAAACCTTTAAAGTTAATTATGTCATATATTGAAACCGCTATTGGCATCCATATTACTTCAAGGAAATATTTTTTATGTTGCTTAAAACTTCTTTATAGTTATTATTTTTTTCTATTTAAAGACCTGAATTTTTGACACTTCACTGATCCATAAAATATTGTTTCTATAATATCATAATGCTGTACTATTTGGAAATATTATATATATACTGGAATTTTAATTTATTAAATGGATAATGTTTATAGTATGTTATAGCATTAATAAAACTAGGGACTAAAGCTTAAATAATCTACCTTGATTGGCCATATTAGAGTTGAAAAAAAATCAAACTTTCCTCTAGCAAAAGGTGATATTTACACTCTATAATAAGTGTAAAAATCAAATGTTTAAGTATGGGCCACACCACTTTTATGTTTGAAAAAATTAGTTATTCTGACACAAAACAGGTCTAATAAGATTTTCTTTTTTTAAAATCACACATTAGTGAAACCAGCTTAATGTATAACTGTCCGAAATAGAAAAGTTATTAATAGAAAACAAATAAATAGCCACATATCACTTCAGAGGAGGCCTGGTTCTCGAGGTAGGATTAATGTAGGCTTTCGTTTTTGGAAAGACGCCACGTGTTTATATACCGGAAAGTTTTTTTTAGTTATAGTAATTAAGTTTTCAATTAATTTTAGTAATAAAAATTTCAATTAAATAAACTGTATTTAGTATGTGGATTTAAATTAACTATCGGTTTTAAGACATGATTAACTTATTACTAACTTTTCCACTATGGGAAATACTGATCAACTTTAATGATCATTAGGCCTTTTGTTGAAGCAAATTTACCTTCATCCCTTTTATTCAATTTATTAATCACAATAACAATATTACGAGAATATCCGTATCCATTTACTTCTCTTAACAATAGCTAGGTGAAGTAAGTTAAGCTTGTACTGATGTATTTTCAAGAAAATGTTTCACATACCTTGGATATGTGATTTTGTTTTAATAACAAAATGGAATTACTACCACACTTGGATTTGCGTAACTTAAAATAATATAAATGAATTGAAACCCCTTAATTTAACTATTTCAATAGCATCATATTTTTGAATTATGTAACCTTAATAATATATTAAAAATATAACCACACCACATAGGAAACGTAATTTTTATTGACAGATTTTCAATGAACATAGTGCCTTTTGTTCCTATAGTTACGTTTTGGGAGGATTGCCAAACGCTGATAGAAATAAACATCTGGCATTAACCACGTCTGGTCTTGTCCTTCATTAACACATCAATAACAATCGCGCCAATTCAACCTAATTTTATACTGCAGTCCTTAATTGTTTTATTTATTTTTTATTTATTAAAATATTATAACATAAAATCTAGAAAATAAAGTTAATCTGAAGTCGAATAAGTGTTTTTATTGAAGAGTTAAACTTATATTTTAAAGTTTTTTTTGGAATGCAATATGAACACATAGATCAATTATCTAAACTAATTTTCACTTAACATTTACCAGGATTATTTAACATATAGCTATTTTTAAATTGTTTCTAATTTTTGTCTTTGATATCTATACAAAACAGTCTATATAAATGGACGTGAAATTCAATTTGACTTTATTTCCAATGAAGTCAACTAAGTATGTCACGATGAAGCGGCTGTGTTCAAAGAAGACATAATTGCCTTGTTAACACATGGGACTGGTTTTATATTAATCATGTGCTATTCACAAAATATTGATTTGTTTTTTTAAGGATTTATCTTACTAGTAGTTTAAAGCAAAGTATAAAATACCAATATGGAGTGGAAAACTATGAAACAGTTATGTCGAACAATGATATAAATTTAACTGGAACACACTTCCATTTTTGCACCCTTGGGGACGAAGAAACAATTAACACTGTGCATCCGTAGAGAGTCATAAATTGAGTTGAGTGGCGGTTAGCCATTTAGCATACAGTAATTAAAACTGTTACGTTGGCCGGCGTTTATTAAAAGAATAGTTTTATGATACTAAAAACTTTTTTTTACGTAAATTTAGCTTAGACATTAAAGCTTTCAAGGCTTTAAGTTTAATATACTCATTTGTTCGCATATTGAATTCATTGCAATTGAATTAAAAAAGTTACATACCTTAAAAACAGTCAACATCGTTGTTGATGATTCCGAAAAAGACAGTTTGAATGTTGAAACTCCAGTAAATCATATTACTCAAGATTTGAATTGATGATAGTTTTTTAGGTATGTAACCTTTTTTTCTATTTAAGTTTAAACCACAATGTCCGAAAAGTGAACAAGAGAAAGAAAACATAAGAAAACTTAGTGAGAAAGAAATGGTAGGTTATTTGATCAAGAGATATTTAATAGCACAACAGTTATGGAGTGCTGCCTTAAAAGATTTTTAATAATTTTGCAATTTTGGCATAATTACAATATTATTACTATATTTGTATCTTATGAACAAAATTGTTTCCCTTTAATGTGTTGAATGTAAACTATGAATTCACCTCAGTTTACATCTCTCATATTAAATTTAAAGTACTCTAAAAATAAATTCTACGTGTCCTTAAAAGTGCTTAAGCTGTTTTTATTCTGTAACAGTATATTTCTGAGATGGTTTCATATGCAGACGGATTAAATCTTTTGTTGGATCAAATATACACTATTATTTTATCTATAAATATATTTACATCAGCGTCATCCTTTCCACTTCAATTTTTGAACTTTACTAAGGAGTGCATGATTGTTATAATACTTTTATTTCACCTTATTTATTTGGTGATAATGGTAATTGATGAAAACGTTACTACTTATTATTAATAGCTATAAAAATAATATTGCTGGGAAAAATTGCTACAAGTGTTTTAACGTTGTTATAGTTTTTATATTAATTTTATTTTCGAATTAATTTTTCTATTAATTTTAGACAAAATAATAGAAAAATACTATAATCTTTATTAGGTGATTTATTAGTATGCGTACGTTAATAGTTAATAAGCAAAAATAAGATATCATGCACACTTTTTCATATTATTAAGCCTCACCAAAATGTAAACACCTCATTAGCTTTCACTTTCAACAATATTGAACAATTAACAAAACAAATTGTCCATATTACTTTCATTTCAGTATTCAGTGAATGGAAAAGGTCCGAGAAAATTTGGCAGACACCCAGAGATATGAATTTGAAACGGGAACAAATAAGACTTGCACAGCCATGTCCCAGCAATAATTATCTGCCAACCCTATGACTCATGGAATGTATTTAATTATCTTGCCATTTTGGCATGATGTGAAAATACAATTTTTTCCTCTGATCGAAGTAATTTCCCTTGAATGCGTTCATTGTAGTGTTTGCTTTAATTTTGCATATTTTATTTTACAATATCGTTAAAATATTGTAAATTGTTTCTTGTAATTCTTTACTATTCCTCTTTTACTTTATTTCTCACTACAAAAAGCCAGCCAGAAACAAATTTGTTGTGGAATAGTGGTATTTTATAACGTAAATCTTTAGATCCTACAATCAGTTCATTCTAAATAAAGATATTTAGATCAATTTCCGATGTAAATTGTCGTCAATAAATCCCTTGTTTATTTTCCTAGCTCCGATGATTTGTTTCATGATATATATATGACATGAATTCATGATATATATATATTTATTTCAAATATCGACTTAATGCTTTAGCAATAAAATATAATTAATCTTTAGTATTAGTTTGAAAATTACAACGCTTTATCGGGAAATGTATTAATTAATTTAAGCAAAACTTGTATAATTTGTAAATTTGTGGAATTTGTAAAATGATAAAAAAATTACAACAATCCCACCGATAATAGACCAGTTATCCCTTTAATCAAAAGAGAAAAACTTCATTCGATTTCTTTATAATATTATTCAATACAAGTGATGAGCTATATATATTTATGAACAGGATATGTTAACCATTATGTTATCAGATAAACATAATTTTTCACAACAAAACCATCTTCGTTCAACCTTCCTCATAATATACGAAATAACCCACGAACAGGCATTTGGTGAATATCTCTAATTTTACTGAGCGGTTAAAATACATTTTTCGGTTTTTATTTATTATTTTTAGATTGTTTATGATAAAATACACTATGTTTTATAAATATATATTTGCAGTTAATCCTTGATATTTTTATAGGGAACATGATATTTTGAAAAAAAAAGTTTTAATATTTAAATCAGAACTTTCCTTGAGAAGTTAGACCCAACGTTTTTTTGCAACTCAATAACAGACAATTTAAATAGAACTTTGTAATAAGTTCTTATTTTAAGCTCTTAAATGAGAATTTGTACGAGTAATTTGAACGAGTAATTCTTTTAATAACCGTGAGTAAAGTATTAGCTGTTTGTTCTCAACATCGTTTTATTCTTACCCTGTAATTCTTTTTTTGCTCATGTACAGTTATTATTGCACTAATTATTATTTTGCCCTAATTGCCACGTAAAATATCATATACGAGCTATAACATTAAGCCTGCTAACTGCAACACCATAAGAGATCACACCTGTTGTATTGAAGGAATTAAAAAATCAAGGAAAAACTAAAATTTATATAAGAATTGTTATATAAATAAAAAAATACCTTATTTAATCCTTGTTAATCTTAAGGCGACATGTGCTTTGTTCCTTAGAATTAACCAGATCTGTAAGCATGAAAAACTACATGAATTTCGTTAAAATACTCCATCATTTGTTAATTATTTTATAAAAACTTACCACAATATTTTTTTTTTATTTCATACTTTTAAGGATGATGAAAATGTTTAAAGTGTTATATTACATCAAAGTTGAACTTGCCAGAAATGTGTTACTATTACAAGTCAGTTAACAATGACTCTGCATGTGTATAAATGAACTTCTTACTTTCTTTCATTACCACATTTATTTAACAAAAATGTTTCTTAAAAATTTAATTCAACACAATTCTGCATTTAATTTGAATTTATCATGATAGGTTTAAGCCGATTTGAAACGGAAGTGTTAGCAAATTTAAATTTCCGGTACACGTTGAATCCGACAAACTGGCACAAGCCACTTCAAACGTCATCCTGCCCATGTTTCCAATTATTACTTATATTTCAAATGATCTAGGTCTCGATTATTCACTTGTACTATTCATAACTTTATAGTTATCTAATGATAAAAGGATTTTTATTGCTACGTGTAATTTTGGCGAAAGGCTTCTTGAAAGTATGTCTTTGTAGAGTTTGGCGTGTGACTTTAAATCTAAATAAACAGACAGTCGGATCAAAATAAATAAAATGTATTCAAAATTTAAGTTATCAGGTTACGAAGGCCTAATGTTGGAACCATCCACAATGTGAATAGCTTACTTTAACTTATTTCGTATCACGACCAATAGATCATTTGACGACTTTATTAACAATAGTATATGTTTAAGATTACCTTAGGAAAAATAAGGTTGACAGGTTTGTACTCTACGTTAGTGCAATGTGGGAAGGACTTGTAGGAAATCAAAACCGTGTCTTTCATCCGTCACATAAAACGAAATCGTTCTTGGGTGATCTCCAGGATCTCGTAGATGAAACTATAAATAAACCACTCGAATATTCGTTGGAGTTCGCAAGCCGTAAAATTTATTTCAAATAGTAATTTTTATTATTGACTATTGTTTATCGTGTACGCAACTAACTTCGAAAATATGTTTTTTAATAAAGCGTTTTTTGTTTTAGGAAAGCGATTTAATTCAGATATGTTGATCAGTCTCCTTATTTTAGTAAGTATTGGCCATTTTTTATATTAAAGTTTGACAGTTTACAAAGAGTTAAGTGAGACAATTTATTTCCAGATTATGCCGTATTGTATACTGCATGTATAACGTTAAAGAAATATTTGTTTTGATGTTTACCCGCTATTAATTTCTATGTCGAGGTTTTAAAATTAAAGCAGTCAAAATACAAAGAAACATACAAACGCAGTATTTCCAAAATTTTAAATGTCTGAATATTTTTAACTCGCTTGTTAAGTTCAAAATATAATTTTGCTTCTCACATATGTAGACTTATTAAAAGTACTGAAGCGTTGATAACATTGTATTTTTTGGCTCATTATTGGAACATTGCTTAAAACGTTGACCAACCCAGGTAGGTATTTTAAGTCAAGTATGAATGACAGATGAGTGAAGGATGATTATGGTGCAATTCTGTAGTCTTGTTACTGACTAAGGCCGACATATTCCTTAGACAGGACTGTAGCCCAACAGCCAATGGCAACTAAGGAACCTATATTTTAACAGGGGATCCGAACCACAATAATTTTTTGAGAACGTTAATCCCCACTAGGGAACACCGTGTCCTCGAGTCATCTCTCATAACCATCCACAATTCGTTACCTCTAAGTAGCTGGATTACAGGGCATGCCACAGTTCTAAATTTTATATTACTTAAATTAAATCTTGATAGCCAAACAACAGAGATTTTAATGTGGTTTTCGTATGAATTATCTAATATTAAACTTTAGTAAAGAAAATACGATTAGCTGATACATGAATATTTATTTTTATTTTTAAAAATAAATATACAAGGTAAATCAAAAGCCTTCCTTACTTTTTTCCAAACATTAGACCTGATCAGAATCCACCCCTAAATATTCGTTGGTAATTATTCCACTTTGACCGGGTGTTCATCTGTAACAGCCACCTGGATTCTGCCAAATTGGTTGAAATTTTTATTTTTCAAATGTAAAGGTGGCGTTGATATGCACTATTTTAAACCAGAAAGTTACACAGCCGTTCTTGAAAATTTTGATTCATTCTCAAGTCATGAGAGCTTATCATAATTTAATTACTAACATAGAACATTTCTACGTTATGATTTTGTAAAATTAAGTCCTTAATCTAAAAATAATGATGACAACAAACCAGCGCCAATAATTGTTGAATCAGAACCACTTGATTCGGGTTTATTTTAAATTTTCAGCCGCCATTTTGTAAAGAGACAAATAACTTTGTATTCTTGAGAATAGGAAAGTACAAAGGAAGCATTCGGATCAATAATTATAAGCTATTTTCTCATGCCAAATCTAATACGACAAACGAGATTTTGAGTTTTTTACATAGAATCTTTCAATAATGTCATTAAGTATTTTAAATCGGAGTTCAATATTCGATTCAACGTTGCTTTTATTCGAATAAATGTGGAAAAAGTGGGAGGGGAATTTAAAACAAACCATGATATCTACACTACGTATGATACTATTTCATTTAAAACCGTTATAGCTTTATAATGAAGTTGATTCAGCACTGCTCTACATTTGTCATTTCTAATTCAGACTTGATGCAACCTGCCGGCGGAAGAGAGCCAAGACTGTCTCAGAAATAACATACCTTGACCTTGACTGGCCCTGGTCCCCGGGCCTGAGCCACTAGTGTCAATAGTGACTTCACTTCGTCACATACGTCACCTTGACTGGCCCTGGCCCCCGGGCCTGAGCCACCAGTGTCAATAGTGACTTCACTTCGTCACATACGTCACCTTGACTGGCCCTGGCCCCCGGGCCTGAGCCACCAGTGTCAATAGTGACTTCACTTCGTCACATACGTCACCTTGACTGGCCCTGGCCCCCGGGCCTGAGCCACCAGTGTCAATAGTGACTTCACTTCGTCACATACGTCACCTTGACTGGCCCTGGCCCCCGGGCCTGAGCCACCAGTGTCAATAGTGACTTCACTTCGTCACATACGTCACCTTGACTGGCCCTGGCCCCCGGGCCTGAGCCACCAGTGTCAATAGTGACTTCACTTCGTCACATACGTCACCTTGACTGGCCCTGGCCCCCGGGCCTGAGCCACCAGTGTCAATAGTGACTTCACTTCGTCACATACATCACCTTGACTGGCCCTGGCCCCCGGGCCCGAGCCACCAGTGTCAATAGTGACTTCACTTCGTCACATACGTCACCTTGACTGGCCCTGGCCCCCGGGCCTGAGCCACCAGTGTCAATAGTGACTTCACTTCGTCACATACATCACCTTGACTGGCCCTGGCCCCCGGGCCCGAGCCACCAGTGTCAATAGTGACTTCACTTCGTCACATACGTAACCTTGACTGGCCCTGGCCCCCGGGCCTGAGCCACCAGTGTCAATAGTGACTTCACTTCGATACCCTGACACCTCGATTCATGTTCCCTACGTAACAATTCCATGTGTGATACAGCCTGCGTAGCAGCTAGCAGCATATTACATTGTAAACTCAAAATTAAGCAAAAATGTGGAAAGAAAAGCTACGTAGCTTGTCTTTGAGGGTTAACGATAATACAGTAAACATGTTAAACTGTGCAAAGATTTCTGAAATAGTTATAAGTAATAAGGTTTAGTTTATGTTTTGAACTGAAGATGGTAAAAATGGTAGGAAAGATAAAATTATCAAATTTATTATACCTTTAATAGTAATAGATTATTTAGTACCAACTATAGCATTCTAGATAGAGGCCTACAAGATAAGATAGACGTAGTGAAAATTTTACTCGATGAACATCAACCTGACTTTTTCCTTGCCTGTGAACACGGCCTATCAGCAGACAAACTCCAAATGATTAAAATACACAACTACTCACTTGTTATTTTGCTAGGGAGGATATGAAAATAGGAGGTGTTGCAATTTTCAAAAATGATTCTTCCAGGACTGAAACAGTAAAACTTTTGAACATTAGTGATAAGTATATATAAATGATGGATTTTGAATGTACGGAGATAAAAATACAAATAGGCCATAGGAATCTGATTATTGGTGAAATTTACAGAAGCCCAGATAGTGATTTGAATAAATTTTTTGATCTTCTCAATTCATATTTGACAGACTTGTACCAGAATGGACAAAACAATGAATTATGTATTGGTGGTGAATGGAATATAAATATCTTATCACCAGACCACAAAACAAAAACATTCATTGATGTCTTGAATAGCTTTGGACTTAAAACCACGATTAATGATCCGACTAGAATTTCAGAAACTACTGCCACTAGTATAGACAATTTCATTACAAATATTTTTACTTGCACAACATCAGTTTTTGAACCAATGATATCGGACCACCATGCGATAAAGATAACTTTTCCCAATTTCACAAAGACAGAAAAATTAACCAAAACCAAACAAGTCAGGGCAATGAATACAGACCAGCTAGATGAACTTAAATTAAGGTTTAGACATGAATCCTGGAGTGATATTTATTTAGCACAGAATATGAATGATAAATATGACGCCTTTATCGATACTTTAAGTTATTACTACAACATTGCCTGTCCACTGAAAAATATAAAAATTAAGATTAATAGTAAACTAAAGTGGCACAGTCAAGAAATAAAAGAACTAAAATCAGTTTCTATGCAGACCTACCTTAGATGGAAAGAAAATAAAACTGACCAAAACAAAGCAACAATGAAATCAGCTCAAAAGCATCTCAGAGATTGTGTTAAAAGAACTAAAAGTGACCGGTACTCAAACAGGTTGAACAAAGCTGATAATAAACCTAAGGAATCATGGAATATTATCAATAATCATAGGGGTTTAACAAAAAAGCCTGAGAAAAATTTAGTAATAAAAATAGACGATAAGCCAATAGAAAAACCTGACATAGTATGCAATAGTATAAATGATTATTTTGTAAATGTGGCAAATGATTTGACTGGCAACATTATAAGGAAACCATTACACTACAATCCATTAAATAGTAATAGAGAAACTTTCAACTTTACTGAAATAACCGAAAATAGCCTAGCAGAAATATTTAAAAAATTTTCCCCAAAAACTTCAACTGGCCTAGACGATCTAAATATGAAGGTCCTTAAGCATTGTCAAACTGAAATATTGAAACCGACTGTCCACCTGATAAATTTTTCTCTCAAGAACGGGGTGTTCCCAGATGGCTGTAAGAGGGCTAAGATCAAACCAATTTTCAAGAAGGGGGATGAGTGGGAGGTGTGTAACTATCGCCCAATCTCACTCCTACCGGTTTTTTTCCAAATTAATTGAAAACGTGGCCGCCGAACAGCTGACTGCCTTTCTGGAGAGGAATCTTCTTCTTTGTGAGAGGCAGTTTGGTTTTCGGAAATCAAGATCCACAAATTTGGCATTAATAGAATTTTTAAACTTCTGTATCAGCGCGGTTGATGCCGGTGAGTCAGTTGTAAGCTGTTTTGCTGATCTGTCAAAGGCGTTTGACTGTGTTGATGCAGAAGTCTTGCTAGAGAAATTGGCAAATCTGGGGGTCAATAATCTAGCATTAAAATGGTTCAAATCATACTTGGAAAATAGAACCCAAGTCACTGAAATTTTTCATGAAACAAAATCAAAAGTCACAACAGTAAAATCCGATCCAAAACTCATCACTAGGGGGGTGCCTCAAGGTTAAATCCTAGGGCCTTTCCTTTTTCTGGTGTACATCAACGACATTTCTGATGATATACCAGAAGAAAATCTTTTCATTTTTGCTGACGACACAACTCTGGTCACCAAAAATAAAGACTTCGATTTGCTCAAGCAGATTCTTTTTTTCAAAATCAATGAATTGGCTCAATTTTTTGAAAACAACAGACTGAAATTGAACCCAGAGAAAACAAACTATATTTGTTTACAAACGATACAAAAACAGCATTCAAAAACAAATCAAGTTCCTATCGTTATGATAGGAGACACAGAGTAGGAGGCCTAAAAGCCTTGAATAAATGCCCTTCCATTAATGGAGTACAAGATGACGCTCCTAAAACTCATCGAGTCAACGGGAAAGAGAAGAAGTATCAAGTAAGAAGTAAGATTGACTATAAATAAATTAATCCAAGCTAAACTGAACGCGATGCACCATTTCATCGCGTTTTTGAATTCTACGATTTATTTTGAGAAGTTTTTATATTTTGTCTTTTTCAACCCCAATGGTTAAAAGATAAGTGTAGTTAAAGTTTGATTTCATCATATTTTAAACGCCTTGTGTCAACTTAATTGCACCATCTGATGCATTCACTATGGAGAATAAGAAGACTTAAAACGTACTCATTTTTATGAGTGAATTTCGACCAAAAAATTGTAATTGAATCTTAACTTATATAAAATATTTTAAGGCACTTCCATCAATGAATACACTATTCATTGCTTCCATTCTTTGATATGGTTTATTTAACCCATTCGTTTTCAATATATAGACTACAGACCACCGACGATTTCTCAATACATTTCATAATGGGGAAAAATAAAACTTTAACTGTTCATATCTCCTTAAACATTGGATTTAAGAAAGAAAAATCAAAATTAAGTGTCAGCCATATTGTAAAATGGTGACCATTTACCAGAAAACAGAATTCATAATTTTTACTGTTTTGAAAAGTAGTTAAAGTACCCTATTTATAGTTTTCTCTAAATCTGGTGCTAAAATAAAGTTTCTGACATGCTTAAGGTGACGCTCTTAAGTTAGACACCCTCTGTATAGGCCTACCACTTAACGTCAGTATGGCATTCATTTATAGCAATTAATGATTTATCTACCAATCAAAAGACAGAAAGAAAAAATCTATCAATAGAATGTGAGAAAACGCTTGCCGAGTTTTATATTTAGAGTGTAATCGATACTTGTAGAAGTTTTAATCAATACATCCGTACGATCATAGTTTTATCATTGACAGATGTAATGAAAACTTATTATTCCCGGAAATAAAATAAAATCAATTGTTTGGTAAAGAAACACAGTTGATCACGGCGATGAAATCTGTTCGAGAGCCGGGAGAAGTTTGTAGTTTATTGCTCTCATTTCCCGCGCTGTTGAGGCGGTCGTGTCTACAAGATCATTAGTGATTTCAGACTTTGCCCAAATGTTTCCTTTTACGTCGAAACTTCGACAACATAAATATTTAAAGACACAGAGTGTGGACTGATGTTATTAAATTATTTTTAGTTAAAATCTTGTTCATTTAACAGCAAATATGTTTCTCAAAACCGATATTGATTTATTGTTTTTTATCTTGTGACAAAATTATATTAGAGGGGGCTACCCCGATACAAGTTAACAAGTCTAGACCTAATGAGGGTGTGAGTGTACATGTTGAGTTCGGTACGCATCGTTCTGCCTCCCTCTTACAAGTTGACGAACATCGAACATCGTTCTGTCTCCCTCTCGCAAGGTCATCCTCGGCCTCCTCGCAACGAACATCCTGTCGAGACGACTCGATGGAATGTACTGTTACCGAACCTCAGCTATCTTCTGTCCCCTTGGTCATTAGCACGAAAAAACTGTCTTGTTACAGATTAAGCCTGACGATAAACGATAAGCGATATTTCGTTTTTGAAAAATCGTTTCTTGTAGTTGATGACTACCGGATATACACTTGTAGCAGCGAACCGCATGAACATTTCCTACATATAAATATATATAAAGATAATTTATTAAGGAAATAATAAACTAACACCTTCTTACAAATAAGTTGCTGAATAACAAAGGTTGCAGAATACAAAGGATCATAAAACGCTTTATAGCTTATTAGTTGAAAGAACATCAATCAATAAATTGTATAGAATACGTAAATATCCTGAAAGATATTAGTTTTAAGAACATTGATTACTTTAAATTGTAAAATATATTTAAACATGTAGTTTTCATCAAACTATAAGAGATACTTCATTTACCACTCAAGTCACACACTAAACGTTAATATTATTTCGCTGTGATCGTTCCATTTTTTTCTATTGTCCGTTTGTTTTGTCACAATTCCAAAGAGCGGCGTTCTTCAGCTTGGTTTAAACGCATTTCAATGTAAACAATATTTGGCATTGTTATGAAAAATCTCCCACATCTATTTTACTTTGAACTTAGTGTAAATTAGGTATAGATTAAGTTGAAGAACTTAAATCAAACTTAACCTTAGGTTTTCAATCATATATTTTTATTTATTTACAACTATCTTTTTAATGCATTTATGCATTAGATCTCAATAGTTTAATATGGTACAAGCTACAAGATGCGTAACTGGGCCACCCACATTTAGTCGTTGTGTAAATGATAGATGGCCACATAAAATGGTCGAGAGTGACACTAAATCTTATCACTAACTTACGGTCTTGTGCCTTTGTTCCACCATTATGAATTAAATATTCGTGTAGTGACATTATGCAAACATAGTTGTTTCATACAATGAAAACCAGTGAAATCTGTATTACCTAAAAATTAGTGACGTAACCAAAGGGAGGGAGACCCAGGGCTCATGTTATAGTTGAGGTCTACCAGGTAATTACCTAAAATAACGCGTTCTTCAATTTTTGTGTCAGCAAAACCTTCGTCAACCCTTCCTAATCTTTCCTATTTATCTAAATATCCCGATGTAACTTGAAATTTGGTTTCTTTTAGCTTATGACTACCGGCTATACACTTGTAGCAGCAAACGACATGAGCATATCCCATATTATTCTTATTATAATACAAAATATGTTATCAGTTATTCGTTTATGATGGATTGAAATATAGTTTTAAGCACATAATTCACTGACTATGGAAGTCTGCTGCAGTGGAGGTATCATCCACGTTAAACGTTATCATCTAACCTTTTAACGCAGAGGTGTTTAAACTCTTTTTTTCATAATACTATGGCACCTTAAAACAATCCATATGAAACTACACGACTACGATATTGTGGATATATCTCTGTAACTATATTAACTTTACTGCTTCATCTCAAGACACAGGAAACAGGAACGTTTCATCGATTTTTAAAGTATAATGTTCCAATACCAGCAAAAGGGTTCCGTTTATGTTTGATGAATTCTTGTATAACTGGCGCCAAATCTTAAGGCCCACGCCATCCATAAGCCCAATGCTAAAATTAACATTAGTCTTATGGACTGCGTGGGCCTTAAGATTTGGCACCAGCTCTAAGTTATTAATTCATCCATTCTATTTACTGAGGCTACTAGCGTATCCATTAGTGCTACGATAAAATAGTCCTCATAAAAACCCGTAAAATGCGTAGTCCTCGGTAAAATTGCGTAGTTTCAGATTAAAATGTATTTCCTACTTAATAGTATGACTTAAATGGAAAACAATAATATTTGGTTTTGAGATAGCTTTAATATTGTATTTAATTAACCGATTTTGCTACTTACAGACGACGTAAGAAAACCAAAATATTACCTTTAAAGATATTTCCCAAAGAGGCTTTCATATTGTTCTTGCTATTTAAAACAATCAGCTAATTCTCTGATTCATTCGTGTTAGGTTAGACTGACAACAATGAGCAACTATCGTGTATCGAACGCATTGACCTATCGATTGGTGAAATGAGTGACAAATAAATTAAACCGCCAACAATGCAACAGTGAATCACAATTAATAACAAAAACCTATAAGCCACTCTGGATGTAATCGATGGTTCACCATCAAAGCTAACGTACTAAAGTTTGCAGTTTTAGTACATTATAAACGAACAGCTGACGTCCTCGACATCAGTTGATTCTTTTTCTCCCCAGGGCAAAAAGAGCTTCTTTAGGCCCGCAACACGTAATAAAAACCGTCATTTTCGCAACGGTATGACGAAAAATGATTTTTTTCTTTGACATTGGTTTAGCAGAACAAACTTGACCAAATCAGCTTGTTTAAGGAAGTTAAACTTGTATATTAAATACAATGTTAATGGTTTGCTTTCATATGTCATACGTAAAAATGCTCAGGTTATGTTTAGCGGTAATGTTTAAAGCCTTGTTTACTATCTCTGTTAACCCAGATAACCAAATATTTAGCCGGATTCAGTTGAGTCTGAATACATTTTGCTAGTCCATTGAACTTTACTTGGCGACTCGCCAGATATCATTTGGTGCCTCGTGCAATCATAAGGGATTTCGTCACAGATCAACAAATCAATGACGAAGCAAAATATCACCAAGATTTAAAGTTTGAGTTTCTTCTATCTATCGTTAAAAAATTAACCTGCAATAAAAAATAAAAATGTACCTGGTAATGATCAAATTATAATACAACTGGTAACGATAAAATATGTTATGAATTTAAAAAGTTTAGAGTACCAGAGTCCATTCAACAATCAGTCGAATTAAATAAGTTGTCAAATTTTTTACATCACAGCATGATTAAAAAGCGGTGACATGTCGCAAAGCGGGGAAGTCAAAGCGGGCTGCTGCTGAGCCTGCTGGAACCTCACGAGAACTCATGAGAATGGATCATTAAATTATTGTTCTCTTTAATTTATTCGAATCAGTGAATGGGGTGGATAAGTGACCTGACTTTGAAGAAGAACCTGATTGTTATAATATTTTCCACAAAACATTATGGAGGATTATTTTTTGCCTCGTAAATGCAAGCAGGAAGTAAGTTCAAGAAAATCAACCGAAATAGTATATTTCGCAACTAGGGCCGAAAATTAGGTTTTGCAGGCTCGAGATCGTGTTTCAAATTCAAGACGAAGTCGGTGGAAAATTAACACCCGATCAAAATGAAGTATTTACCACTCAGCAACTATTGACGGTGATTTAAAATCAATACCTTGGGGAATATTTGCTTTCATCCAGCTGACGATAAAGAGCTGTTTTCATCCTCCATGACGTATGTAAAAGAGGTAATTTCGTTGTAGTGTGGTAAAAAGCAAATTAATCAGAAAACTTATTCTGTAAATTGACTGTTGCATCACTTATTCGTATGTTTATCGTACATTATTTGACTTAAAGCCGGAATTACTTGCCTTAAGTTGTCCTTATAATTGTTATAAATATAAATTTCAAGAGCTCTTTTTAAACACCAGCCGATACTATACATAACTTTTTTTGTTTAAACTGTTCAGAAACAATATAATTTGACTTTATTAGACTTTATCACCAGCGCTAAATGACTATATATCTACCTAATAACAAAATCGACTAACAATGCAAGCTATGCAGTTTTTACCTAATAAAAATACCGTACACAGAATCCAGAGTTACAAAATAGAGTATCTTCAAAACCATTTCAAAGTCGTTTCAATCGAAGGTAAATTTAGCAAATAGAATGGACGATCGTCAAATAACAGTGGATATTTAGGAAGAGACCGAGTCTGGGAATCAGAAACGACAACCAGTGCGGCGCCGAGACAATGCGACCGACCCAAACAACTTGGGATCCAACACTGAACGATGTTTAATTAAGCTGGATATTCATCTGATGATTTGTGCCGCTTTACAGATTTAAACCATCCTTCCTAACTTGGGGTTTTAGTTTTAGCCAGGAAACAAAGTTTATCGGAAACGTACGGAGATCCTTTTAAATTCTTAATATTGTTTTTTACCGCAAAACATCTTAAACACGGATAGTATATTTCTCAAAACGACAATTAATTTTTTTATGCTGTGTATTTAAACCTGCTGATTTCATATTTTTTACTTGATAACTGTTTTCAAGTCGAAAAACTAAAAATATTCCAATTTAGTTTAGGAATATTCTTACTAAATTAGAGGGAGCTCAGAATTATAGGGGACAAAGTCTTTTCTAAAACGTTTGGTTTGTTTATTTTACAGGCTACAGTCTGCACTATGGAAATACAGGATCTTACTAAAAATGTTTTTAAATATAATACAACAGTGATTAGTCTATGATTTTATATAAATATTTGTAGAGCTGTTAAATCTATATTACAGTCTTATTTAGTTTTTCATTGAGGAAAATATCACAAACACAACGAGTTACTAGCATACATAGGAATAATATTAACTTTTTTTAATTCTTTCAAACCTTTTACTAATTTCAAACATCAAATTTGTCAATCTGAAACAAGCTATTCACGAAAAAATTGACCTGTTTTAATGCAGTATATTAAGAGAATTTATTATGAATTTTTAAAATTGTACCTGTTGAGACAAAATTAATGTAGTTTCCGTTCCTTTCAGTTTCACGTTTATTTGTGTCAAAACAATTTCTATTTTTTCAGTTGGATATCACGAATAAAAATAATTACACCTGTGTTCGTTTTGAATTACAATTCACCTTAGGTCACTTTAGCTCATGTTCACTGTTTACAAAATGAATAAAATTATCAATTATTTCAATATATTTTACGTATTGAGATATGTAAGGGTATGTTTTAAAGGGAATTCTGTAAACGATTAAAAACTGTATAGTATTTAAATTGAAGAATGAAAAAAAGAGGAATGAATGGATTGCACGCATTTGCTGGATGGGAATAACAATTTAAATAAAATCCTCTTAGTTTTTTCCGGTATCGTTTTGTTGTGTTTCCAAATAATTTTTAAAACCGGGTTCCAAAGTATGGCAAAATTCATTTCTCTTTATTATTCCCTCAAAACCTTTATTTTTGTAATAAATTATTTCGACTTTTATTATATTTCGCAATAACATATCATACACCGCTTACCCTGTGTGTATATAAAAACAAATACAAAACAAATAATGAATATTTTCGCCATCGAATTGCATTTCGTTGTGAGTTGGATATTTAATTTATTTCAGATTGACTTATTATTAGTGACTTATTACTTATTCAGTTGTTACCAACCAGAATTATAAAAAAATACGCAGAGCGCCAGATTTTTACCGTCTTTATGTAGTTGATAATTTTATAAGCTGATAAATATATATTTTTAGTTTATTATTTTCCAGTCTCATTAGTTGTATGATACGTAACTAGTGGCTGCAAGCTACATTCGCATAAGGCTTTCGTTAAAGCATAGCCATATGGCTATAGTTATAGTCAAAGTAATTTTTATTTAGAACTGTATTTATTTGGAAATAGCTGTTCATGCTTCTACTCTAAGTTACAAAGGCTACGTCGACAGCTTTCTTTTTACTTCAGTTTGTTCACTTGTTTATTCATCCTATAAGGTAAAAGATTTAAACTTTAAATGCCCAAGGAACAAAGCTCTAAAAGAATTTGAGCAGTGAAATAGGGTGAAAACCTTTCCATTATAATACATTATAGAACATCTTTCCACAGTTTCGTTGAAGTTGGATGTACGGTTTGGTAATGAATGAAAGACAGATAGACATATTGATATATGTCCCTATGTCATGGCACAATCCATCGTCATTTACTACTATTTTACATCAGACAAACGGAGAAAAAGTTATTTTTTATGATACCGACCTTATAACAGGTAAAATTTAACAAGGGGGTACACAGTCAAACACGGGACACCATAACCCAAAGAAAAAATTATACCCTTCATTTTAGTAGTAGAATGTAACTTAAAAATACGTGGCTTCAAAATGTAGCATAAAGTAGTAGACTGTAGTGACGTTTTTAATAAAGCAACAATCAAAACAATAAAAATAGTCTTTGGAAAACAAGGCAGAGAGAAAAACTGTACATTAAAACATATAATGAATTAAAATAATTGTTTTCGGAATTGATAAATTATTTAGACTCTATGAATACAGCTCTTTCTTGAAAAAGCTACGCCACATAAGTAAAGGTATGAACGAGCTTAATTTTATTTTATTACTATCGCGTATTTTCACGATACGATTAAATAATCCATGAAAAATATCACCTCCAGATTTTCTTTTACGTTCAAATGAATGGAGTTTATACTTTTTATTCAGGTTTCAAAAGGCACGTGGAGAAGACAAAGTCAATAATTAGGCCCGTTACTGCTACGATAAAATATTTCCCCAGAGGGAAAGTCATGATAAGTACTGAACATACTGAACGTTTTGTTTTTGTACCCCAGTAATCAACAAAATGTATAATCTACTGTTTAATATTCGTAATGTCGTATCCACTAGCATAATGAGATAAACTAATTGAGTATTATCAGATCAGTTAAAACCTTTTGAATGTCTGAACGTAAGTTTCGTCTCTAAATGAAATTACTATATTTTAATTATTAATCTAATAAATTATGATAAATACATGTTTTTCTCTTCTAGGCAAATTAAAATGAATAAAATATATGAATGAAACTCAAAATTAATTTTAATTGAATCCTTGGTGATCTATTGAAAAAATACTGAATACTGAACGTTTTACTAAATAATTTATGGTAATATTACTAAATATTACTTTATTGAATATCTTAAATACGAGTAAGTATAACTATATGCAAAGGCTTAATGTTAGTATATGAAATACCATGCTTGTTAGTCAGGGCGAGCACTTGAGTTTCGGCGATAGTTACTTGGATAAGGCAATCTGGCCGTTCCGGTCTGCATAATTAACTAACCATCTTTTCGCGAAATATAACGAGCAGGTAAAATATTTAATCGTGCTTTTCCATGACCCATAATAACTCTAAGTTAACGCTAAAGTTATATTAAAATCAATTGGTGTATAGTCTAAGATTTTAGGCACAGGAATGTAAATTAAGCTAACGAATAATGTAATGAATATGCTTACGAAGAGTAACCTCCCTGATAAAAGTCCCTGGAAATCCCTGCTGTGCTTAAGCTACCATACTGAGAAAAAACCTTTTTGGTTTGTACATGTCCAAACGTTTTTGAATTTACATGAAAACTTTAAGACATTGAGATTAAATAGCGTTTTCATTACTCTAAACACGAAAATACACTTTCTAAACGTAAAATGAGTTAAGAAAATAAGTTATTCCCGCTGCTGCACGGCAAAATTACATAACGTTAACTTTCTGTGCGTATGACGGAAAGTAACCGTTATGGGATTTTGCGGTGCAGACCGATCAGCTGTTGCATTATTGTATCTCCCGCTACTGCACGGCAAAATTACATAGCGTTTACTTTCTGTGCGTATGTGGTGGACGGAAAGTAACCGTTATGGGATTTTGGGGTGCAGACTGATCAGCTGTTGTATTACTGTACCTCGACATAAGCACGGAAACTCAGCGTTATGAGTTCGGTTTTTTTTCTTGATACTAAGTGGAATAAACAAAAATATTCATGTTGTTTACAAGTTTTTCGATACCGTAATAAAAAAATGTTCATTACTCGTCTCAAAAGCTATCGAGTCATGGGACTCGATAGCTTTTTCCACGCTCGGCTGCGCCTCGCGCGTAAATGCAATCTCGCCCCGCAATAGGTCACTTTCGAGACTAGTAATGAACACTACTATTTTCTACAGGACATAATTTAAGTAAAATTGATATGAACATATAAAATGTATTTGAAAAATAAGTGCTGATATTATTTATTTCAAAAAATTTGTTCATGAATACTCCTTCCATTAGGAAGTTGACCGACTTTAAAATAATTGTCGTATCTTTATTTTACATTTACAAGCTCTCCAAAGAATCAGTATCTTATAAACTTCCCTACGGCTTTAAAGTATATCGTTTTAATGATTTTTGTGCCTAATCACTGGTATATTTTTAGGATTCAATGATATAGTTTACCATCCTCTACGATCAATAGGTTTCGTCCCGTTGAAAATGTATTTTACATCAAATTTTTAAAGGAGTAAATCGATTGAAAACGTTAAAAACAATGGAAGTTGATTCTTTCCAACGAGTACGGTCCCTAAAAAACTTATTAAAATAGATATACATTCTTTGGTCAATAAATTAAATGCCGTAATGTTTTGTTGAAATATGAACAGAAAATAATTGGGGCTCACATAATGCTACAATATATTCTTGTATATAATTTTTAAATAGTCTGATGAATAAAAATATAAGCCTTAAAAGGTTTGCATGGTTTTAATATTCAAAGAAATCTCACTTTATAAAGTTAAAATCAGACTAATTGGGTTGCGTTTCTTTGTTTTTGTACCCCAGTAATCAACAAAATGTTTAATCTACTGTTTAATATTCATAATGTCGTATCCATTAGCATAATGAGATAAACTAATTGAGTATTATCAGATCACTTAAAACCTTTTGAATGACTGAACGTAAGTTTCATCTCTAAATGAAATAACTATATTTTAATTATTAATTATGATAAATATATGTTTTTCTCTTTTAGGCAAATTAAATATATTTTCCCTCGTTTTTATAAGCAATCAGGGCACCGATGCCACGTGATTGGGAGGAAGTTACGTGATGCTGACTGGTGAAACGGCTGCTCGTGGCCACTCGGCGTTGGAAAGCAAAACTTTATTAACTTGCTCTACCTTTAAAAAAGTACACTAAGTAAAAAACTTATTATTTTGATCTATCTAGTCGTTAAGAGGGCAAGTCGTTTCCTTTGCATTGCTCTGCATATTTCTCAAACACCTGTTTCAATCTAAAAAAAATAGCAAAAGTGAAGCTATACCCAATCACCCTGTGATTATGACCTTTGGAATGTTCCTCAAGGGTTTAAGATTATTTTACGTTTTAAAATTTCTTCTTTCATTCTAAAAAAAGCATTTTCAATCTTAATTTTTTTGCTTGAATACCTCATTTATTCATATTAAACACGACGTTTTGACTTTCTCACCAAACCTACTAGAAGAATATATGATAGCCACATAATGAACTGCCAATTAAACGTGAAATGTAATTTACATTGATTGAATAAGATATTACTTTAAAAATGTTTACCTAATTTCAGGGAATCATTGTGTTAAAATGGTTACAAAGCAATTTTTTGTATTGCAAAAAATTGCAAGTATTTAATATTTATATTGTTTATTATTAATTATTGCAATTTGTAATGTAGTTATCACATATAATTTATCCTTTTATATATAAAAAAATATATAATTCTTTTCTCACTTTATATAATATATATAAAAACTTATCTCAACCTATCTCACCCATCTCATCTATCTCAACCTACCTCACCTATCTCAAGTGTATTGATTAAACCAATTTGGTTTATTAGTTTTCCTATTGTCTATTAATTGCCCAAAACAATCCACGCCATCAATGGCCAAGGTGTTTTGCAGAGGAAATGTGGTTTTACATCTATTTCGGTTCAACGCTCCATCGACTCAGAATAACAAAATCCTTAACCGGAATCAGTCGGATCGGAATACATTTGGCTTTTCCATTGAACTCGGCAGCCCGCCAAAAACTTTTCCGTTCTACCATCTTAGACGTCACCGTCATATAACCAATCACAACACTCTTATTCTTTTGCATTTTTTGTATAAATTTGCTGAATTAAAAATTAATATTTTGGTTGAATAGAATGAAATAAAGTAATATATACCTCACCCTGTATTTGCAATAAAATGCAGAAAAAACATACGATGATGATGAGGAAATTAATATCAGCACATTTTACCGGCGATCCTCCCAAATTAGTTGGTAATTGTCACAAATTGTTGCAAATTGTTGCAAATTGTCACAAACTAGCAGCTGTTTGTGGCAATTTTTCTCGAGTTAGAAATTATGTAGCTAAATTAATAATAATTTGGTGTTTAATTAGTGTTTTATATACTTATTATTTAAAATTAATAATTGTATAAAACACCATCTTGGATATACTAAATTCTTGTAAATTAGTTTTTTTTTCTTCGGACACTACGGGTTTCTTTGGCCAGAGGGACCAGAAGGAACAAAACTCGACTGTTGTTTTTGAAACATTGTATTCACAAAGAAATAAAGCTCCCGTTAAGAGTTGGTGATTTAAGATCATGTCAAAGATCCCCTCTTATGTCCATGAATATTCAACGGAGAGAGTGCGTCTGGAAAGCACAATGACAACCGTGCGGCGCGGCGCAGTGTCAATACGGCAGGCACTAACCCAAACAACTTCGGGGGATCCAACAACGCTTAAACATTTAATGAAGCTTGATATCCGGCCAAATCGATGATTTGATTTGTTTTGGAAAGTTTATTTATGGACCTAAATTAATTTTTTCCATGCAAACACAAATATCAAACCTATGATACTTATGAACAATCTTTATTATGTTTGCAGGAGTTTCGTACTCGCTGATTGACGTTTTACTTTGTAGAGAAACATTTATTTGCTAGCGGAAAACATTTTTATATAAAAACTTCTTGGGAGCATTCGCCGTTCAGCAATTTTTGTTTATTGTAATCAACTGTTCATTAAAAGATCTATTTCCATATTAAATCTCATAAATTCAGCCATTTTCATTATATTCTACTCTTAAGGAAAATTTTATCAAAACATTTATTTTCCCCCAATTTGCTTACTGGACCTCTTAATCAAGTATGAGGTTGATGTTGTCAGACATGGTTTGCTCAAAGACTTACTAGGGAAAAAATTGTATACATAGATTATAATATATTTATGTTTAAATTTGCAAACACTATTATGCGTTTTTAAAAGATTAAAAAAGTTTATCAGTTACTTAACTATTTTGATTTTTAAAGCCGGTATTAAAATAAAAATATTTACATATCTTAAGTATTTATTGACCTTATAATCTTATATTCCTTGTTTAATACCACACATAAATAATTTTTTTATCTTTATTTATAAGTTCTCTTCCTTATTAGAGGATTTCAAAGGTCCTTGTTAGGTGTCCTGACAGTTAAGTTGTAAGACGATGGGTTATATTATTTGAATGTTGAAAGAACATGCAAGCATAAAAGTTAATTGAATGATTTACATATGCACTGTTTCACTTATTAACTGTATAGTTGATTTACTAACTATCTTTCGTTTGCGCCAGTTCCACAACACGGGCCAGTTCATTTCGATGCACAATAGAATGTCTTTATAAAGGTTTTCAAGCTTCCATAGCTTTTTCACATCATTTATAAAAAACTTATTTAACTTCAAAGAAAAGTTAACTGCGCAGTGCTTCACTGAATATTTTATTTTATTTCCCAAAGAATAATTTTAAAAGCATTCAATGTGAAATTTCTTTCTCTGACAAGTTGGTAATTTTTTTCTGTTTTAATATATTACTTTTAAAAATAAACTGTATCGTCCGGTTTTTTCGGTTGGATGTTTCAATCATATTATTCATTTGAATGCGTTATGTTAAAAATATTAGATTCTCTTTCAGTTTTTAATAGGCTATATTGAACTGATTGTGTCTAATTCATATTTAATAATTTAATCCCAATATGAATGGTCATTTACAATTGTCATAGAATAATTAATTGGTAACACAGTGGTTTTTCAAAACAATACTGACAAAAAAGAAATATATGTTATCTGTGGCGCTCCAAAGGTCCCTTAGGACTCATATCCATGATGACGAAAAATTCAATCAAACAGTTTTGTTGTAACTGCTTCACCCAGTGTGTAGGTTGAAATGAATATAATTTAACCAAAATTAATGTTTTCACTACAAAATGTTCTTTTCTTTTAGTGTACAGTTTTTTTTCTCTATTTACTTCACACGCACCAATTAATTAAACAAAGTCTAATTTCATACATTTTTATTAATTTTGTAAAGACTTTATTACAAATAATATATTAATCAGCTATGTTATCTTCTAATTTTAATTAGTATTGTAGTTAAGGCTAAATTAAACTTCATGCTAGTTAAAAATGTTATTAAAACTGAATAAGCGATTGCATACCTGTCAAAATATGATTCAGTCATCGTTAATGTTTTAAATAGATAAAATATACAAACTGGCCTTAGCTTGAGCAGACGCAGGTTTTCTTCCATCTTTACATTTATAAAAAGGAATATTTTGATTGAAAATTGGCTTTAGCAAAGCTGTATCGAGTATTATTTCAGAAAATTGTAATCACACTAAACAACAAAACAGCGAATCCTTCAATCGATATATTAAGCGTTTTAACCAAAGAGGATTTTCGCTTAGTTCTATTTTACGTCATTTACTTCGTGGGAATGTGATTTAATGGCTGCAGAGAGTCAGGTCAAGTACCCTAAGTGGAGCGATGGATGTGCCGATAAGACAACTAGGCTGCAGTCATAACTAACCAACCGATGGTGAAATAATGATGGCCTGAACCCCTATCCAACAACATGCTTAAAAATGTAGATACAGCCAAAATGATATTGGAGGTATTTTTATGCATTATATCTTCATAAAAACTGAAAGCAGCGTTTGTTTTAAGGTTTAGTAAAATCTCTTTTTAAGTATATGTCCAATAAAAGTTGATAATTCTTTAAAACTGCATTGTTTCTAATGTCTATACATTGTGTACATTGTTTTTTATCATTAATATATCAACTGAATTCCAATCTGTTAAATAAAAGTATTCAATAAATTTGTTCCACAATTAATATTAGGATTACTTTTTTGTTGATTTTATGAAATTTTTTTACTGAGTGTTTGTTATAATTAAATACTTGTTACATTGTTCCGTAATATTATGAAAAAGTTCGAAAATAAATAATTTTTAGATGAACAGCCGTAGTCTTTAATCCACGGTCATTAATTCACTCCTCTTTCCCAACAAAGTTTTATTGGTCTTGGATAATTGATTAGAGACCTTACCATCGTAGTATAAAATCAAGTACTTATTAAATTTCATTTTCTGATAAACCAAAGACTTAAGATATATACTTCTCTGAGAACTGGATTTTCGTCTTTTAGGTCTATTAAATATTTCCTGATGTACAAACCGGCCCATAAAAAATTTTGTTACTTGAAATTACTTCAAATACGTAGATCTGCCGATAGAGAATCACAAAACAAAATGTTGCTAACGGATCAATAGGCAACAAAATATGTAGTCAGATAGTACCAAGTTTTGTAACCTTTATAAGTTTCAACAAAATGCAAATGGTATTTAGAAGTATCTCACAGAGTCTTTGGTAATTCTAATACACTTTTTATCTTACATCTCGCAACGGTGATGTACACACTGCAACCACTGAAGGATTAAGTTTATAAGACACCACTAATCACCTATCAGTTCTCTCTCTAAAATATATATACTCGTACATATAATCTTTGAACAGCAGCATGGTCGAACTTTTTTTAATTTATTTTGAACCCTTTTGAAAACGTTTTAAAAGAGCCAAAATTCCGAACTTATTAAACTCAAGGGTTACCACATTTCTTTGTTTGAAATTCATTGTTGGTGATGGTGATTTTATATTTTGATTTGGATTTTTGCGGACATTTGCCATCACAGATTAGTTTTTACTAAGTGATCAGTGTGTTTTTTACTAATCAGTGATGGTTCCCACATGTTAGGATATGAGAGTATTTACTGCATTGCCATAAATGAGTCCCGCTGTCACTTGCCGTTAGGCTAGTAATAAATTATACTACCTAGGAAAATGAATAGTAGCAATGCCCGAGGAACATTCCCGATAAAAACGTTAAAAAATGCCTCTGGCATGGATATACAAAAATATTCTAAATAATGTAAAAACAAACCACTCAAAAAGGTTATAATAAAATAACATGATTTATTATCTAAACTTACTTACGTGTGATAATTTATTGCTAACCTCCAGTTCAAATTATTCCTCTTTAAGGTTTCAAAAACAGATTTTTAAATATTGTTTTGTGTAAGGTACAATGGAAATAAGTGTTAATGCATTTTGGTTGGTGATATCAATTTATTTTAGGCCTGCATTAACGGTCATGGGCTGAAAACACCGGTTGAATACATTGAAATCCCTCCAACATAGTTTGTTCAAGCTTTAAGAGATAAATAAATTAATAAATCATAATATTTTACAGTATGGAGAAACCATAGCCTCTAAGTCTTCAATACAAAGCTTGAAAGCCACAATACACAGGAAAATGGCTACTCAAGTCACCTTAAATTATTTTTATTATTGAGTATGCAATAAAATTGTAATTTGTAGTATCCAATTTGTTTGCCTGTTAATACAATTTTTAAAATCGTATATTGACACCATGCAGTAATTATTGTAGATTTTTATTCCTTATTTAGTAGGTAAATGTTAGATAACACTATCTTTTGTTGAGTTTTCTTATATTTTATTATTATTGTTGAAAAGTCCTAAAATGTTAGGCTTCAAATGTTTTCTATTTTAAACGACCGGTTGACCGGCTGTACCGACTTTGAAAACTAATCGGCCACATGGACGAAGCAGGCAGGAACGCCAACGCCATATTTATCGTGGTAGCTAGGGCTCCCTCTTGAGAAGAAGAAATAGAGATAACGAAATTGATAAAACCGAATTCCTTCAACCTCTTTAGCTTGTTTTAGAAAGCCTCGGATCAAGAAAACAAAAGATACGTTTGTCGTCTCCGTAAGAATATGAATAGGAGAAAACTAGAGTTACTCAATATTTTAGGTGACTTACGTTAATGAAGTCTATCGCAAACTAATGCCTAATCGACGTTTTACAATAATTAAATTTTAATCGCTTGGTGTTTACCTTTTACTGATGCACAAAAAAGTGATAATTTTTTATTGCAGCTATCATAAAGTTATAGCTATAAATATCATGCTAAGTAAAAAAGGATAAAAATACCGCTTACAAGGGAAATGTTCATTTTACAGCCAGCCATTATGGCCCAAATTAACATTGGATTTATGATTTAAGACCTTATGTGTAATTCATGTCCCTTTCCCGCGAGTGACACTTTGACTGTGCTCATTAATAATGCAAGTGTATGTTACTGTCAAGTCCTCACTAATGTGTCCCGTGTTGCTTTGTTTTGCTGTATTGTTTAGGGTAAACCGTATGCCATCATTTTTCTTTTTTTTTACATTTAATCTACTCGACTTAGAAGAAGTGTTTTCTTAAAACAAAACATTCATATATTTTGTTGTAAAAAGGTTATAACAGGGAAATGAAGGTGGAATAATGAGACACTCCCAATTAGGGTCCCGAAACAAAAGAGCATATTTTGTGGATTTTCTGCTTGACAAAGACGAACAAAGCTTTGATTTTTCCATGGGTACTGTGCCTAGTTTCCTGTCCTTCACCCTTCCAACCACTATTCTACTGTTCCACGTATTCTTTACTATGGAGGGGGGGGGGGGGTGAAGGGGATTCTTTGTATGAGTTTTCCAAAATTTTACATGACTGAACTACTTGAGTGATGTACCAGCTTCAACTTTCAGCTTCAACCTTATAATAACATACCATACGTATAACACCATTTAATTAGAACTCGAGACACAGGTTTTTTAAGGAGACAAATTCCTAAAATAATAGTATAGTATTTTAAATTGTGGATGTAAATAAAGAACGCCTTACAACATTTAAAAATATATTTACACTTATACTGCATTTACATACAAGATGGTAAGTATACACAGATTGTGGCAATGGCGATCGATTTTCGATTGGTCACACCAATCATCATCATCAGGCCCGATGAGAGTCTCATATCAATTACTAAAAAACGTGTGGTTTGTTTGGTGCTAATATTGTTTCGGGGACCCTGTATTGCGTCAAACTAGTGTTCATAACAACCAATCCATCGTTCTGCAAACAAATTGAATACTAAACCAAATAATAGTGACAAGTTTGACAAGTGCGGTATGTACAAAATAACGTGTGCCAACTGCCCCAGTACATATACAGGTCAAACTGGGCTGACCTTTAGAACGAGGTAAAAAGAACTTCCTTCGTTTAGAGAAAGAAAAATCCTCGCTTCCGCAACACCTAGTCGACCGTGGAAAATATTGACAGTGCCAAGGAGGGCTTAACACACTCGAGGAACACGGGATTTACAGGGCCCAAATGCAGGATAAAAAACCTAACAAAAACTACTTTGAAATAAAAACTCTAGATCAAGTCCCACCTTATATTTAATTCCATTTTGAATAATACCAAAAATCGACGCTCATTCATAACATCAGCAGTGGCAGTGAACCTGTTTAGCTCGCAAACAGGACGGCCTTCAGTCTGCAACCTGCGCCGCGCTGCGTAGCCGCGATAACCTGCTCCTTTCGTATGATAGGCCTTTCCGAATTCGTTTTACTTGTCTTACGTAATGTTTGTTTGTGTAATTTATTATTTTAACTTTATGACAGCTGCAGGAACAGTGTTTTTACAAGATCTTCGATAAGTACTGTGCTTTGAAAATGGTACTCCATCGAAACATGTAAGCGTGAATAGACCTGAGGAGGATTTCAATTTAAGACCGTTTTAAGGTAATTTTAACCTCTGTTTCATTGAAATTTGCAGTTCAAAGGGCTATAAACATGAATTTTAATAATTTTAATAATTAATTAATTAATTTTTAATAATTTTAATAATTTTTTAGCATAAATGAAAGCTTGCAATCCGCATACAGTGTACCAAAACTTATATCACATGATAATACTTTGACATGTAGATCTTAAAAATATATTTTTGTAATTAACTTTATGTTGAATGGAGA
This sequence comes from Flexamia atlantica, assembly GCA_035578135.1. Taxonomy (NCBI): domain Eukaryota; kingdom Metazoa; phylum Arthropoda; class Insecta; order Hemiptera; family Cicadellidae; genus Flexamia; species Flexamia atlantica. The sequence goes on along the minus strand of JAQJVK010000162.1, from coordinate 80,614 downwards.
TAAACACCCTAAATTTCTAAATCTAAACTACCCGAGCTCAAATGAGAGCCAAGTGATATAATAAGCAACTTCAGAAGAAAAGAACAACCAGGTGCCCTGAGAAAAAAGTTATAATTTTTAGATTTAAGGAAAATAAATAAATGTTTTCTCTTTTATTGGGAAAATTAAAAAAGAAATATCTTTTGGGATTTTCTATGCTATCCTAGATGAATAAATACATATCATGTATGGATTTGTTCCCACATTTAGTCATTAACAGTCCACGACTTCTCGACCAAACATTTTGGCGAAATTTCATGTCAATCAGTTCGGTCCAATAAATTTCTGAGTTTAGCTTTTACTTTTTTAACCGTCATCCCCTGGACTTAAACTTAAGAATGAAACACAGTACATCTGGGTTGAAAGTTGAGCTGCGATGAATTTCAGTTTCGATTTGAATTATTATCATTTATAATTTAAAGATTAGAGCACAATTTCAAAAATTACAGTAAGTATAATTTTTTCCATGAGGACTTGGTAGGGAAATTACAAAAATTATTGTGAGATTATCTATCATTTCATAACAAAATTGTTGGATATATAATAGATATCGGATGGTGGAAATGACCCTAAGACATACGTTCAGTCAATTCAATACAAATAGTTTCTTGAAAGTAAAATCAAGACAAAACCTAGTGCTTAGTTTTTTTCTAAGAATTCACTATGTATATATCGGTAGACGGTTAGAGGATAGTGTGGAATGTCTTGACAAAAACATACGGCCCAATGGGAATCCCCCTCGCCAGAAATAATATCATGGCGACCGATTTGGTATATGGAGTCAAAATTAGAAAAGCTTATAACAAGTACAAGTGGCAATCACACTGTGCACTCGCACCTTTAAATGACTACCGCAGAATGTATCAGGTGTAATACTAGCGACCATATTCCAAAGTCGCGACCGTAAGTGAAGATAGCTAGATTAGAAATTAGTAGATTAGAAGTAACGATCCGTAGGCTAATTTTTCTGATCAGCCGGAAATAACGATCTAATTTTTTAGTACTTGTCTTATTTAACGACCGCACTTCAGTATAATACTGGCCGCAAATGATGACTGTTGTCCTTTGTTTAGTATTTTTATGACAATCACACTTTAGTATCCTCTGATTAAATAGCGTTTAACCCCACTTTTCCGCTTAACCGAACAGGATTCTGTCCCAATTAGTTTAGAATCGTGGGACGACTCTACTTACACTTCTTTTTCCTTTTAAGTGTAGTAAATTTGGGAAAAAAGAATTTGTATAGGAATTTTAAAAGGCCTTTAGCAACAGTTATAAAATTATTTTTATTTTTACTTTACACTGAAAAAATATTTAAGCATACAAATGAATGGCACCAAGATGTGTTTCTTGTAACATTTATACTATTTGCTAGCTTTCGTTTCCCACAGAGCTTTTGTCACTTGGCCAGGTGAAGCACATATAAACAGTGCTGCCACACTCACCTTTGGCTGTAGGATGTTGTGATTATGCCAACAGCAATAACATTTGTAATGAAAAGTGCTGCTGGCACTCTGCTTTTCATGTTTTCTCCCAGTGAGCCACTGTACTTTTTAACTTTTGTGTAAAAGGTACAGTGTCTAAAAAAAAACAAAATAGCATCTAAGGGCGACCTTCTCAAACACTGTTCAGCTTAAACTTAAACTTAATTCAAGTATTAATAAATGTATACTTTCCAATGCTATATTAATACATCAGGTCTGGTAGATGTTGAATTTAGTGTCTGATCATTTTGCACTAATATTTTTTATACAGTAGGCCGTTATAGCAAACTAGCTAATGGTGACCCACTTCGCTGGAAAAAGTAATAATCAAATAAAAAGTAAATCAAAACAAATCAAACAATCGTTCAGCCCTTTTTTTAAAGTTTTGCCCTTAGACTCTTTTTATTACTAATTTTATCAAAAAAAGTAAAATTTTTCCTGTGATTTTCTCGCTAAGGCCTTCCATTCAAATATGGCGTTGGTGGGTGTCGAACTTGTGGTTTTCTCAAAAGTTACGGGAAGTTTGGGCTTTATAAATAAATGTAAATAGGCCTCGTTTGCTTCCAGCTGACCAGAACTCAACATTCACAATCATATGGCAAAATCATCAAAATAAAAATCATAAAATAAAAACCCAACTGGCAAATTAACGTTCAACATATATTCTAAATCTACATTACACATTTAGCAGTAAATTAGGATAGTTAAATTTTTAGGAAAATGCAAATAATTTTCAAGAATCAAATCAACCCTCAGGTTTAATTTCGTCTTTATATGTGGAAGACAGAGTTAGTAATCCTACTCATATTAATGTATTCTTAAGAATAAGGTATAAAATATAATTAATTAAAAAGAGTAATTATTTATAGTAGAACGATATTCAAAAAATTATCTCACGCCTCAAAACAACAGAGAAGAGAACTACGTGACGTTTCGCCGCGAACGGAGTGAAATATATTCTATTAGCCTAGTGGTTTTGGAAACTATCCAAAACTCAACTCAAATATATTTCTTAATCGTGTTATCTGCCAGTAAACACGTTGTATTTCACCTTAATTAAACTTTGGCAACTTTAAAGTTGACAGTTAAAGGAAATCCCTGTTATGGATATACATTTCGTATGATGATATTTATAAATGCGCGTTTTATTGAAAGCTTACACAACTCTCAAGTTTTTAGTTTCTTTTGTTATAGTCAATTTACAGGTCTTAGTTTATTTGAGATTGTAAATTATGTTACGAAACCTCACAGTTTTGATAGAACACATGAAGAAAGTGCCTGCGCTAATCGTTCTTGTTTGTTTGATTGTAAATAAGTGGAATGAGTAAATTAGTTGTTAAAGAAGTGTAAGGGCTAGTCTTATCACACTGGGAAATAACATGAACCCTGGCTGACTTAAATCCAACCATTTTGATTATTTATAAGTATGTCATTGTTTTGAAATATTTTGCCAATTTTCTTCATTAGGGAAAAAACTGGATTGTTCCCACGTTTGCAACATCCAAACGTAACCTGTACTTCAATGTAAACTTTGTTTATAATAATAATAATAATACCGCTGTTTGCGGTTAGCATTTTTTTAATACAGTGCAGCCTATGATTCAAGGGAAATGCACTTGTTGTAAAAAAGGTAATATCAGGTAAAATGCGTTCAGATTATTTGATTGCTTGACACAGAGTGTAAACTTTGAACTAGAAACTGAGAGTACAGATGCCCATCTGCAGTTATTTTCACTTTTTATAGCTTCAATTATGAAACTCATATAGTTGGTATTGATTAACTAGTAGTCAGTGATTAAAATTCACATGATTCTGTCTCATTTAAGACATCGTTATTCAAGTGTACGAGCTGTTTGACAATTTCCTTTCATGTAGTATAGTTTCTTTGTGCCGCTTCATAATATCCATCCAAGTTTCACTAAAAAATAAGTGATGGCGCAAATGGACAAGAGGATGAATAAATGTTGGCTCGGGATACAGCTGGCAGAACATGACAACCTTCACACAACACTACGTCGGACAAACGAACGGGAGGCCAGCCAGCCTGGCCACATTTATTCGTCTTAAAATATAAATATTAACTAAATATACCTTAAAATAAAATATTTCACCACTTCGGAATTTTCCAGAGTAATATAAACATTCGAGAACGGTCTTTATTATATCATCACAGATGTAACCTGAGAATAATCTGAGACCTCGAATACTTAAGGGTTATGTAGATTTGTTTGATTTAAATGGTTTTAATTTTTTTATGCTCCATCGATCGGGTTTTTTAAATATACAAACATTTCTTAATTTAAGATCACCTTTATTATAATAAAGGAGATGTTTAAGAATAGCAGTTTTCATTACTAGGAGCGAAAGTGGCTCTTTTAGGTACGAGATCGTAATTTACAGGCGAGGCGCAGCCGAGCTTGGAAATGCGATCGAGTACCAAGGAGACACTTTTGCTCCGTGTGATGAACAACTATTTTCATCATTATGTATAAAGAACCATTTAATCGTTAAAAACTTAAACTACATAATTTTGAGGTTATCCAAAATAGTCATCGTCATTTACACATCTGTTAGTTGTTTACAAACACAAGTTAAGAAATCGTTCAACCTTTCAAACGCAACATAAACAAATTTTGACATTAGAGTATGGAAAAATTTAACGTATGCTTTTTCAGCACTCCTATTCGAAGTGGTCCAAAAACGATCATTTTGCGTACGATTTAGAGAACTAAAAAAAGGCTGTTTTCCGGACAGTATGATGAAAATGTGCTGTTTCATCCTACTTCCCACTAATAATTTAAGTGTGTTAGTTTGTGACTTTGTTTGTTTGACATATTATGTAAGTCAGCTGAAACAACGTATCCATTTGTTAGGGTAATTACCTACTGCTTGATTTTAGGAAACCTAAATGATTTCTTTACAAAAAATAGGAATATTTTACACGTACATATAACCAATGTAAATAGAATCTTACTATGAAATCATCTTTCTGTCACTTTTGAACGTAGGCGGAGCCATGGGTAAAATCTAGCCATGGGTTAAAATGGGTAAAGTTATATAAATAAAGCAATGTAATTTGAATCATCCCTTTAAAATTATTCGTATAAATAATTATTAATATCGATGGGAATCAGCGGGGCCCTGCACATTGCTATTATTTTAACAATCACAGAAGCAGATCAAACAACTGTGAGACTGCATATTATCAAAAAATTAAATAAAACTCTGCCTTGTTAAGAAAACATAGAATAGTAAATTGACTTCAGAAATGAATTTTTTTGTTTCTGTGTAAAAAAAACCATATGCCTGGTTATTTTACAGAATGTATGATGATAAAAATATCTCAGTCTAGAGCAAATGTAAATCGGCACCGAAAGGGACCAGGGTTATGGCCTCTTCAATCCAACATTACTACTGCTAATTGGCCCTAAATGGCTGCCATAACGTTGGTTAATGTTGGATCATAAAAGAGATTGTACGTCATGTAATATATGGGAACGTATATTTCCAATCATAAACAAAGCAAACAAATAACTAACTGGTTTTAGCATTTTCAAGAAATGAAGCTCGATTATGATTGTAATTAAAACAAACTTAAATAATGGGTCGTTGTACCTATCATGGTAGTATCGTACTACGACCTACTACGATAAGGTCTTAGTAGGTTTTCACCATACTACGACGTTAACACCTGCTTTTCAAACGTCATTTGGTGGCCGAAACCAGCTCTTTTCTGCCGGAGGGCCGAAAACTCGCAGAAAAGAGCTTTCCGGCCCTAGGGTGGCCGGAAAGCTCCTTTATTTGCTTGAAACAACGTGAGAACATTATATTATTATAAGACAGATATTCAATAGGTTCCAAAGACAGGATTCTTGCTATTATGTGATTTTCATAGCTGTGTTTTCTTAAACCATGACAAAGAACTTTTATCAACGCTCATAACCTCAAAGTTTTGTTTACAAGAACTCCAAACAAATAATCATATTTTTAATGTTATATAGGGTATATTTCATTGTGTAGTGTGGTTAAAAATAGCGTTCGCACCTCGGCCGAAAGGGTTTTTGGAGCTCTCAATCGTCTCAAATTCTCGACTTCGACTCGAATTGGAAACAAGATCCCGAGCCTGCAAAACCTTATTTTCGGCCCGATTTGCGAAATATAATATTGAATTATATATAACATTCATGAATGTTGTTTGATTTCAGATAATGAGCTTAATGAAAGCAACAAATTTAAGATTTTTTATTTTTATATCGGCGTGGTTTACAAAAAATTAGTACACAAAATTATTAATTTCCCAAAATACAGAACTATTCACTTACTTTATACACATATTAGTAAACTATTCAAAATGTAAAAGGGTTATTGATACTAGGCAAAGCTGGCTGTAAACTTTAAAATGAAAATAAAATTATGAAATAATAAAATGAAAATATGAAATCTGATTTTTTCCACCGTTTACAGATAAACTACAATATTAATGATAAGCAAATTATGATCATTCATAAATTAAAATACTATCAACCACAATGATTCACGGTGGACAAAATGTCCGAGTTTTATTTTTAAGGAAAACGTAAATACTGTATCCACCAATCTCACCAATTTGGACACAAAACTTGGTCGTGGTTATAACATACGAACTCTAATACACGGTATTGTCAGTCAACGCGTTGTAGCGCTCAGAATTCCTACACTAAAAATTTACTACCGTACATATCTCTCGAGAGTAAAGCTGTCAAGTGGCTTGTAAATATCTCTGAACATAATTAACTCTCCCTGCATCACTGCTTTTGTTCGCATTCTCTATATGTAAGCCGGTGCGTTATATCCTGGTGTTATACGTGACTTTTCGAGTATCACCCTGCTTTGATAATTAGTTAGGTAAACAGAAAGTATTTTACCCCATTCCATTTAACCTGGTAATTACAATTTTGAAGTACGATTACTTCCTATACTCTCGAACTGCTGTTATACGTTTCAACATGATAAACAAATATTGTTTAGATATTCGGTCTTAAACTGTTTCATATGCGTCTGTTTGGACCCCGATATTAAAAGATTAATGTTAACAATAAAAATAAATCAAGAATAATTATTTATTTTTTATATAACCGTAATATCATTAGGTTGAAACTTTGTATCATGTTTTGCATTCTGCCTTTCTTAATGCAGTAAAGTAAGTTAAGTTAAAGAGACGTTCAGACTAATCTTACGAATATTTTAGATTTGATTTGGTGTGTTAGACTGATTGGTGAAACTTTAGAATTTGTCTCCACCGTTAAAATCGAAGTTAAAAATCTATATTTTTCGAAATTTACAATCGCGATTATATTAACCAAAACAACATATATGGGGCCCAAAAGTAACAACATATATATGCAATACCGTCGAAACAATAATTTATGGCATAGATGTTTTTCTGTATGATAGTTTAGTAAATAAAAACATTAAATCTAACAGATAGATCTAAATAAAACATAAAGATTACAAAAATATGGTTGCAATTACTGTGTAAGTACATAAACTTTAGCTGCACCTCCTGAACATTGAAAAAATACACTTTGCACGACACTTCGGCACTGCTGAGGCATACATTTTGGTACGAGTCGAGCACGTCCTTCCGTCTATTATATCGGAGAAAAAATTAAAAATAGGAATTACTGAACCAGGTAATGCATGTTGCTGACAAAATGCTAGGTTCGCGATTTACCTGCAATTGAATAGACATATGGCATAACATCATATAAATTAACATCAATGTTTCTCGACGACATATTGGAATTTTCGAACCATTTACCTATTTATCAACATCCACGTATCACTTCTATCACGGTTCACTCATAGAATCATCGTAATATCACATGAAACTGAATTAGTTAAAAAATAAAATGTTATAATCCATGACTGAGTGACTGACTCAAGGTTAGACATGTTCTCTAATTATTGTAAAAAAACTAATTGAAACCGACATTTTACTAAACGGAAAATTAACCAATATTGTTTATTTCAAATTTATTTCAAATAAGTTTCACATTATAACATATGTTTTAGAAGGAAATCGATTGTTTACATCAAATCCAAAAATATCGATTTTTAACTTCGATTTTAACGGTGGAAACGGATTCTAAAATTTCCCGACTGATTTGTACTACTCATTCAATACTGACATATATACTGATTCAATTTGCATATTTCAAGTTTAGAAATAAGTAAGGTATTTGTTTTCTGCTAAAAGTATGTTAAATAAGATAATCAGGAATTAATTTTACCTGGTTTCCTAAAATAATTTTGTATTAATCATAGTGTTTTGTATTGTTCTTCACTAAAAAAGTCTATATTTATTATATTAATAGCTAAAACCTTTTACTATTATTTATTACAAAATAAATTTATGTTTAAATATACAAACATAACGAAATTTATTTTTGTTATAATAAAAGTGGGTCTAGTTAAAAACTACTGTTTACACAATTTTCGTATAGAACTTCGAAAAGGAGATAAGTAATCGCCCATAAAATTCAAAACCATTCAAATTGATGATTAGTTTTGTAATATGAGCTCACTAATGAGCTCTACACGTGATGTGATTATTTATGCTTTGACAAAACGCAAGTGTTCTACCTAAAAGGATGAATATTCATAAAGGGTTTCTTAAAATTAAAATATTCATTTAGTTTATGTTTGTATTTTTGTGGACAGTATTATAAGTTTAATTTACCCCATGAAAAAAGTAAAACTTTAATAATTATAAATAGTTTGAAATGGTAATTAATTATTATTTATAACAAATTATCACCATTTTAACATATCTTTAAAATGTGACATACTAAATTGAATTTTTATGCCCTGGCTTGGATACAAAACCTTCCAAAAGTAAATGGCGAAGTACTATCAAACCGCAATATAAAGTTTTAGTTTACTTTTGTTATTCAAGTTCAAACCAAGAAAAATCTACTAAAAACATAAGTCTAACAAATTGTAATTAGTATCTTAATTTCAAAAGTTTACATAAAACAACAACATTTGATACACAAATGTATACAATAAATAATGGAAAGTGTTTGCTGAGGATGTTCTGGCAAAATCCCAAAGGAGCAACTCGTTTTCCACGAGGAACTGTTTCCATTGAATTATATTTTCTTGTATGTAAAGAAGAACAAAGTTTTTCGAACAAACATTCTTATATAGAAAATTCAGTACCTAACGTTTTCCTAAAGAAAAATAATTTAATTATAAGTTTTAAGATTACGCTTAGTTAAAAAAAAATGGTTTACGCTAAATATATACATTCCTACATATACTTTGTGACTCTTCTATCATAATCGAACTAACAAAATAATAGTAACGGTAAGACTATCTAACGGCCTGTATGGCCCAATAGTTAAATACAGACATAAAAAGAATTTCTTCAAAGAAATGATTCTCGATAAATCTTGCTCTGAGAGAAATATTATTTTATTGCCTTTGGATTGAATACATGGAAATAATTACACTACAATTAATTACCATTTTATTTTCACTGGTTTTTACTATGAGGACGATTGTAAAAATGTAAATTCAAGCGAATTTCTCTAATAGAGAAGAAGCTATTAACGTAAGTCTCACTTATTACGTACCTCGCTTATTTCTTAACATATCCGAACAAAACTTTGTAAATTCATAGGGTTGAAATTTACTCGATAATGATCTGAACCCCCTCTCTCATTCATTTCAGGGACTGCAAACCTACGCTCTATCTGACCAATATTAACGTTATTGGAAATAAGTACAATTTGTACATCTCGCATGTTTCCGGTGCGTATCTAAATAAAACTTGGTATCGCCATAAAACTTGGCACATGTAATTAAAATTTACTGGTTTATTTCCGAAAAGCCTCTCGATTTTACATTACCGTGGCAGCAAATCTGCAAACTCACTTCCAATGTTATTCTTAAAGAGAATATTGTTTTATACTGATTTTGATATTGAAGTTAATTTTACATGACTCAAAGCTCAGTCTAATGATTTGTTTGGGCATTTTAAAATTGCCAAGTGTGTAGTCCCGCTGCTACAGCGGTATTTATTGTTTACTGTAAAATAACGTTCGTAGTTTAATAAATTCGTTAGTATAATTTAACAGTTTCGACGTTAGACTAGAAGTCGTTACTTTTATAAAAGTCGTACGTTTATCAAAGACCTTCTTTCGCTTATAAATAGCATGAGCCTGAAGCAAGCTGTGTTGAGTTTATTGTGTTTGTAAAACAATTTTTTAATAAAGAAATGTATGGCTACGAATTTATTCGTCAAACATATTTTATGATAACTCACCCTTCATGGAATTACTTTGAAATACCTTATATGCTTTAACGAGAAACATTCATTAGCTCAAAGGATTTAAATACCACCCATTGCAGCAGACCTGCACACTCAGTAAATTTTAAATGCGTAAAAATCATATTTCAATCCAAAAAATCGAGATATGACATGTTTTTGTAATATCCATAAAAATAACCTGTAGAATGAGTTAGCAGGTCTACTACAACAGGTACATTAATGTTGTGTGGTTTAAATTCAATATTCAGCATACTTAAACTAGAAGAAGCCATACAACAAGTTTTATCAAGATATGTTAAAAAAAGAGGGTATAGAATGTTTTTATTTCCCATAAGAATAACACGGGGAATGAGTATGAAGGGCTGCTGCCACAGAAATGTTAATACCTCGAATTTTAGACTATTATACATGAGATCACATTTTTATGAGGCCATGATCACAGTTTTAACAAGATATGCTGGGAAATGACATACACATCCATACATACATATCCTCTTCATCGATGACTGGCGATGCCAGATAGATTTCGTCAACTTATAATATAAAACAATAGAAACTAATATTTACAATACTTAAAATTGATGGCGGCTGGACTTAGGCAACCAGAATTGTGTCCTCGGCCTCAAAGACCTCCTCCAGGCTGTATGGTGAGAGGGAAATGAGCCAGTTTTTCACTGTCACCTTAAATTTTCTCATCTGTAGTTGACGCACTTCTCTTGGCAGAGCATTATAAAGTCTTAGGCCAATGATAGGGGCACTTTCCTTCTTCCTGGTCAGTCTTGTATAAGGAACGTCCAAGCTACCTCTCTGCCGGGTGTTGTGGGAGTGGACCTCCCCCCTTATTTTAAATTTGTCGATGTTGGCATGAATATGCAGAAGGTTGCTGAAAGCATACTGTCCAAAGAAGGTTAAGACACCAAGCCTCTGAAAAATAGGTTTACAGTGGTCCCTCCAACCCGCTGATGCAATTATTCTTATTGCTCTCTTCTGCAATTTAAAGACCTCCATGCTGCCAGTGGAGTGGCCCCAAAGCAAAATTCCATAAGTCAAATGGCAGTGAAAGAGCGCATGGTAGACAGTCAATAGATATTGAGTGGTGAGGACCGTCTTTAGCCTTCGCAGAAGGTATGCGACCCTGGCAAGCTTTTGGCAAGTACTCGCCACATGGCCCTTCCAAGTCATCTTGGAGTCGATCTTGAATCCTAAAAGTGTCACCTCCTCCTGTTCAGCATGGTTCAGCCTGCTCAGACTACATATGAGATGTTGGGTCTTATTTTCATTGAGGCCTAGCCTATTTAGAGAAAACCAGTCTTTTGATGCTTCAAAGATTTGGCTGGCCCTCTGAAGAGCATCCTCAGGATTCTTTCCCCTTGACACAATGGTGGTGTCGTCTGCGAACTGCAGAACGTCCCCTAGTTGGCCGATGTCATTAACCATTATTAAGAAAAGAATGGGACCCACCAATGAGCCTTGCGGGACGCCATGTACCACCTTCATGGGTTCGGATTTAGCCCCTTTAATTGAAATTACCTGAGATCTGCCCTCCAAGTAGGATCTAAAAACTTCCAATACAGCCCCTCTGACACCATAGGCCTCTAATTTGCTTATCAAAATCTCATGCGAGACGCATTCGAAGGCCTTGGATAAATCGGCTAGGGTTAGTGCGATGGAGTCCCCCTCTTCAAAAGCATTGTGGACATCTTCAATCAACTGGGCCACTGCAGTGACCGTTGACATTTTCTGGCGGAAACCATGTTGGGAGTCAGAAAATAAATGGTTGACTTCAAAGTAACGAACCAGCTGAAACTTCATTACGGCTTCGAATATTTTCCCGATTATCGGTACTAGGGAAATCGGCCTATAACTTTGAATGGACTCAGGATCCCCCTTTTTATAGATTGGGACTGTACGAGCTATCTTCAGGGAGCTTGGGAAAATCCCATTTGCTAGACAGTTATTGATGACCATTGCTAGCGGGGGTGCTATAACTTCAGCGATATGTTTTACCACTATAGTACTTATACCATATATGTCTTGACTGTGAGCGAATGAACGATATATAGAATGAGCGATATATAGAATTTTACTTATTTCTCATAACCATTAACTTGGAACATTATACTTTGTACTGGATGTAAATAAAAAAGTCTTATAACACTTGAAAATATACGACATTTATACTGTATTTAATACGGTAAGTGCACACAAGTAGTGGAAAATGGCGATCAATTTCGATTGGTCACACCAATCACCAATAAGAGACTGCAGATCCATCATGGCGTCCGTCTCTTTATTATATTGGCTGCCGGAGGTTCCGTAGGAAACAGGTTCTTGAACGTACCGTCGAAGTTATAAATATTATTATTATTTTTTAGTAGGGGGTATTGGTAGGTTCAACCCCAGCAGGGTGGTGGTGGTTGGTCTAAAAATAGAACCCCCCCCCTCCCCCCCCCGATGGGACCACCCACGAAGCCTAGCAAGTTTTTTTTTTTTTGAGGTTATGTAACCTTTTTTTTTTTTTTTTTTTTTTTTTTTTGAGCTTGCGTGATCTTTACCTAACCTAACCTAACTTAACCTAACGTTCACTTTTTGGTGACGTCATAGAGGTCAATGACCTTTCAACCTTAGACCCCCCCCCCGGCTAAAAATAGATTTCTAAAAATAGCTAACCTAACCTAACCTAACTTAAAATAACTTAACCTAACATTGCTTCAGGACAATATTCCGTGCCAATTCGATGAACTTTTCTTCTACAGGACAAAAATGATGGAACGACATGAAGCAATACAATCAATATACCAAGCATATCCCGCTGCTGACTTAAATGAAATAGAAAGAGCTTTTGATGAGATGTACAAAAAGGAAGAGTACAACACTGAATATGTAGAATTATGGATATCATTCGGCGCTGATCAGTTGTGCCTGCATGAAATCAATAAATACTGGTCAACGAAATAATACTTACCTTGAATCCTCTCCCTCCTTCATCAGCAAAATGGCCTTTTTTAAAGGGCACCATAAACTTTTAGATTAATTAGAAATAAGGCGGAATATGGCGCTCGCTTGCGGTCGCTCTGACAGCCTTCTGCCAAGAACAACTTCAGGTTGATGGCTTGTTACATCATAGTACTTAAGGGTAGGTGGCTTATCTAAATTAAAAAGTCCATGCCTAGCGAACACTACTTGCAACTAGGGAAAACAACCGGCAGAGTGTTGATTGATTCTGAGAGAAGGGTTTTCCAAAAGGGAAACCAGTAAGTCAACAAATAACTGTTTGTAAGAGAGAAAGTGACTAAAGATAAACATCGACAAATAGCTTGAGATAGGATGAGATAATCAGAGGGATTGGTTAGACTTTCCTTGTGTTAGAAATAGCAATAACCTTCCACTAACGTCACGTGACTCCCCCCCCCTGCGCAACATTAAGGAGTGGAGACAAAAAGGTGGTGGTGAAACGTAAAAGATTGGCTGAAACACCTGAGAGATGTGGAAAATTACAAAATCAGAAATGAGGTTAACAAGACAAAATTAAACTGAGGAGTGTATTTCCGAGCAATGGAATGTGGACAAGAATGTACTAGAAAGCTAGACTGATCGGGGAAAGTCCGGCGCCGCTCAGCTAACTGTGGAATGCGGTCAAGAAAGCTAGACTAATTGGGGAAAGTCTGGCTTAATGGTGAAAGTCTGACGCTGCATAGCTGCGCTGTGACCCCCCCCCCCCATACCAGTCAGGTCATTGACAGGATTAGGACAATGACAGGATTATCGAAAGTAGACCTATTAGCAAAACTATAATCAGTGCTTTTTACTGGTGGAATTAGAAAGCTGGGGCTATTAGCAGGTATTAAGGGAACAATATCTTGTTGGTTCTGGTTATAGCTGGAAATCTAGAAACTTCTGAGCAATGACCGTTTGGTCACGTAGACCTGCTTTCACCGTATACTGACCTCACTGTTTCTAGCTCAGTTTAGTTTGGGAGTTTGCGACGGTCAGTCAGCAAGTGTGCATGTGTTCTGTGCTGTGTACTCTTTGTGTCACAACACCCAGTGCTACATCATCTTTATTTCTTCAATCACTGCGTAAGTTATTATGTTATTAATTTTAATTTATTTTTTTCTTTTATTATAAATTTTTAATTTTAAACTTTCAATGTGGCTTTTAAATGTGTGAATGATGATATTAATTTTTGATTAACTATCGATTAGCTTAATTTTACTTTCATATGTTTCACAAAGTAATTTGACTCAAATTGAAGAAAATTTTGAATTTTTGAAGAAAATTGAAGAGTTTTAAAATAAAATAAGAATTTATTTTATTTTTATTTTTTTATTTTTTTTATTTATTTATTTTTTTTTTTTGAAAATCACTTTTAACTTAATTGAGTTTAAATGTTTCATAAATCACTTTTCAGTTTTAATGATAGTTGTCATAATGATTAAAAGAATTTATTAAAGGATTTAGTTGTAAAGTAGTAAATGACTTAGAGTTTATTGTTAGTTTGTTAAAAATGAATATTAAGAATTTAATATTTTTGAAAAATCATGCTTAACTTTAAATGTTAGTTTGAAATAGAAAAAATATAAGTAAATGTAGAAAAATCACTTTAACTTAATTGAATTAAAGTGATTTAGTTGTGAATAAATGAATAACTTAAGATGCTAGGTTATAGTTAAAGATTCTATAATGCAAATTTGATAAAAAGTAGTTTGTTAAACAAAGGTTAACAATATAAAGTAGTAATAGTGTTAAGTTTCAATTGTAAGGAAAGGTCATTAACCTCCATGGTTATAATTAGTCTTGAACCCCCCCCCCCCTTCTGTAAAAATAGAATCAGGACTTGTAAAAATTTTCAGATTTGAAATGCTGTTCTTGTATTATATAGTTGCATGATAGTTTTAAGTTAAGTTTGTACAATCCGGCTGGCATATAACCGGGGAGCGGCTAGACACTGTATAGATTGGATATGTTTATATCAAAATTGTAGTTAAATAACTACTACTATACAGTGTTGGGCTCAGGTCAAGCTCGGGTCAGTTCAAGGATTTTACAAACTTGTGTGCATGATAGAAATTAATAAATAGCATAAGTTCTTATGAAAGAGTTCAGTCTGCATCGAGACAATGTAGAGACAGTGTCATGTCGCATAGGTTTCTACGTACAGCGAGGCTTGTTTTTGTGATTTCAGGATGGAGTTCCACTGCGACGTCTGTGGCAAGTCCTACAATAGCCGATATGCGCTTCTCCGTCATCAGGCGGAGCATAATGCTTCGAAGCTGGACTGTGTGCTCTGCGGCTACTCTACTAGTCGTAGGGACTTGATGAAAAAGCACAAGTCGACAGTGGGACACCAAAAGCGATCTACAGGGGTGCAGCCGCCTCCACCAGAGCCTCGCTTCGCCTGTGGAGTGTGTAGCACCTCTTTTACACTGGAGAAGAACCTCCAGCAGCATATGCGGGAGCAGCATGACCCGGACGTCGAGAGGAACTTCCGCTGCCAGTATTGTGGACGACAATTCTCTCGGCGTGGGAACCATGCGGCGCATGAGGAGTTTCACTGTCCCGTGAAGAGGGAAGCAGAGTGGGGCCCGTCAGTGTCTTTCTCAGCTTCCCGGCCAGGGGTGAAGCGTCCGCACCCGCAGCAGCTGGAGGAGTCGCCGCAGCCTGAAGAGGAGTCACCGCAGCCGGGACCGTCTTCAGAGCCTTCGCCGGGACCTTCTTCAGTGCCTTCACCGGGACCTTCTTCTTCGGAGCCTCAGCCTGAAGAGGAGTCACCGCAGCCGGCACCGTCTTCAGAGCCTCAGCCTCGCGTGGTGAGTGTCGCCGGCGACGACGATGACGGCCCGACCTTTGTGCGTGTGGAGGTCGGGTACGGCAATAGGCTCCAAACATTCGCGCTGAAGGAGCCTATGCCGGCACTCAGGACAATCCCCGAGGTGATGAGAGACTTAAGGTGCCTGTTAGTTAGATTGTTAAGGAATGCGATCGAGGAACACCCTAATATTAAAGTGAACTTGTTCCTCGAGTGCGAGTTTGTTGATATTACCGGTGAGAATAAGTGTAAGCGGGCATTCAAGACCAAGAATGCTCCTCTCGAAAGCACGAGCGACTTTGAACAATTTGTTGAACTGTCCTTTGAAAAGCTCGTGCATGAGAAGGAGCAATGCGAAATGGTAGGCTCCGGTTGGACATACCTGCGCGTGACGAACTTGGAAGTGCGAATAAATGCGTATAGTCCATTGGGCGGTTGAGCGCGACACATTCCACTGCCCAAATCGCTCGCGGGTACGTGAAGTGTAGTGAATGTGATGAACAAGGACGACAAGTGCTTCGCCTACGCTATGCTAAGCAAGTTTGTTGTGTCACACCCCGAGCGGCCGGAGTCTTACCCGCAGGCCTTGTTTGCCCGCTACAATTTTGAAGGACTCTAGTTCCCCGTTGCACCCAAAGACATTGCATGGTTTGAACGAAACAATCTTAATGTTAGTGTGAATGTCTATGCACTCGAGGTTATGTATATAGAAGCGCTAGGGTGTTCCCGGTACACTGTGTATCCGCTGACACGACGTGAGCGAAAACTGTATCTATGTAAGCGGTGTTTCGATCACTTCATTTTGATCGCGAAAACATGGAGCAGCATCGACGGTACTGCGGAGTGGAGGTGCCGCTTCGCATAGACCTCGCTGCGAAGAAGACCATCCAGTTCAGCCACCCGGAGTTCAGCAGGAAGGACCGCTTCACCATCTATGCGGACTTCGAGTGTGCTCTGCAGCCTGCATCGGAGGTGTCCAACGACGAGCGTCTCGCATCCATGTCCCGTATATATGCGTGTTTTAAAAATAAATACCTCTAGTCATAGTCTAGTTTGTTATTCAATCAAATTGATTTGTAAATATGTATCTGTAAATATGTAATGTCAAATGTAAATATGTAATGTGAAATGTAAATATGTGTTAGTGTGGAAGAAGTTATGATTCTAATGTAAATACTAACCCGTCGTTTCGACGGGTGCAGATACCAACCCCGCCGTTTTGGCGGGGTTAAGCAGTTTGTACTGAAAGTCAGACCACTGTAAATATGTGTCATAATGAAATGTAAAAGCAGTCCTGTGTAAATATTAGTCATATTGATTTGTATAAAGTCAGACCATTGTAATGTAAATACTAACCCCGTCGTTTTGGCGGGGTTAAGCAGTTTGTACTGAAAGTCAGACCATTGTAAATATTTGTCATAATGAAATGTAAAAGCAGACCTTATGTGTAAAAGCAGAAATGTGTAAATATTAGTCTTATTGATTTGTATAAAGTCAGACCATTGTAATTATTTATCATAATGAAATGTATTAAAAACCAATGTAAATATTAGACGTATTAAAATGTATAAAGTTAGTCCTTTTGTAAAATGGTTATAACTTGAAATGTGAAGTTTGTAATAATTGATTGTAAAAATTGATGAGTGTACATACTGATGAGTGTAAACACTAATGAATGTAAATAAATATACATTCTAAATATCCACAAATGGTTCTTACTTATTTACCCATGTTTATGTCTATAAGAAATACAATGTCCAGAGATTGATAAAGAGTAAATTTGATTAAATTATAACTTGACATGCAGTCATATTGTTTTTAAATGAGAAAGTATAAACTTTATAACAATGATTGCTTTTCTTTCTCCAGGATAGTACCATTTTGGTCTATCAATTCTGTTTAAAATATAAATGTAAACATCTACTTAAGTTAGGATAGGTTGATTATTTAAAGGAAGACTCATTTCAGTAATGGATTGTGATAAAAGTAACTAACTCTGGACTCTTAAGACTATAAAGAACAAGGTACAATGACAAGACAGTGGTTAATGATATACACATTTTTATTTTTCAAAAAACCTTATATCTAACAATAATGGTTATACAAAAATTAGATGTAGAATTCTGCGAAGAGCATCTGGACCAGCATATCGTTCTCAGCAGTGGAGTCACCGAAGAGTTGGACGAAATCATTCATCTTCATGTCGTAGTTGGTACGGCAGTACAGGTAGGTCAGACAGTAGTGACCGCAGACCGAAGTATCCAAGCCTTGCAGTCGGTACTTGTTGTAGGTGTAATGCAACATATGCCCATTGATGTTACGTCTCAGAAATTGTTGAAAATCACCATGATACGGAGGTCTGCCAAAACTGTCGAAATATTCAACAACATAACTGTTATTGTTGCTGTTATCTTGTCCTCCAGGTCTGTAGAATGCCACCCAATGTTCTCCACTATGTGTATGCGGTTGGGTGTTTACCACTAATGCAGATGACGGAGCAATATGTCTCGGTAGACGATCTGATGCAAACACTCCGACATGTTGTACATTCGGTAATTGTAGTAAATATTTTCTTATAGTTGTGGTATTCATTCTTGTGAAACTGTATATTATAACACTGTCAGTGATGTACTGGCTGTAATGCACTAGTTGACTGTGCTTTATACATTTAGCCGGCATAGTCCACCGATACGTTACGACGTCGATCAATCTCAATGACATTGTCCAGTTCTGCATAGACAATAATGTTGACTGATTCGGTCAATGCTTCGCTGAATCCAATCTCGATGCGTAGATTTCCATTGCGTACCAGGTTCCAATGGCTGGACTCGTTAGCGCTCAAGTCAGGTGTTAAGTCAAACGCTAACAGACAATAACCTTTTTCGAAATCTTGTCTGCTGATATCATTACCGCTATTGTCAAAATGTATTCTGGTACCGCTGAACAGTGTGTGATACGATAGCGCATAGGCAACATCCGTATCATTACCAAACACTGGCTGTAATGCTTTCATCGGCACTTGTTCACCATCCAAGTACAGTGCGAAATAATTCATCTTGAAATGTTGGAAATTAAATGGATTTTTCTTGTAATCTCCGTTGAATGCTTGATTAGTAATCATGCCGACAATTACACGTTTTGGTAACTGACCCAAGTACACACTGTCCAATGTTTTGCTCAGTATGCCAGCGGGTAATGTGATTGATTTCACTTCAACACGTGTGATCGGATATTTGGCAGTACCACTCTCGAGTGTTTTACTATGTGCCAACAGTACGCTCGGATTGATTTTACAACGACGAACAAACAGATTTGTCTCTTTGATATGTACTTTATATGTTGTGTTATTGTCCGACATGATGGCAAATGCGTTCCTCGATCTGATCAAACGTAAACGCATCTCTACACCGTTTAACATGAACTTGTTCTGATTGCACAAGTCAATGTGTAGATGACCGATCATGTCTGCATAGTGACTCTTTTCAGTAAATTTTCGTCGTTGTACTAGTCCTTCATTTTCTTCTTTACAATTATCCATGTTATTAGAGTCATCTTTGTAGAATAACACACTTGTCATGTGTGACTTTTTAGCATCATGTCCGTAGTTTAAAAGGTTTTCCAAATACGCACGATAGGCGTAGGTATTGTTTTGCGGTGACACTAGTTTATTATTCAAGTGTAAATCCACTTGGCTAAATAGCGAATGTAACCAGTTATTAACCGGACCAAATTCCTTAATCGCATCAGCAGCTGTAAATTTTGTTCCATCTTCTTTGACAATAGTGGCTTGTACGTGTAATAATGTTTGTGATAAGTCCGTATATTCATCACCATGTCCGGGTATGACAAATTCAATAGGTGAGTCATCCGTCAATGACGATATGGGTTTATATTGCACCCATTTACCACTGTCAATGCTGGTCTGTGTCGGTGGTAGCGAGAATAAGTCCAATTCCGTCTTTGTACATTCGCATGATTTCTGGTGAATAAATGACATCTTTGTTGCTTAAGAAAATATATCAATCTCTCTACTTCTAGTAATCTTCTTTTTATTTTGCACTTGTCGCTTGAGTTTTTGTTTTGTATTTTTACGTTTCTTTACTGCTGCTGTCTTACACTTCCTTGCAGGAGACGTTCGTGCTCGAAGGAGTTTCGCCAAAGACTGAGGTGTTACTCGTGTGATGCGCCTCTTCTTATAGCTTCCACTGCTGTCGCTACCGCCAATGCCAGTGCCGTGTCCGTATCCGCCGCCATGTAGAATGCGATCCAGTTTGTCGTCAGCTCGACGTTTAAGTCCACCAGTAAATTGTTTAAGACGATCATTCGCTGCATTTCGTGGGTTCATAGTACCATCAGCTATATCACTGAGAAACCCAACACCTGAACGTAATGCCTCCTTGCCCACAGCAGTTGCAACTGACTTGATTAATGGCATGACTGAACGAACAAGTCCACCAAGAAAACTTCCAATCCCATGTCCACGTTGATACGGTGCACCTCTATACACTGATACAATACCACTACTACCGCCAAGTTGTTGATCACGGTAGTATTTGAGGTAGGGATCATTAAGATTCATTATACTGTTGTAACTGCTGGTACTCTGCGGAGGTGAAGTTTCATGTACGTAGTACCGAACTCGAATGGCAAGTGATGACCTTTGTCGTCCCTTAAATCAATTTCCACACTCTCGAACGAGCTCTTTATGACAGGCATGTAGTGCGGTGAAGTGAAATGCACAACCTTATGTGACCCGTATTTATAGTCAGTGGTGTCAATGTTGACTATTTTTAACAGTGGTGCTACAGTGTCACCCACTAATTGCGGTTCTACAAGGTCACAATAGACATAAATGTCTGCTGGAATGCCAGCCAATAAGTTTGGTGGTCTTGTAGCTTTCCTATGTCTTTTCACATCCACATTATTTACATCATATCCTAACTGTAACGCTAAAGTGGGGCTAAGTTCAAGTTGTGTTAGTGTATCTGTCATTGTAATCAATTCAACCTTTTTTGTATCACTATCATACTCGAACTCAATACTGTTAAGTTTAAGTTTTGTATTCCCGTTAATTGCTGCTAGCAATTCATTGATATCTTTGTAATTGCCAGACTCCACTTTAGCTACAGTCAAATTTGTATTAGTAACTTCATTATCTTCAATTTCAGCAGTTGGTTTTGTGTAAATATATATGTTAGCATCATTACCAACTGTTAAAAACGAGCATGGATAGTGTGCTTCAACTAGTGCTATTTCCCAATCTGCTCCGTCACCACCAGGCAAATGTATTGTTGATGGAAAATGTGTCACATAATGAGTCAATGTATTGTTCGGATAGTAGTCCATCGAACTATTGCTAGGCAGTGTCAAATAAAACTGATTATGTCTAGACAGTGACATGACGGTTAGGTTAGGTTAGGTTAGGTTATTTGTTTCACTTCAGATGCAGGTATCCAAGAATTAAATTCGTCTCCGTAACCTACCCACTTGACGAGGTAACGCTTACTGCGACCTCTACCCTTAGTGTCAAGTATTTTATCAATTTGGTACAATCGATCCGGTCCTATTGTCACCTTTTGTAGCTCATGTTCATAGAAACGACCGACTAAGGGTTTACCATTCAAGTCCCTTATTATATACAATGGTAGTGGTTGTGATCCATATTCTCGATCAATAACAAAAAATTCTTTACTCCAATTGGTCTCGTAGCCTTTTGCAAATGTACCTTTCTCTTTAGCAATACGCACTGTATCACCCGGTTTGAACTTTGGTTTTTTATGTTTTGGTAATAAGCTGTCTTTGTACATATGACTCCATACTTGGTACACTGTACTTTTGTTTGCTTTCACAACGTCCATCGGACATAAACCATTACCCAAACTTCGGTGTGCACTGTTATTGTAAGCATCAACCAATTCATCCAACACATCGATATAACGAAATGTGTTTTTATATGTTAAATATCGCCACATACGTGTTTTCAGTGTGCGATTGACTCGTTCGACAACAGCCGCTTTAACATCGGGGTTTTGTGTAGTGACATATTTCACATGATAATCTCTAAACACACGGTTCACTTTTGCACCTATAAACTCTGTTCCTTTGTCAGTTTGTAAACAACATGGTGGTACAGTGTAAGGACTGTTAAAAATTCGTTCGAATGCTGCTGCCACTTCTTCACCGCTCTTACGTTTTAATGGTTCCACATATAACCGCTTACTAAACACATCAATCACTGTTAGCAAGTAATTGTAGCCATCATTATATGAACTAAGTCCTCGCATATCATTCAGGTCGGCTTGCCATAATTCATTAGGTCCAAACACAACATATCTGTTACGTGGAAATCGTTTTCGAACAGGTTTGTGTAATGTATAGGTGTCTTGGGTGCGTAACCATTCGATAACTTGTCGTTTTGTTTTGTTCTTTTTCTTCTTACTTCGACGTAATGCTCTGACAAGTGGGCTAATACCACCAAACGAGCCTGGGTTTGCAGGATCATAATACACTTTCTCTTCCATCACTGTTCATGACTATAGTGTAAATGACTATCACATACCAAGTACACCTATACTTATACATTTTAATCTATAGTGAATGCATCCCACTGTAAAGGTTTTCCTCTTCGTGCTCCTGCCCTTGACCTTAATCTATGGTCTATTGGCGTTGGGCTCGGTGTTGGCGGATAATATAACGAGTGGTGTGGTGTTGAAGGAGTACGCTGTCTTGATGGTGAAGGTGTAACCAAACCTTCTTCCAAATATGGTTCACGACCAATATACTGTCGAGCTTGTGCATTGCTTACGTACTCGGTCGGTACGTTCATATCATTTAATGCATCCAATACTTCATGCCAGCCTGTGGGTACATTTTCCAGTCTTCGCACTCGTACAATTGCATGTAACACATCAATAATGTTCGAACCAGGTATTCTAGTGTTATGAACAATAACCGTACCATCAGGGTCCCATGTGATTATCTGTTTGTTACGTTTTATAAATCTTAACAAGTTGCGTACATCCTTTTGATACGTGGCAGGAAATGTTTGTACAATATCCTCCTCATTATCCTCTTCTTGTATAATTGGTAAAATGATAGGATTGCGTTTTTGTGAACTAAAATATAAAAACCTCTGTAATACTTGTTGATACTGTTTCCACTTTTCACTGTCATCCAATGTTTTGTCTTGTAATATACGATGCATTTCAGCATCCAAACTATTAGTATTAACCGTTGATGATTGAGTTAGTTTTGATTGTGAAGCAGTAGCAGCAGGTGTTGGCTCACTATGTATTCGATCAAATAGCTCTTGCGGAACAACAACCATCTTCTTTGAATATTCCAAATTTGATCTATCCATTTTTCTAACTAATCACACTATTAAGAACTGTTTGTAATACAGTACTTAATAACAGTGGTAATAGAAATCCACCACCGTGTTGTACAAGATATTTACGTTTCTTGCTCCAATTCTCACCACGTTTCACTAGACGTCTGAGCACCTTTTTATGTTTACGCAATTGTCGTTTTTGTTTGTCTGTTAACTGGATATTACCACGTAACAAGTTGTATGCGCACTCGCACACTGATCTGATACGACTGACGTCACAAGCCTTCAACAGTGCTTTACGTTCCTTCGGTGTAGCGTGTATCAGTGCCGTTAACAGAGCAGCGTCTTTCTTCACACACTGTGACATTACGACTGAGTGACTGGTCTCTAGTGTACCCCTTTTATTTATACTTTTTCGGTTGATAAACATACTGTTGTTTTTCATCAGGTAATATACCCGTACGTATACGCACCTCGTCTGGTGTGGACTGTTTTAAATCTAACAACAAATAACCATGCGGAGTACGTGTAGCATCAGCATACGCTTCTTCAATAAACCTTGTATTTTCCGGATACACTTGTCGGGCTAAATGTTTTATTTGAGCCCGGTCTCTTGGATTTTTAAAAAGCACTATATAATGAGCATTTAGTGAAATGTCTCTTTGCCCTCGTCCTTGGTGGAAAATGTTTTGTGTTATAAAAAATACACTCAAGTTCCTATGGTGAGAGCCCTTAGTAAACAAGTCCACTATTGTATTGGATCCTGAGGTGGCTGATGATTCACGCATCATATCATCAACAATTACCAAAGTGGGTGTACCATCAAAGTCCTCCATATTTGGTAACCCTTCCCTATATTGCACATTACCACTATCACTTACACCAGGATTTAAACCCGGAGAATGATGCCAGTAAATATTATTGAACTTTGTATCACACATAAAATCCAAATACTTAATAAATCTGGCTACGAAATATGATTTCCCCGAGCCAGAAGGTCCGGCCACTATGGCTGAAAATGGATGTTGCCACCTCAAGTCCATTTTGTCAACTGAACACAACTACACACTTACTATCACTTTTATAAACTTTAAGCATAGTTTCTTAAACAGGGATTCAGGTTTAATAAATAAAAAGACAGTTTAATCTGTTGATGTATATTTGCTTACGAAAACTATCAGATTTACAATTCTTTAGTGAAGTCTTGAAGCTTCTTGCTTTACAATGTACATTATTTCCCTCCACATTTCTTATTAATTATATCTTCAATGATATTTACAAAGTTATGGCGAGTCAAGACTTGATTATATTTGGATTCATATTGCATACCAAATTTTCGCATCACTTCTTTAGCTTTATTCAAGATATTTATGCTATTAGGAACATTTTCCCTGAAGAAACATATTTCAAACCCTTTTTCTTTAGCTTTCTTCAATGCACATTTAAAGTTTCTTTTTTCAGTACGAATACACTTGTATTCGCTCAAACCATAGATATCTAAGAGGGTTTCCTTAAACAATACACAAAAGACATGTTTCAAATCTTCATCTTGAGGTAATACAGCTACCTTCAATGACTGTTCAGACAGAGTCTTTCTCAATATGTCTGCAGTAGTTTCCAACCGCTTATTCACAAGAGTCAGCTGTTGGTTGGTTTCAAGTGACTTTGTAAGTGTTTGTAACAGTTCACTATTCTGCTGTTTTAGTTTGTACTCTCCATGTTTACGGATTGAAGGTAACACTTCTTTTGTGACCCATTTTCTAAAAGCATTAGCCTCAAGTTTTTTCGATGATAAAATCAATGAGTATAAACCACTTTCATTAATAAAAACAGACGATTTCTCATTTCCTTTTAACCCCGCCAAAACGGCAGGGTTTATATTTTCATATGTGAGCTTGTCATCATCATCAACATGATTTCTAACTGCTTTATTTGTATCTAAATAACCAAGTACTTCAGCAACTTCTTTCCCCTTGAACCAGGGGTTATTATCACTATCAATTAATATAGTGATTGGTTGATTTTTAAACACATAAGCAATAAGGATAGACATATTTCCTCAAATGTAAAAGTGAGGTTATGTTATACACCAAGCACAGCAGTACAGCTCTAGTTCAGACATCCGCACTAACTGAGCTCCAAGACTAGACTGATCAACAAAAAGCAGATTCATGTATATAAAAGCTGTGTCACCATACGCAATCAAATGTTACAAACACACTCTTCAGCTTTGGTAATTTAAATTTTCCAGTACCATAATTTTTGGTAGAAATCCCGTACGCAATACGATAATATTGTATGGATACGATAATTATGTAAACAGTCTCATTAAGCATATCATTTAAGCTAATTTACATATTAATTTGCTCATTAACATATCAAAGTTCAATTCCTAACACCATAAGACTAAAAAAAAAAAAAAAAAAAAAGGTTGTTTTCCCTAGTTGCAAGTAGTGTTCGCTAGGCATGGACTTTTTAATTTAGATAAGCCACCTACCCTTAAGTACTATGATGTAACAAGCCATCAACCTGAAGTTGTTCTTGGCAGAAGGCTGTCAGAGCGACCGCAAGCGAGCGCCATATTCCGCCTTATTTCTAATTAATCTAAAAGTTTATGGTGCCCTTTAAAAAAGGCCATTTTGCTGATGAAGGAGGGAGAGGATTCAAGGTAAGTATTATTTCGTTGACCAGTATTTATTGATTTCATGCAGGCACAACTGATCAGCGCCGAATGATATCCATAATTCTACATATTCAGTGTTGTACTCTTCCTTTTTGTACATCTCATCAAAAGCTCTTTCTATTTCATTTAAGTCAGCAGCGGGATATGCTTGGTATATTGATTGTATTGCTTCATGTCGTTCCATCATTTTTGTCCTGTAGAAGAAAAGTTCATCGAATTGGCACGGAATATTGTCCTGAAGCAATGTTAGGTTAAGTTATTTTAAGTTAGGTTAGGTTAGGTTAGCTATTTTTAGAAATCTATTTTTAGCCGGGGGGGGGGTCTAAGGTTGAAAGGTCATTGACCTCTATGACGTCACCAAAAAGTGAACGTTAGGTTAAGTTAGGTTAGGTTAGGTAAAGATTACGTAAGCTCAAAAAAAAAAAAAAAAAAAAAAAAAAAAAACTTGCTAGGCTTCGTGGGTGGTCCCATCGGGGGGGGGGTTCTATTTTTAGACCAACCACCACCACCCTGCTGGGGTTGAACCTACCAATACCCCCTACTTTTTTTTAAAGAGGGTGGCGGCCTCTTTTTACCTTGCATTTGCCCCCCCCCCCACTTGGGCCTCACACAAGCCCAATAGCATGAGTTCACTTGCTCGTTGTTCACTTTGTCTCTATCTCGTTCAAACCAATAGGATAAAAGGACGGACGCCATGATGGATCTGCCAGTCTTTAATTGGGCCTGATAATGATTGGTATGACCAATCGCAATCAATCGCCACTCTCCACCATTTGTGAATACTTGCCGAATCGTATGTAAATACAGTACAAGTGTAAGTATAATTTCAATTTTTATAAGACGTTTTTTATTTATTATTTTGTTGTTTTATAAAAGAGAGTAGCGGCCTCTTTTAATTCCAGTGAATAGAACAACACGTATAATACTGATCAAAAAGTGATTTAGTGATACCAGTTAAGCAAACTTAAGTGTCTTATGGGGATGTAAGGATCAGAGTTCAAATTGATTAGTTTGTCTATCAAGTTATGTCTGTATCAATTTCTTATTGTGAATTCTTTCTTATTTATATTTATTTCCGAAATCGTCTTTATTCATCGAAACATCGATTATTCTATTTATCAATGAGTGAAACCTTGATGATAGCAATTTCAAGTTGCTTTGTGCTATTTTAGATTTTTGGGATGGTGAGATCTGTATGAGTCTGCTTTCTCTTTATTTTAAATTTATGTTTGATACCACTTTTACTGATTGTTAAGTCAAGAAAATGTATTTCTTTTTTTGGGTTTCTATTGCAAACTCAACTTTCTTATGTTTGGTTTAACTATCCTAAGAATGAACTACATGCAGTATGTTATGTTGAAAATGAAATATCAAATATAAGGATCTCATAAGATCTATTTAAATAATATTAACGTACTTCGGGAAGGTAAATCCCGAGATGTAGCTAATTGGTGAAATGTAAAGGCACTATTCATTGTTCCCTGAGTCGTCGTTAGTGTACCTACAAACCCGGCTTAGTCCTCCGAAATTGGACTAAGTTCGTATTTTACTGTTATTACATTGCTTTAGACGAAAACGAGGAGTTAATTTCCAAATCCATTTGTGATCGCTTTATAAGTGATGTTGTTAGTAAGGCCATTAAACTAAGATTGATGTCGTGATAACGTCAGTTCCAGCGTACGGTATTTGTTGATTCATATGGAATTATATAAATAGACTGAAGAGCTTGGGGTAAAATTTATTTCCTAAAATAGCATAAAGATTTAACCTGGATTTTTTTTTTAATAAAGACGTTAGATGAACTAGTTGACGGTTTTGTATTGCTTTCTTTTCGTAAACATCAACTAATAAAATTAACCTATTAGTCAGCAGACACTCTCGTTTTATTTCTTTGTAAGGGTTGAAGTTTAAATTAAAACTCTAAAAAAGCTTAATTTTCTATTTCTAGTTTACTTATAAAATACCCATAAAAAACTACATTGAAACTGTCATAAAAAGAGGCTAGGTATTTCAAAGGTGTTAACGTTTACCTATTGCATATACAAAGTATACGTGTTTATCCAGTGTTAACGTTAAATCCTCCAACTCCATTTATTATTAATTAATTAATTAATAACTATTCCCGCTCATAAATCCTATACTTCTCATTCATTACTTCTACATTTATAAGATACACAAGCACTAAAAATGTCTATGAAATCATACTTTACGTATATAAGTATACCCAGTCCTATACAAATAGGTGGTAATGTTACAAAAATCCGCGTCTACAAAAGCATAGCACCAAGCAAAGCAGGACCCAGCACAATTATTGGTCGGCTTTTGTCGAGGACGAAATAATTATGCCTACAACAAACAAGACTCTTATATTTCAAAGATATGACACTGTTATTTATAATTAAATATCTCTCACCCTGCATTCCATAATGTCATATTTTTCGGTCACAAAGTTCGGTTTATATATTTTTGGTCCCTAGGAGGTTAATGAAGTGGAAGAAGCCGATTCCACAAATTAAAGACAATTTTTGAAATTGGCACTACAGCCATGATTTGTGTAGTTTGTTGTTTAATTTAAAATACTGGTTGATGATCATATTTTATTATTACTCTACATTTTCAATGGTTCACTGTGTTTTTATTTGCCTAGCTTAAACCTAAAGCTCTTTTAGAGGGTGATTCCAGTACACTTTTTAAGAAATTGTTTAAATTTAATTTAATTTTACTTTAAAAAAATACTCTGAAACGAGTTTATTACTGGTAAATAACGGTCAGATCTATTCCATACTTATTTAATACGCTAGGGTTTTGTTGTGATCATTACTCCTCTTAAGATTCTGGTCCGATTTCAATATACTAGGTGTAGTTGGAAAGAGCGTGGCATGAAGTTTTGCAGGAAATAAAATTTAGAACGGTTGGGCAAGTGGAAAAAAACCCTAAGCGCTCTTAAAGTTAGTAGTGCAATAGTGGGGCTTCTGGGCCAAAACGCATTAATCAAAAGTGACAGCTACATCCGGTCTGGTGACGTCAGAGGCTGTGACGTAGCTGTGACGTGTATGGTGGGCATTTAAAGTTTAAATGCCCGGCTGTGCTGGGTATTTAAACTTTAAATGTCCGGAAATGGGTCAAGGTCAGGTGAGGATGTTTTTAAAAAGATCTTGCATTTTCGGAAGATCCGAAAATGCAAGATATTTTTTTTATTTTACATTAAGGTTGAAAAGTTTGCTCCCAAATTTGAAAAGTAAGTTGTTGTCGGTGGTGAAATTTCTTGCTTATTTTCATTCTTTTTGTTGTTGTTGTAAGTTGGCAAAAATACATTCTTTTCGTTTTGATTGTTTGTTGCATAAAGTTCCAAAGATAAACCGAACCCAGTGGTTATAAGTTGTTTTAGTTCTTCACTAAAAATTTCCAAATCCTTGTAGGTTGTAAGATTGATAGTGTTGTAGTGAATCCCGCGAATGTTGAGAGACATGACTAGAGTTGTTTACTCGACGAGAGGTGTAGCAGGAATGACTATTGCAAAGCCGGTGCTGCGGGTACCTCCGATAGTAGTGGGGCTAGTGGTGGGGGTAGTGGTGGGGATAAAAATTGTAGACGCTTGTTTAATCACTTTGCATTTAATCGTTGCCACAATAGACCGAGTCGATGTTGCAATTCTTCTAGTTTATCCAACCGGTTCTTTTGATATGTTTTGCAACCACATTTACAGTAGCAGAAAGAATTACATTTTGTACAAGCTTTTCCGTCAACTTGATCTTCAGGTATTTTAAAACATTTCTCTTTGCAACAATAAGATAAAAGTGGTACATTATTTCTTTTGGATGACATGTTGGTTGTAGCTTGTCTTAAACAGAACTGAGCCTCTCAACGTTAAGGTTTCGTATTTATATAAAGTATTCGAATAAAACTATCGAATAAAACTATCGATCAAAATAATCGAATAATACCATCGATTAAAAGTTCAAGGTCATCCGTTTGAGTTTTTAAAAAAAATACAACATATCAGTATATAAAAACATATACTGATAT
This sequence comes from Flexamia atlantica, assembly GCA_035578135.1. Lineage (NCBI taxonomy): Eukaryota > Metazoa > Arthropoda > Insecta > Hemiptera > Cicadellidae > Flexamia > Flexamia atlantica. Next base: position 50,926 of record JAQJVK010000162.1, on the reverse strand, counting down.
GTTGTTTTTTATCTTTTTATTTAAAACATTTTTTTTACAATATTTACAATGTTATTTTTGTGCGATGTGCAGAGTAAGTTCCGTAGAGTTGTTTCCGCTCATTCCGTGTGACACCAAATATAATGATCCTGGCTGAATTTCCCGCAGATCTTCATTTTGCAGCAACTGGACGAATCGTTTTGGAAGATATACTTGAAACTTTGGTTCATCACCTGGTGTATATGGTGCATCGGATAAAGATGCGACGACTGCGTCTCCATGCGTTGTATCAACGTTTTTCATTTCATGAACAATATAATGTTTCTGTTCTTTTAATTCTGAACATTTCTTGATAATTAGAGTATTTGATTTTGAATGTAAGTTGAATTGTTCAACTAAACATTGGAGAAACTGTTGTGATGTCATGTTCTTCACTGGAGATGTTGTCTGTTCGGAGTATGGAGTTGGAGTGATACTCGGGGTGTGTTGCTTCCTCGTATTTATAACCTTCGTAACCCCCACCACATTCTTCTTTTTCTTGTAAGTAAGCAGCCAAGTGATATGCGTTTTGTAATGCGCATTGAGATTGGTTGTGTTTCGGATCTATTGTAGAAACACAAATATTTCTAACATCACAATGAAAGGTTTTGTCCATTTTTATGCTTAAAACTTCTTTGTTTGTGTACTGTTGTATCCAACTTCTTTTTTCCAATCCTCTGGTGTATATGTGCGTAAATTGTTTACAGAAATGAAACATAATTTTGTGTACATTGTTGTACGGTAGAAAACCTTCAAACCAATGTATATGATGAAAATTGTTTGTTAACCATCTGTTTGTTATTTTAGCTTTTGACTTTAGTGCATGGATAGAACACGGTGCTTCAAATAAAAACGGGTATGCTACTTGTGTGAGCAAATCTAAAATCACCAATTCTTTTATAATAAATCTATCATCGTTTCCGCGAAATGCTTGAAATTCAATTACACAAGGTTTTGCTGCCATTTCTTCATCCAGTCCGCTCATCACGATGTCTGGTGATTAACTGTTTTCCACACCACGGTAGGTTAGATATATAAACCAGGCCGTACAGTTGTAGGCGCGTTGGTGTATGTTTAACGTGGGCACCGTCCCCAGTAGGCCTACCCCACGGTTTATTCTTTTGTTAAACTACATTGTAGTTTTTTTTTAAACTACCAAAGTTTCTTCTTCTGTATTGTTGTTGTTGGTTTCTTCTTCTGTATTGTTGTTGTTGGTTTCTTCTTCTGTAGCTTCCGTTGCGATTTCAGTAAAAGGTTCAAAGTTTCTCAACTGCCTCCACATTTCCACTTCGTGAGGTATTCTATTAAAAATGGATGTATCTATTGGTCCGTATTGTAAAGTGCTGTCAGGTTGTTTTTCGCATGCATCTACCAGATATTCCTTAATAACAGAGCTTGAAAATACCAATTGTTTCATATACCTAGTGATAGGTGATGTTGCATAGTTTAAAATGTAGAATTCTTCACGTGTTAGTAGAATTTTATTTTCAAATTGTGTCGAGTCTCTAATTCTTACTTGTTGTTGGCCACGATGTTTAATAATGTCAATTTCATTGTCACAATCCAAAAGTCGAATGTTAGTTTTTCTTCCAAAGAAACTGTTGGCTAAATAACATTCAATAAGATGTAGATGTTTTAAAAAGGAATCCCAAGCATTTTCTGAAAATAAAACCATCTTTGTACCATGGCTTAGTATTACTGCGGGAGAGTAGTCTAATGATTTTACCAATCCTATCGACACACTTTTACTCATGCAAGATGAAATAGGATAAAAGATGCGAAGGAAAACTTCAGTTAAAATGTTCGGTGGAATATTTTCTTCAAGTTTTCTTTTCTTTCTTACGTTTGTTTTATTATTTTCCAACTTTTTATTTTGTTTTCCAAACTTTAAAAACTCATCAATTTCTTTTACAACATTTTCTTCAAAATGTTTATCATCATCATTTTCCAATAAAGGTGTTGTTTCGGAAACGCCTTGTACAACTGATAAAGAACTCATTTTGTTTATAATGCTGTAGACGATGTTACCCATACAACTGTAGACAGTCAACTAAACAATTTGCGTTCCCGCTCCTGCTTTTATAGCCGAGTGGTGGGGGGTATTTTTTTTTCTTTTCATTTTACAACACTGCTTTTACAATACCGGTTAAAGGTGTATATGTAACAATTTTATCATGTAAAATTAAACAATAAGCAGATGTATCTTTAGGTACATTTTGTTCAAATTCCATTTCTATTTTTATATCTACACTGGAAGATTTTACAGATTCATTTTGTTTGGAACAATCAACTACAACAATCGGATAGTTAGATTTAAATTGGTTTGGCGTTAATAAAGGTGTGTTTGTTTTTCCATAATATGAATTTTGGAATCTTGCATACATATCGTACAAAACACTAAACCTGTCTTTTGTAAAGTTTATGTTGAAGTTGTCGTATGGAAAGAATTGCGAGTTTAGAAACACCTTAAAATTTGTAAGTTTGCAATGATCAAATTCACCAGCATGTTTAGTTATTTCATTTCTTCTTTTTGTTTGTAATCCAAATATTACATATCTTGCCTTTTCCAAATGAGTAGAAGTTTTTACAGTCCATGTATGACGTTGTGTTTCCGGTAAAACCGGATATTCATGAAACTCCCAACTTCTAAATGGTATTACGATATCACGATCTGATTTTAAAGTTCTCAATAATGAAATTCTATTCTGATCGTTTAACCGTACATGCGGTACTCTCCAAACAATCTTGTCTAATTGCATTTTCCATTCTAAAGTAGCTTCCGTTGTTCCATCAGTTGCTTGAATAATATCTTTGTCGTTTGATGATCTTAACAAAACTAATTCTTGTTTTACGTTTATTATTATTTTTCGGTAATCTTCGGCAAAGCCTAAAAGTAATCTTAAAGGAATGTAAAAGTCAAAATTGCCTGAAGTGTTTGGAGTGATTGTACTGGAATCGGGTGCTACCCATCCTGCGGCGGCCAGCATATTTTTTTCACTCGGTGTTAAAGATGCTAATCCTTTTAATGTACTTGTAATTCCCACCTTTTTTGTTGAATCTACTGTAACTCCGGAAATTTCATATCTTATTTCATCAAACAAATATGCCATGGGGTTATTTATGAACGGAACAGTACTTGCAGTGGTTCCATCCCTTTTTGTTACTCTTCCTTCGATATATAAATAACTTTCACATGGAAGTGTATAAATATCTTGTTGTTGTATGGGAATTCTAATTTCATCATTATTGTTTAATTTTGACGAAGCGTAAGGGTTGTGCGTATGATATTCCTTTTCCCATAAGGTTTCGTCGAATGTCGGACCCTGCGCTATATCCAATATTTCCATTATTAATAAGTTTTAATCCAATTTCTTCTAGAAAACGAATGTTATCACTTGTTAATCCTTCTATAGCTGACGTGCTACTGACTTGTTTACCAGTCAGCTCTTTCTTTTTAAATGATAACCCCATTGTTATACGGTTGATTTTATATGTATTCGTATAGTTATAGGTTCGTCTCTAAAATCAATATGATTTCCGTCTTGATCTAGTATGTTCACCACAATGTCTGAAATAAAACTGGTGTTTAATGGTAGGTACACCAAGTTTTGTGGCTTTTCCACAATTTTAAAACCCGGAGCGACTGTTGGATAGAATGTGTGCAATATATGAGTATTTTCACCATCTCTATAAGAACCATGTATAATATTACATGTAACATCTATACTGTTAACTTTCATTATTGTCACAGTTCTAGTACCTGAATGGTTAATATTAGGTTCTAAAATTTTTGTTGTTTTAGGAAATCCTAATAAACTACCAATTGAATGTTCTTTGCTAAAATCTATATAATATTTAGATTTAATTTCAGCTTTCATAGTATTGTTATTTCCTTTTATTGTTATATTATCTTTTCCCATATGATTTTGTATCGCTTCATTTATATCATCAATTTCATATGCTCCAGTGGGTAAACTAAATACTTGTATATCTGAATATTTGTTTGTATTTTTATCTTTTGTTTTGTAATAATGTATTTTGTCATTAACATTTTCAGTAACGTTGGGAATAGAATTATAAGTTGTTATATCTAATAATGCGGCTTCCCATAATTTATCTTTTTCCAAACGTAACGCAGGGAAAAGAACACTTCGCAAAGTAGATGAAGTTCCAGTTAATGATACTGTATAGGAAGACATCTTAAAGTTGACTAACGCTTTTTGTTAAAAAATCTAAACATAAATGTCCACAGATTACCGTATCATCAGGTTGCTCTCTTTTATAATTGTATAGTACATTTTTAGCTGTTTTAAAGTAATATTGTAGTTCTTTTGGTGGTGGGAGATTACCAAAACTATCAAAGTAGTAAATAGTTGATCCTAGTTTCTTATAACATACCCAATGAGTGCCTGATCCTTTACTATTATCTAAATTTACTATTCCGGTTTCATTTTTCCAAATTTTAACAGGTAATGCATCTTTCATAAATACTCCTCTAAAAAATGGAATTTTTAAACAAGAAACATAAGTAATTAATTCTTTATCTGTTAATTCTTTATTTGGAATTAATAATTGTTTTTTTCTGTTTAATACACACGATATGGTCTTAGGTATAATCCTCCTCCTTTTTTTATCATTGACCATATTGTTTGTTTCTTTTTATTTTTACCTGCGGTGGATCGTCGTTTTCTTCTTATATTTCCTCCACGTTTCTTTGCAGGTTTTCTCCTCCTTTTTCCACCTCCTTTCTTCTTTCCACCTCCAAACATCGTTTTACCCTTCATTGCTGCTGATACCGCTAAAGCTGCTGCTTTTTCACCGATACTAGCGTCACTGGATGTTACTCTTTGCCAAGCTTTTTCAGCAAGTGCTCTATCCGCTATTGATCTATTTTTAGTATCTGCAAACTTTGAATATGCTATATCGTGTTGTTTGCAGGCTTGATCAAGTTTATTTATTCCAAGATCTCCTCTAGCAAGTCTTTTTTTCAATTTTGTTCCTGGACCACAATATTGATAACCTCCTGGTAAATGTAGTTCTACAGGTAATAAATCGATAGCTTTGTTAACTATAGCTCCAACCGGCTTAGTAATAAGAGAAAGTGCTGTTGATGCTATTCCTCTTCCTCTCTTTATAACGTGTCGATTATGACTGATGCGTTGAACTTTCAACATGGTTTTTTATAGTGAAAGGAAATGCCAATACTTGTTTATTTTATAAATTCTTTATAATGAATGATGCACTTATCCTTTGACATTGTTTATTTATAATAAACATGTATTTTGTTTATGGGTAATAAACTTTTACCCAGTCTTTTGGTAGGATTGTATCCTTTTTATCAACATCAACTTGAGCAAATCTTAAATTTCCAGTTTTCATATTTAAAAAATATTTTTCTATAACATTTTTCTTAACCCAATGTAGTTTTTGATCAGCTTTTATGGGCTTTATCGTATTATAAACATCATATAACACTACACTTAAGAGTCTTATAATGTAATTTACATTAACAGCATCAACAATATCAATAGGGTCATCTAAGCTAGTCAATCGCAAGTTTTGACAATGAAAAAACTTTTTGTGTTTTTCTGTTCTTAAGCATCTTTCACGCCATTCTTTTACTCTAACTGCATCACTGTCATTTACTCCCATTCCAACATTAAATAGTGGTCTTTCTTTACAATCAAAGCCTTGTTGACCAAGTCTTGATGAAATTTCTTTTAATGCAGGAACTTGTCCAATTGTTGCTACATCAACATCATTCAACCCTTCTTTAACATTAGTAATTATTTTTGCATCCGCATCCCATTTGTTATTGTTTAATTTCATTATTTGACTTATTGTAGCTGCATCTGATTTTGCAGTTCCCTCCTTAACGTTAGTTAACACTTTATTTTTGCAATCAATTGACTTAATATCATGTGTAATACAATGATCTGTAACATATTGAAGGTTTACCGCATCTTTCATATCTTTAGGGTCTCCAATATCGTGTATTACAAAGTTGTAAAAGGAAAATTTATCTGTTTTTTCAGGTATGACTGAATGTAAATACTTTTTGGTAACTGAATCTTGATCATTAACAGGATCTGCTATATTGGCTATTCTAAGATCTTTTGCATCATATGCTTTATTATTACTTTTAGGATCATATCTTAAGGTTTGGTTTATGTACCACATTAAATATTCTTTATTTACCGAATCATTCTTATCTATTGGTTTTGGAAGATTTGCAATTCTATAAAAATTAGCGTTATACACTTCATTTTGAAGCTTTAAGCTAGGTAATGTTTCACTTTTTAAAGTTTTGAAATTTACTGCATCATTATCATCTTTTGGATCATTTACAAACTTTAAACGTTTGTTACTTATATCATAATCTCCATCGGATGTTAGTGGTAAACCACCTCTTTTTCCATAAGATCCTGATTTGCTTCCAGTTTCGGAATACCGTCCAAACTTATCCACACTCATGGTTATACTGAATGTTTAATCGGTTATGCTTGTATTCTATATACTCATATTTTTATGCAATTACTCCTCGATTTCGCAATTCGCCGACCAAAGCTACCCATTCGTTTTCTAAACCGCTATGTCCGGCTTGTTTTGCTTCATATATCAACTTCATTCTATCAACCAATTTGTTTATATCGTTGTAGTATATTATATTAGTATCATACAAGTTTTTCAATAATCCTTTTCCTGATAAACTTGATTGATTTGTTTTTCTCCTTTTATGTAAAATATTTATTTCAGCAGAAGATAATGATTTTCTTTTTATGGGTGCCCTTCTTTTTGGTGGGAAAAGTTTAGCAATAATAGTTTTATATTTTTCTGATTTATTTCTATAAACATTGAAATTTTTAGAACAATTTTTCTTATGCGCATTTGTATCCTCCAATATTTGTTTAAAAATGTTTAAATCCTTTTTAGTATATTTATTAGGTTTCGGTTTAAAAATAAGTTCAAACAATCCTTTTGTACCTTTGTATTGTTTATTATTTATAATAATATTGTCATGTTCGTCTACATCAAGCTTGCTATCTCCAATCATTAGGCCATTTTCTTCTATTCTAGCACCAAAAGTATGATACTTTCGAGTTGGTTGTGCAGAATGTAACATTTTTAATACAAATTGTCTTGCAAGCGGCCCTTTATACGCAATATCCGAGCCCAATTTGCTCAAGTTGGATGGATTAATAGGCTCTTCTTCTTCTTGTTGTTCTTCGCTTGTAGAAAGACCTTCTTTTTCTGTTAAAACATCCGTTTCTTCACCTAGTTCGCTTTCTTCTTCAGTTGTTTCTCCTTGTTGCGTAAAACTTGTATCACCTTCATATTCTTCTTTTTGTTCAAATTTTGAAATGGGTAAAATAGCATCTCCGGAAAAATTAAATGTTGAAGGTGTAAAATTTTGCCCCAATTGTTTTAATGGCTCAGTAATAGGTTTAAATGTTGATTCCAGAAATTTCTCTCTTTCACTTATTCCTAATCTTAACGCTCTGTTTTTATGTCTAATAGAATCACTAAGTGATTTTATTTCTTTTAATAGCTTTTCCTGATTAACCATGTTTACACCATGGAGACTTGGACGATAATGTTGTTAATTAATGTATTAAAACAAATTTATCAAAACCTATGCGGTAACGACCATCTGTTATAGCTTTATCTTTCATAATTACCAAAAATCCATATTTTTCCGCCCAAGCTTTTCCACAAAGCTCTTTGAATTTATCAAATGACATATCAGCATTTACATGATCGTTGTATATATGTTTTAGGTTTGTATCGTCTTGTTTGAATAAAACTAAAATATTTGCATTGTCTCTAATTAGTTGTTTTGGAATTTTGCTATATGTTTGTCCGATATATATGCTATCAATATTATTATGTCTTCCCATGGCAAAATAGTTTCTAATAGTATCATGATTTTCACTAGATACATCATCAAATACAAATACAGAATACGGCTTAGCCTGGTCTGGTTGCATAACACTGTCACTAGCATTAAATTTGTAATAGTTAACATCAGGCACATCAGTCAGGATCTTTTCCAACAATTGATACTTTGGTTGATGTAAGGACTTTGAAAAAATATATAGGTTATTAAATCGCAATCCTTTTGTGTTTGTAATTAAGTTAAACACAACGTTAGTTTTGCCACAGTTTGAAGGACCGCTTACTATACATCGTACAGTGTTTGGAAATAAACTGCCGTGTTTACCATTGTTGATTTTAACGTTATCTACAGTTAAATCATCAATGTTATTAATATTAAATTTATCTTTATGGTGAACAATCTCCATCTTATTCAAAGGCTGAAGAATAAATAAGTTGATTTATAACTAAATCAAATCTTTTATAGGTATCCACGAATCTTCAGTTTTGTCAAACCCCAACCAACGTACTTTAACTTGGTCTTTTTTCCTTTGCAACACCTTTTCAACAAGATAGACATCACCTACTGTTGACTTTAACAATTCATGTCCGTAAAAACCGCCTTGTAACAAATTTCCTTTGTTATCTTTTAAAATATAAGTTTCCGGTACAGTAGGTTGTACTTTATACACTGTAAAAACTTCGTTTGTCCAATTGGGCAGGTATTTCTTAGTAAACACTCCTTTGTATTTACTAATTCGAACTTTATCATTTACATTAAATTTTCTTGGTTTTTTTTGTTCCGCTTTTGGCTGTGTATTCTTTTTAATTCGTTGTAAAACTAGTTTAGCGTTTTTCTTATTCACTTTGTTAGGTGCCATACCGATAGTTCTATGAAACTTGTTGTTGTAATCGCTTATTAATTTTGGTAAGATATCAACCCATACGTAAGAACCTCTTTTCGAAAACATTTTATACATTGCACCGTTTAAGGTTCTATTAAATCTTTCAATTATAGTTGCCTTTTTCTCAGAATTTGTAGAATAATGATTTATCTTATATTTTTTCATGAACAATGCAAAAGGTTTATTAAAAAATTCTTTCCCATCATCAGTTTGTAAATGTTTAATTTTATTTTTATCTCTTTTTATAGCTACTTCCATAGCTTTTGTTATGCTGTTACCGGTTTTGTCTTTTAATGGCAAAGCATCTGCAACTTTAGTAAAACAATTAATAATCGTAAGTATGTATCTAAATCCTTTATTTATTTTACTATGCGGTTGCATTTCAATTAAATCTGCTTGATATAAATCATTTATTCCTTTTACAACAGTATTTCTTCGTGGAAACTTTATTCTTGCAGGTTTATGAAGTTCATTAACAATCTTTTCCTTTAACTCTGTCATGATGTTTTTACTAACAAAGTCAAGTTAGTATTGAGTGTTTCTTTTTCTGCATCCGCTTTTATAGGTCAAGGTCATTTCAACATATTTTTAAAAAAGGGAAAATCACAGCGAGCATGCTGTGATTTCCCCTTTTTTTTCTTTTTTCTTTTTTTCTTTTTTTTCTTTTTTTTCTTTTTACTCATTGATAGGATTGAGAGAATAGTGGCCGAATGGTAGAGTGTGAATTTTGTCTGGAAGAATGTGTCGTTTGTCATCATTGGAGCAGAGTGCTTTTTTTACTTCTGTTACGCTGTACAGGTGATGGTTGAAACTTCTGATGGTGTTGAATTTTGCAGTTATAGTCGTTTCTTCAAATAAGCATTGCTTGTAGTGTTCGAAATTTACATTCTTCTTAAGATACAAACTTTTTACACCCTTAGCTTTTTTAATTACATTGTTTTCTTCTTTATGCAATTGTAGTGAATACAATTTTGACATTAGTGCAATAAGTTCTTTTAGTAAAATTCCATTTGCTTCGTCTTTAAATTTTCCAAGTTTCTTTTTGTTCCGATCATTGTCATAATTTAAATGATCTTTTGGATAGTCACTAAAATCAAATTCATTTTTGTGAACAAATGTTCGAAGATCCAAATACATATCTTCAGTAAGAATCCAGTAGATGAAAGCGTCCGTGTCCATGTAGGCGATTCCGATGTTATCTCTACCGTAGAAGGCAACCATTTTGTTGTAGTGGAAATCATACATATGGGTTTTGGAAATATCCAAGATTGACATTCCAACGTACAACGGACGATCCATTTTCACGCTTGTCTTCTTCATAGATACTGCTACAAGGTTTTCATTGATGATAACGGATGTTCCAAAGTTTTTCTAGTTTTATAGGATCTGTAATTAATTTAACATTTTTGTGTTTTCTTTTGTTTTCCAATGTTTTTCCAAATATCGCATTATTCATTAATTTAAAAAAATCCTTTTGAAATGTTGATGTTGCAGCTGCTCTTCTTCTGGTGTTTGAATCAATGTACGGTTTTAACCAGCATGATTGGGAAAATTTTAAAACTCTATGAATTTTGATTATACGTAAACCCAATTGGAGTGCTTGTTGAACAACCCAAAAGTGAGCTACGTATCTTTGTTTATTTTCAAGAGTCATCATTAATTTTGGATGTTTGCCAATTGGTGAAACTTGTGTTTTTGCAAGGAGCGGAAGATCGTAATGAAGATCGTGCAAGTGTTCTGGATATTCAAAGTCACAGTCCAATATGTATCCGGTGTCTCCGTCTTTTGAAATTTGTGTAATATCACCAATAGAGTCTGGATTAACCCATTCAAAGTTTCCAAAAGGAAGTGGATTAGACATGGCCCATCCGTATAAATTGTTGGCATCGAAATATCCTAAGAACACTGATGGTTTTTCTTTATCGTAGTTTGGAAGATATTTGTTGTTAGCTTTAACATGTCTAGTAACACTTTGGGTCAATCCACCTCTAACGCCCGATTCGATCATCAACACCATGTCAATATCGGTTAATAATTGAAGGTTGCACTTTGTTTCTTTTAGCATAGCTTGCCAAGCTAGTCCTGGAGAAGTATAAGAATGAAGAGGGTCTAATCCGTAGGCTTCAAAGCAAGTGTTTCTAAATTCTTCCATCACATCGCAGAGAAGGGTCACATCAAGTTTCACATAAAAGTCAGAATAATCTCCCAGAGTGTTCATTTCCAATTCGTCCCAAACTCTGCATGCGTGTTGATAGTCTTCAGGTGAAATGTCCGAATCGGTAAGTTTACTTTTAAATGCTTCTGGTGGAGGAAGTGATGTTTCTTGAAATTTATGTAGTCCATCGATGTAATCATACGGGAAAACTCCTTTCCGAAGAACCAAATCCATTTTTTCTGCAGGTACAATTTTGCTTGTTTCTATTAAATTTTCTCTTCTTAAATTTTCAGAAAGTTTCATTAGACTGGAAGGCATAAATCTAAATGAATCAACAAATCTAAGTTTAATTTTGCCCACCTTTTTTGAAAAGCTTATAAAGTTTTCCATAGTTTGTGCCAAAACATCTATTTCACCGTTGTCTCTTGCTAATTCGGGAATGATAAAATGTCCATCGTATCCACTAAGATTGTGAAAAACCACAGGAATAAAAGATGGTAGTTTGTAGTTGATGTTACATCCGTTGCAAGCTGCACCTCTGTAGGCTCCTGTCAGATGGTCATGGTCGCGAACTTTAACTTTAGTTTCTGTAAATTGATTGTTACACAAATAGCATGTTGTTGCTGAATCATAAAGATGAAGTTCTTCCGGCGTCATAGGTGACATAGGAACCACATTGCTATACATTGCTTCCACTTTCCCGGCGATGTTGTATAAATCATCAACAAAGTATCGAGCTGCTTCTTCTCCACGATAGATCTTCGGTGTAGATGTCAAACCATATTCTTGAAGATGTTCTTCAGACAGAGTGGATTTTACTATTAAACAGTAGCTGTTTGGTTTGTGAAGTTGATACTTTGTTCTGCTGGTATTTTCCTCTCCTTCTTCTTGTTCAAGTGGAAGCAATGAAGATTCAAAATCTGCATACACTACAACGGGAATTCTGTATTGTTGGATAACTTTGTCAAATTTTACTTGAGATCTTCTAGGGTGTGGTAATTTAATTCTTACTTCATAGTTTCCACTGCATAGTCTTTGATGTTCCGTCAGCCATTCTGAACCTCCTCTTCTCAAAGGTTTGTTTACAAAACAGAAACATCTTTTACAAGTGGTTTTTCCTTCTTTACGTTTTGATAACTGTTTGCAAACTAGAGCTTCAAAATCTTTAATATATACATAATGTGAAATATCACCTTTTGTTATTAATAATAAATCAGTATGATCTCTGCGTTCGGTAGGTGTTATACGTAAGGGGTAAACATTGTTGGATGAATCCAAGCCAAAGATGTTTACAGATGCAAAAGGATTTTTCTTTTCAAATTTTGATATGTCTTGAATTGAAACAGGGTAACTCATGCCTTGAAAATTATAGTTATGGTAAACCTCATTGTATGCTCTACTCGGTCGTTCCGCATGATTTCTTATATATTTTGCAAGCATTGCATACTTGAAACATTCAGCATCTTTATTTTGAACATTAATACAGGAATTGGTGTCTTGAATTTTCTTTGGCAATTCAATATGACTACTACCTCTCATTCCATATCCATGTTTATGAACTCTTACATCTAAGCTTGTTATACTTAACAAACTCCATCCAGAACCTCTTCCTTCATGTTCTTGTAATTTTGTTAAAAGTTCTTCAAAACAATCATCCACAATTGAGCTTATATCTGATGCAAACATGATGGTTTTGTTTTTAGTTAAAAATCCTCTTGGTGATGTTTCATTCTGAACATTTGTAAATACTGTATCTAATAATATTCCAAACTTTATAAAATTTAATCTTCTTAGTTCATTGTTTAATGTTTCTGTTACTAATGTTTTTGCTTTTGAAATAAACTGTGCAAGTTGCAATTGAGCATTGTCAATCTTAAAATGAGTTACTACACTACCTGGTAAGGCTCGGGCGTATAATTCCACATCCAAAGATGGTCCGGGTGCGTATTGAATAACATTTGATCTTGAATTTTGTTGTTGTTGTACGGTAGCCAGTATTTGATCTAAATCTTCCAAATATTCTTCTTCTGCATTGTTATTTGTTTCTTGGTTTCTTTCTTGGTTTGTTTCATTGTTATGGTAAACTTCTTTGTGTATTTGTAGTAAAATTTCATCTTCAAAAGATTCTTCGCAACTAATGCAGTAATACATGACGTAGGTGTGCTCTCCACAAAAGTTGCCGTAGTAATGAAAACCACTCTAAAACTCCCCCTATTTATAGCATTACCCCCACCACTTTTTTCTGTATTAAACATAAAAAGTGTAAATAACAGTTAAATTTCTTATATTTCAAAACCCCAAAGTATTAAGATTATCCGATGTAAGTTTAAAAAGAAATCCAAGTGTCAAGGTCAAATTATACAAGTTTAAAAGAATCTTTTTTTCTGTATTAAACACAAAAAGTGTAAATAACTGTTGAACGTTTTATATTTCAAAACCCCTAAGTATTAAGATCATCCAATGTAAATTTGAAAAGAAATCTAAGTGTCAAGGTCAAATAATGCAAGTTTTAAAAAAAAATCTTTTTTTCTGTATTAAACACGAAAAGTGTAAATAGCTGCTAAATTTTTTATATTTCAAAACCCCTAAGTATTAAGATCATCCAATGTAAGTTTGAAAAGAAATCTAAGTGTCAAGGTCAAATAATGCAAGTTTAAAAAATCTTGTTTAAAGTAAATTTGAAGCAAATGTTTGAAAAACGTTCTAAGTCCTAAAATATTAATTAAGGGGAAGTTTTAACACTTAAAATTTTTACAAGTCCAATGTAAAGTAAAATAAAGAAATGTTGTTGCTTGTTGGAACAGTAACAAAAGAATGATGGGTTTGAAAAATTTTCTAAGTCCTAAAATATTAATTATTGGGAAGTTTTAAGACTTAAAATTTTTACAAGTCCAATGTAAGATAAAATAAAGAAAGAAGGGTTGTTGTCTGTTGGAACAGTGGCGAAAGAATAATGGAATTCAAACTCGCAGCAAAAAAGAAACTTGATATTGTAAAATAAATGTTGAAGCAAATGTTTGAAAAATTTTCTAAGTCCTAAAGTATTAATTATTGGGAGGTTTTAACTCTTAAAACTTTTACAAGTCCAATGTAAAGTAAAATAAAAAGAAGTGTTGTTGCCTGTTGGAACAGTAACAAAAGAATGATGAATTTAAACAATTTTCTAAGTCCTAAAAAAATGGATTATAGAGAAGTTTTAACACTTAAAATTTTTACAAGTCAAATGTAAAGTAAAATAAAGAAAGAAGTATTGTTGCCTGTTGGAACAGTGGTGAATGAATGATGGAAAGTAAACTCGCAGCAAAAAGAAACTTGATATTGTAAAATAAATGTTAAAGCAAATGTTTCAAAAATTTGCTAAGTCCTAAAGTATTAATTATTGTAAAGTTTTAACACTTGAAATTTTTACAAGTCCAACGTTAAGTAAAATAAAGAAAGAAATGTTGTTGCCTGTTGGAACAGTGGCGAAAGAATGATAGAAACCAAACCCGCAGCAAGGGTCCTGTGGTTTAGGAGGGGGTAAGCGGGGGGGGGGGTGATGACCTCGAGCCGAGTTGGGGTCTGGGATCTGCGCGTGTGGTTCTGCATCAGTTGCTCGCTAGACAGTGAGGTGGTAACATGTTCAGAAGGCGCCCTGAACATTTTATCATTTTTGCTGTTTGGTGAAAATATCTTGGTGTTATTTGTACAATAACATCTTGATGTAGAACTGATTAATTTTAAGGCATGGTAGTTGTTTGTGCTTGTAGATACCCTAGGGTTTGTAGTTTGTTTTTAGTTTGCTGGTTTGGTACTTAGTATTAATTTAAAATCTTTCTTTTACTTACAATATATTTTGCCTGGAGTGTTTAAGTTTAAAGTAATATTTTGTTTTTAAGAATGTTATATGATATGTTTTTAATACCTTTCTATTCCAACTTCCTTTTTCCAACAAGCTTGTTGAGGGCATTCCCTCTCTTGTCTTGTATTCCTTTTTAGTTAGGGACACCTTTCAATTCCAATTTCCTTTCCTTTTTTTCCCTTCCATCTTTTGCACGGTAAAACCAATTAATTTATGGTAAAACCGGCTACCGCTTTTGTAGTGATTACGCACACCAAAGCGGGTCACTTACAACCTCTATACGTGCTGGATGGGTAGTTCGCCTACCTCCGGAGTTTCGCTAGACCTCAGCTGTACTGCGTCGCTAATGGCGAGTCACTGGCTCCTTTAGTGTTAGGAAATAAAAACATATTTGTATAACATTTTTCCAAAATTTAATTAAGCAACGTGCTATTTCAGAATAACATTTTTTGTTTTAGCTTAGCGTTGTGCGCTTATGATGAGGTGTGTGAGTTCGCTTACGTGATGATTACACCGTAATCATGATGTGCAGCGCTGGGCTGTTTAGCTTTTTTACTTATCTTTTACTTTTTATTTATTATTTCTTTTAACTTAATTTTTTTTATTAATTGATCAACTCTAGGCAGGTTGTATTGTAAATTAGCTTTTCTTCTTTTAGGTTTCCGGGGGTGTACGGTTCTGTAAAACCATACACCCCCATTTTCTTTTTAATTAATGAATGACCTTGACCTACTTATTTTCAAGGTCAACCAAAAGAGTTAGCGAAAATTTCTAAGTCCCAAGGTTATTTTTATGTAAATTGTTCCGAACCCTATCATGTGGGTATTCAAATTATTTTAAAAATATCTAGTTGAATAAATGCAAAATAAACTACACTTGTTTTAAATATAAACATTTTATTAAATGATGTTACCAAACCTTTTTGTTTGTCTTTTCATTCTGCTTATTTTAAATACCTACATGATAGGATTTGGAAACATATAAAGAAAAATATGATTTAAAAGATTTTTTTTTCAGTTTTTGAGCTATAACTTTTATACCTTTGGTTTTATCGAAAAATGTTACTGGACCTTTTTTGTTTGCCTTTTTATTCTGCGTAATTTGAGTACCCGCACGATAGATTTAGAGCATTTTTGTTATATCCACTGCCACCGTGTACGGCGACGTAGCTCAAAAGTTGAACGGCGACGATATCAAGTGGGGGCCCCCCATTTCGCAAACTTACTCTAAACCTATTGTGCGGGTACTCAAATTACGCGAAATGAAAAGACAAACACAAAAGGTCCAGTAACATTTTTCGATAAATCCAACGGTATAAAAGTTATAACGAAAAACTAAAGTTTCAAGGTCATTTAAAACTTTTACAAAACCTATCATGTGGTTACTCAAGTTACGTGGAATAAAAAAACAAACAAAAATGTTCAGTAACATTTTTCTATAAAACCAACGGTGTAGAAGTTATTACGCGAAAACTTAAGATTTAAAACCGTCCAGGTTACAAAACGTCCAGGTAACCTGGACGTTTTAGTAAAAACGTCCAGGCTACAAAATATTGTTAATTTCTTACAAAATAATGTTGATTTTATAACAAATGTTACCGAAGCTTGTTGTTGGTCTCATAATTTAAGTACTCACAAAATAAGGGTTGGAAACTTATAAAGTAAAATATAAAATATTGGAAAATACTTTTTTTTAGTTTTTGCGTTATAACTTGTATACCGTTGGTTTTATCAAAAAATGTTACTGGACATGTTTTGTTCGTCTTTTTATTCCGAATAATTTGAGTATATGCATGATAGGTTTGGAGCAATTTTGTAAAAGGGGGGGGGGAAATTGCAAAATTACTCTAAACCTATTGTGCGGGTACTCAAATTGCGGGGAGTGAAAAGACAAACACAAAAGGTCCAGTAACATTTTTCGATAAATCCAACGGTATAAAAGTTATAACGAAAAAACTAGTTTCAAGGTCATTTAAAACTTTTACAAAACCTATCATGTGGTTACTCAAGTTATGTGGAATAAAAAAAAACAAACAAAAATGTTCAGTAACATTTTTCTATAAAACCAACGGTGTAGAAGTTATAACGCGAAAACTTAAGATTTAAAACCGCCCAGGTTACAAAACGTCCAGGTAACCTGGACGTTTTAGTAAAAACGTCCAGGCTACAAAATATTGTTAATTTCTTACAAAATAATGTTGATTTTATAACAAATGTTACCGAAGCTTGTTGTTGGTCTCATAATTTAAGTACTCACAAAATAAGGGTTGGAAACTTATAAAGTAAAATATAAAATGTTGGAAAATACTTTTTTTAGTTTTTGCGTTATAACTTGTATACCGTTGGTTTTATCAAAAAACGTTACTGGGCATGTTTTGTTCGTCTTTTTATTCCGAATAATTTGAGTATATGCATGATAGGTTTGGAGCAATTTTGTAAAAGGGGGGGGGTGTTGCAAAATGACTCAAAACCTATTGTGCAGGTACTCAAATTACAAGGAATGAAAAGACAAACACAAAAGGTCCAGTAACATTTTTCGATAAATCCAACGGTATAAAAGTTATAACGAAAAAACTAAAGTTTCAAGGTCATTTAAAACTTTTACAAAACCTATCATGTGGTTACTCAAGTTACGTGGAATAAAAAAACAAACAAAAATGTTCAGTAACATTTTTCTATAAAACCAACGGTGTAGAAGTTATAACGCGAAAACTTAAGATTTAAAACCGCCCAGGTTACAAAACGTCCAGGTAACCTGGACGTTTTAGTAAAAACGTCCAGGCTACAAAATATTGTTAATTTCTTACAAAATAATGTTGATTTTATAACAAATGTTACCGAAGCTTGTTGTTGGTCTCATAATTTAAGTACTCACAAAATAAGGGTTGGAAACTTATAAAGTAAAATATAAAATGTTGGAAAATACTTTTTTTTAGTTTTTGCGTTATAACTTGTATACCGTTGGTTTTATCAAAAAATGTTACTGGATATGTTTTGTTCGTCTTTTTATTCCGAATAATTTGAGTATATGCATGATAGGTTTGGAGCAATTTTGTAAAAGGGGGGGGGGATGGCGGGGGGGAGGAGGGGGGAGGGGGGGGAAGGGGGGGGAGGGGGTGGGAAGGGGGGGGAGGGGGGGGAGGGGGAGTGAGGGGGGAGGGGGGAGGGGGAGGGGGGGAGGGGGAGGGGGGGAAGGGGGGGAGGGGGGGGGAGGGGCGAGGGATGGGGGGAGGGGGGGGGGGAATTGCAAAATTACTCTAAACCTATTGTGCGGGTACTCAAATTACGCGGAATGAAAAGACAAACACAAAAGGTCCAGTAACATTTTTCGATAAATCCAACGGTATAAAAGTTATAACGAAAAAACTAAAGTTTCAAGGTCATTTAAAACTTTTACATTACCTATCATGTGGTTACTCAAGTTACGTGGAATAAAAAAAACAAACAAAAATGTTCAGTAACATTTTTCTATAAAACCAACGGTGTAGAAGTTATAACGCGAAAACTTAAGATTTAAAACCGTCCAGGTTACAAAACGTCCAGGTAACCTGGACGTTTTAGTAAAAACGTCCAGGCTACAAAATATTGTTAATTTCTTACAAAATAATGTTGATTTTATAACAAATGTTACCGAAGCTTGTTGTTGGTCTCATAATTTAAGTACTCACAAAATAAGGGTTGGAAACTTATAAAGTAAAATATAAAATGTTGGAAAATACTTTTTTTTAGTTTTTGCGATATAACTTGTATACAGTTGGTTTTATCAAAACATGTTACTGGACATGTTTTGTTCGTCTTTTTATTCCGAATAATTTGAGTATATGCATGATAGGTTTGGAGCAATTTTGTAAAAGGGGGGGGGGGGTTGCAAAATGACTCAAAACCTATTGTGCAGGTACTCAAATTACAAGGAATGAAAAGACAAACAAAAAAGGTCCAGTAACATTTTTCGATAAATATAATGGCATAAAAGTTATAACGCAAAAACTAAAGTTTCAAAGTAATTTAAACTTTTACAAAAATGACCTTGAGACTTAGAAATTTTCGCTAAGTCTTTTGTTGACCTTGAAAATAACTAGGTCAAGGTCATTCGATAATTAAAAAGAAAATTGGGGTGTACGGTTTGACAGAACCGTACACCCCCGGAAACCTAAAAGAAGAAAAGCTAATTTACGATACAACCTGCCTAGAGTTGATAAATTAATAAAAAAAATTAAGTTAAAAGAAAAATAATAAATAAAAAGTAAAAGATAAGTTAAAAAAAAGCTAAACAGCCCAGCGCTGCACATCATGATTACAGTGTGATCATCACGTAAGCGAACTCACACACCTCACCATAAGCGCACAACGCTAAGCTAAAACAACTAGACAGCCCAGCGCTGCACATCATGATTACAGTGTGATCATCACGTAAGCGAACTCACACACCTCATCATAAGCGCACAACGCTAAGCTAAAACAAAAAATGTTATTCTGAAATAGCACGTTGCTTAATTAAATTTTGGAAAAATGTTATACAAATATGTTTTTATTTCCTAACACTAAAGGAGCCAGTGACTCGCCATTAGCGACGCAGTACAGCTGAGGTCTAGCGAAACTCCGGAGGTAGGCGAACTACCCATCCAGCACGTATAGAGGTTGTAAGTGACCCGCTTTGGTAAGCGTAATCACTACAAAAGCGGTAGCTGGTTTTACCATTATTGGTTTTACCGTGCAAAAGATGGAAGGAAAAAAGGAAAGGAAATTGGAATTGAAAGGTGTCCCTAACTAAAAAGGAGTACAAGACAAGAGAGGGAATGCCCTCAACAAGCTTGTTGGAAAAAGGAAATTGGAATAGAAAGGTATAAAAAACATATCATATAACATTCTTAAAAACAAAATATTACTTTAAATTTAAACATTCCAGGCAGAAATATATTGTAAGTAAAAGAAAGATTTTAAATTAATACTAACTACCAAAACAGCAAATTAAAAACAAACTACAAACCCTAGGGTATCTACAAGCACAAACAACTACCATGCTTAAACTACCATGCCTTAAAATTAATCAGTCCTACATCAAGATGTTACTGTACAAATAACACCAAGATATTTTCACCAAACAGCAAAAAATGATAAAATGTTCAGGGCGCCTTCTGAACATGTCACCACCTCACTGTCTAGCGAGCAACTGATGCCGAACCACACGCGCAGATCCCGGACCCCAACTCGGCTCGAGGTCACGGCAGCTGGCAGCCGGGCCGGGCAGGTGTGGCAGGCAGCTGGTTGACCACCTGGCCTCAAGCGCAGACTCTGGACCCCAATTCGGCTCGAGATCACCACAGGAGCCTTGCTGCGGGTTTGGTTTCCATCATTCTATCGCCACTGTTCCAACAAACAACAACACTTCTTTTTTTTATTTTACTTTACATTGAACTTGTAAAGATTTTAAGTGTTAAAAACTTCCTAATAATTAATATTTTAGGACTTAGAAAATCTTTCAAACCCATCATTCTTTTCCCACTGTTCCAAACAGGCAACATTTCTTTCTTTATTTTACTTTACGTTGGACTTGTAAAAATTTTAAGTGTTAAAACTTCACAATAATTAATGCTTTAGGACTTAGAAAATTTTTCAAACATTTGCTTTAACATTTATTTTACAATATCAAGTTTTTTTGCTGCGAGTTTAATTTCCATCATTCCTTCACCACTGTTCCAACAGGCAACAATACTTCTTTCTTTATTTTACTTTACATTTGACTTGTAAAAATTTTAAGTGTTAAAACTTCCCAATAATTCATTTTTTAGGACTTAGAAAATTTTTTCAAACTCATAATTTTTTTGTTACTGTTCCAACAGACAACAACACTTCTTTTTATTTTATTTTTCAGTATTAATGTAGGTTGAAACTTGTTTTAAAACAATTTTAATATTAGTTTGAAACTAAATTCATATATTATTAATGAGTAACCATGTTTTACTTAAGGAATATTATGTTTTAAGTCAATTGTAATACATAATAAAATAAACATTATACATATTTTCATTGTATCATAAATATAAATCTAGTTTATTAATGTTACTGAACTAAAAATTGGGGTTGGAAACTTATAAAGTAAAAATATAAAATGTTGGAAAATATTTTTTTTAGTTTTTGCGTTATAACTTCTATACCGCTGGTTTTATAAAAAAAATGTTACTGAACCTGTTTTGTTCGTCTTTTTATTCCGAATAATTTGAGCATTTATGTTATATCCACTGCCACCATAGATTTTTTTGCAGTTTTTGCGATATAACTTTTACACCGTTGGTTTTATCAAAAAATGTTACTGGACCTTTTTTGTTAGTCTTTAAATTCTGCGTAATTTGACTACCCGCATGATACATTTAGATCATTTTTATTATATCCACTGCCACCAAAGTTTTTTTAAGTTTTTGCGCTATAACTTTTACACCGTTGGTTTTATCAAAAAATGTTACTGGACCTTTCTTGTTTGTCTTTTAATTCCGTTTAATTTGACTACCCGCACGATCGATTTGGAGCATTTTTGTTATATCCACTGCCACCATGTACGGCGACGCAGTTCTAAAGTTGAACGGAAACGAGATCAAGTCGGCGACCCCCCCCCCCCATCGATGTTGTCGGGGGGGGGGAGGGGGGAGGGGGGGGAGGGGGAGGGGGGGGAGGGGGGGGGAGGTTTCGTCCCGGCAACATTGGCGGGGGGGGGGGGGTTGGAAAATTGCTTAAAACCCTATCGTGTGGGTACTCAAATTACGCGGAATCAGAAGACAAACAAAAAAGGTCCAGTAACTTTTTTTGATAAAACCAACGGTATAGAAGTTATAACGCAAAAACTAAAAATTATCTTTCTTTACATCATATTTCATTTTATATGTTTCCAAACCCTATCATGTAGGTACTCAAAATACGCAGAATTAAAAGACGATCAAAAAAGGTCCAGTAACATTTATTTATTAAACCAACGGTATAGAAGTTATAACGCAAAAACCCAAAATTATCTTTCTTTACATTATATTTTACTTTATATCCTTTCAAACCCTATCATGTAGGTACTCAAAATACGCAGAATTAAAAGACGAACAAAAAAAGGTCCAGTAACATTTTTTTATCAAACCAACGGTATAGAAGTTATAACGCAAAAACTAAAAATTATCTTTCTTTACATTATATTTTACTTTATATCTTTTCAAACCCTATCATGTAGGTACTCAAAATACATAGAATTAAAAAGACAAACAAAAAGGTTCAGTAAACTTTTTTTTATAAAACAAACGGTATAAAAGTTATAACGCAAAAACATAAAAAAAAATTTTCTACATTTTATATTTTACTTTATATGTTTCCAAACCCTATCATGTGGTACTTCAATAACGCAAAATAATGAGACAAACAAAAAACTTCGGTAACATTTGTTATTTAACCAACAATGTAAAAGTTATAACAAAGAAACAAAATTTAGATCTTTAACCAAGTTTATATTTAATCGAAACTGTAGTTTATTTTGCATTTCTGCGACTAAATTTTTTAGAAGTATCAAGGTGATATAATAAAGTGGCATCTTTAAAATATTGTAACTTGTACAAAGTTAAATAAGTGTTAAAACGATATTTTATTGCAAATATTTTAAAACCACAAGTTCAGAACGATTGTTTAATACTGACATGTTCACTCAACAAGAGCAACAGTACGACTAACACTACATATCCAAATATTGCGAGGAGTCTCTCATGGTGGTGGGGGAAGGCAGGTGCGCGGCAGATGTTCCGTCCTGCACATGTCTTTCGAGGGAGGTAACAGCGCTACCACTATCACATCAGTTTGCTGGTAGGACTCGCAGAGTAAACATCTAAATAAACATGAGTTTCTGTTTTATATGTTTCTTTTATCAAAGATGGACTTTGTATTGAAACGCAAAGTTTCACTATTGATGCAGATCCTGTACAACAAATTTTAGTACATCCTCCAGAAAATTATGATTCTATCTACATTTCGGTGCATGAACCAAACGACCCCCCACCACCAACTGCCGACACGGAGTAGGACAGCGGCTACCACACGTCATTAACGCTCCAGCTCTTCACCCGAGCACACATGGACTCTGAGCTTCAAGATAATACTGTTTCTTCTTCTACATCTACACAAACTTCCGAACAATTACCTACTGAAAATAAAACTACAACAAGTGTACAAGTAAACGAAATTTCATCAACTGTTAGTTCTGATGCGCAAGCAATAATGCTATCATTAATTGGTTTCGACTAAAAATTCAACAATGGAAGAAGAAAGAAATTCGCTACTTTGCAACTTGGTTTTTGTGAACC
Source organism: Flexamia atlantica (assembly GCA_035578135.1). NCBI lineage: Eukaryota > Metazoa > Arthropoda > Insecta > Hemiptera > Cicadellidae > Flexamia > Flexamia atlantica. The sequence goes on along the minus strand of JAQJVK010000162.1, from coordinate 27,809 downwards.
CGTCGAAATTTGTTATTTTCCTACTTTCATTTTTATGTGGTTACAATTTTGGTTACCTTGTTCAGGAAATACTAACAGATAAAAAGAAAGAACATTCACTATTTTTTAAAGTTTATATTTATGTAATTGCATCTTTATTTGGATACTTTGTAACAGGATATTTTCTTGTTAACTTGTCAATTCCATTTTTAATATAATATTTTAATAGAAACAAAAATCAACAAAACAACAATTAAAAAACAGTTTGTAAAAAGAAACAAAACTTATCTTGCATTTTCGGATTTTCCGAAAAATGCAAGATATTTTTTAAAAACATCCCCGGCCGACCTTGACCCTTTTCCGGACATTTAAAATTTAAATACCAGCACAGCTGGACATTTAAACTCTAAATACCATCCCCAACACGTCACAGCTACGTCACAGCCTGTGACGTCACTTCCGGTCACGTGACCGGATGTAGCTGTCACTTTTGATTAATGCGTTTTGGCCCAGAAGCCCCACTATTGCACTACTAAAGTTCCAAGTTTGTCCATAAGATTTAAATGCGAATATGATTTTCAAATAAAATAGCAGACTTTTATGATAGCAAACATAGCAACATTCATTTATGAGTAGATTAAGAGAATGTTTTTAGTTCTGATTAGGATTAAGAATTTGGTTAAAAGTTATTACAGAAATATAGTAAAATCCAGTAATTTTTGTAAATGTAATTTATTTCTTCATTATCTGTTTAAAAACATTTGTGTTGTATAAAAAAATGTATGTGTATTTTTAGATAACTTTGTATATGTTTTGGCTGAAACAATTAGATCAATTCAAATCAAATCAAATCATCTTTATTCATTTACAATATATACAAAGATACATCGAATAGTGTCAAGAGATGAACTTAGCCAGCGCAATAACACTAAAATATCTCCAAATTAGATACATACAATTTTAATTAAATACATTTTCCTTAAAATTTATTGTTTATATATACATTTTTTAATGTTAAGGTATTGAATAATACATTTAATTTCTTCTTGCATTCCTAAAATTATCAAATGAAAACAGGGGAATGTCAACAAATACTCTTTTAAAAGTTTCCTAAAAACATCAAAAATTATTCTCACGGAAAATATTTTCGGGTAAACCAAATTAAAACTTAGTGCCAGTGAAACAAGTTTTTTTTCTCATATAATTCTAATTTGTGCTGTTCAACATATCGATTGTTTCTTAAATTATAACTATGTAGATTTCGATTACCGGTTTTGATAGTGTGATTTTTTACATGTAGTATGGTTTCAAATATGTTTAAGCTATATATGGTCACAATACCTAGTTTTGAAAAGTATGGCTTTACTGTTTGTCGATTTTTGTGCTTGAAAATAATCCTTAGTGCTTTTTTTGCTGACGAAGAATCCTGTCCAAATTCTTTTTACTGGTACCGCAATAAATTGCTATGCCATAAGACATATTTTAATTTATTAAGGCAAAATATATAGTTTTTAAAGTTTTAATTCTACAAATCTTTGACATTTGTCGCAACGCATATAACCCAGATGACATTTTACTTATCACATGATTAATATGATTATCCCAGGTTAAATGCTGATCCAATAATAGTCCAAGAAATTTGGTGTACTCCAATTTGTTTAAATTTGAATTATCGAGGTAAACATTCGGTTCTAATTTTAATCTTGTTTGCTTTGTACAATGTTGTACAACTTTGTAGATCAACTAATAATATATGTATGACTAAGAAACCTCGGTAAACTTGATTGAATATTCAATTTGCTTAGAGTTAATGGCGAAAGTTAATGTAAATTGTTTGTGAGAATTATCTAAAAATAAAATTTTAGTAGCCGTATTAAGGCGCTCGATCAACTTGATTATAAACAGGGTGTCTGAATAAGCTGAGTGAGCCCTTTACTATCGAACCTTGGATAAACAATATAACAATGTGTTTCCTGCAGAGAAAAACATTTTATAACTGAAGCAGTAACGAGAATGTACGTCTTGGAAGACTAATAACTCCTCCGTCCTCATTTGTAGGGTCACCACGTAACATGAATCAAAACTATCTAGATGCAATAGCTGTTGTTCGGAAGTTCAGTAAACCCTCTTTGTTTATTACAACGAAATGTAATCCAAAACGGGTAGAGGTTGTCCAAAACCTGAGGTCCCGAGAGTTACCTCATTTTCCCTGAGTTACCTCGTTACCTGATTCGATCGTCAGAGTCCTTCACAACTAATTATAATACCCCCGTCGCAGCAGACCTGCGTACTCAGCGAATTTCCAAAGGATTTATTTTGTATATCTGAGCATTCAACTTATTTGAAGGAAAGTATTGTTTGAATACGTTAAGTAAATAATATACTAAAAACGTATATTTAATCATTCATGAGCTTTTTGAGCTTTAAACATGAGGAAAATTAACAAGAAGACCACATTGGTTTTCATTTGGAACACATACAGTTTTGTACTTTATATAATTCTTAGTCTTTTAATTTAAATAAAAGTAATCTTGTTATAGTATATATAAGTCAACAAACATAATAAATGAACTCAAAACACTCAAACAAATAACTTAATCTCATGAAAAAATTAAATTCAATCATATGGTCAGTTTTATAATTAAACACCCGTGTTATAGCAGACCTGCATTTTCAGCCAATTTAAATAAAACATATTATCAATCCTCATCATTGTAAACATACCATATATTATACTACATTTTCGGGCAGTTTAGACCAAGACATCCCCCCCCCGCCAAATGCTCATACTTTCTTTATCAAATTAAAAAATAATTTGTATTTTTTGATATAGTATAATATATTTTCTGCAAAATCTTGATCAATGAACTCTAACTATTCAAAATAAACACAAATAAAACATTCATCACCTGAAAGTGCAATCATATGTTCAGAATTGTATTTTTTAGCGAATTTCCCCTATAGCGAAGTAGCTATTTCCGTAGGCGGCACGGTGAGACTTAAGCCCGGGACCATGTTATTTGTTCATTTTGAGGTCCCTAGACCCCAAAAACACTGTTCGTTCATTTTCATATATATGTATATATATATATGTATATATATAAATATATATATATATATATATATGTATATATATATATATATATATATATATATATATATATACCTGTCCGTAGGCGCGATAACTTTTGTAAAAAAGGTCCGATCTTGATGAAATTTGGAACAAACGTGTAAAGCGTCATTCATGACTTCGAGTTCGAAAACCAGCAAGATTGATTTACTCTAAGAAGGTTTTTTTCACAAAATAAAATTTATTTTCAAGATTTAACACCTTTTTACTAATTATTTTTAAACTTAACTGTCAAAATTGGATTCAGCTTAAAAAAACAAACAATTTAGCAATTTGAAATATTATTCTACGTCAATCCGTTGCTTAGATATTGGATGATATTGGATGTGCTAAACACAGTACGTTGTCTAATATTGTTTTTAATTTTTCCCTCCAAAAAGTATAGACACCCTGATTTGAGATGTTTTTAAAAAATACAATTCTGAACATATGATTAAATTTGCAGGTGTAGAATATTTTATTTGTGTTTATTTTGAATAGTTAAGAGTTCATTGATCAAGATTTTGCAGAAAATATATACTATATCAAAATACCCCCGTCGCAGCAGACCTGCGAACTCAGCGAATTTCCATAGGATTTATTTTGTATGTGTGAGCATTCAACTTGTTTGAAGGAAAGTATTATTTGAATACGTTAAGTAAATGATATACTAAAAACACATATTTAATCATTCATGAGCTTAAACATGAGGAAAATTAACAAAGAGACCATATTGGTTTTCATTAGTAACACATACACTTTTGTATTTTATATAATTCTTAGTCTTTTAATTTTTAATAACTGTAATCTTGTTAGCTATAGAATATAAATGTAAACAAACATATAACCAATGAACTCAAAACTCTCAAAACAAACAAATAATTTAATCTCATGAAAAAATTAAATTCAATCATATGGTCAGTTTTATAGTAATTAAAACATCCCTGTTGCAACAGACCTACATCTCCAGCTAATTTCAATAAAACATATTATCAATTCTCATAATTGTAAACATATCATATATTATGCTACATGCTACATTTTCAGGCAGTTTAGACAAAGACATCCCCCCCTCCAAATGCTCTTACTTTCTTTATTAAATTTAAAAATAATTTGTATTTTTTGATATAGTATATATTTTCTGCAAAATCTTGATCAATGAACTCTATTCAAAATAAACACAAATAAAATATTCAACACCTGCAAATTTAATCATATGTTCAGAATTGTATTTTTTTAAACAATCTCAAATCAGGGTGACTATTCTTTTTGGAGGGAAAAATTAAAAACAAAATATTGGACAACGTACTGTGTTTAGCACATCCAATATTATCCAATATCTAAGCAACGGACTGACGTAGAATAATAATTCAAAGTGCTAAGTTGTTTGTTTTTTTAAGCTGAATTCAATTTTGACAATTAAGTTTAAAAATAATCAGTAAAAAGGTGTCAAATCTTGAAAATAAATTTTATTTTGTGAAAAAACCTTCTTGGAGTAAATTAATCTTGCTGGTTTTCGAACTCGAAGTCATGAATGACGTGTTGCACGTTTGTTCCAAATTTCATCAAGATCGGACCTTTTTTACAAAAGTTATCGCGCCTACGGACAGGTATATATATATATATATATATATATATATATATATATATATATATATATATATACACATATATATGAAAATGAACGAACGGTGTTTTTGGGGTCTAGGGACCTCAAAATGAAAAAATAACATGGTCCCGGGCTTAAGTCTCACCGTGCCGCCTACGGTAATAGCTACTTCCCTATAGGGGAAATTCGCTAAAAGCTGCTAATATTAAAAATTGTGAAGGAAAAATTTTTGGAATAATATCACCAATCATTTAATTAATTGAATTCCAGAAAATAGGTCTGCCACATGCCCTTTGTGACAGTGTTAACGCTAGATCAGAAAGACAGAATTCAATGCAGATGAAATTGATCAAATTGTAAATGTCTGCATCTCTGACATAGCCTTAAGACGTGGTAAAGAATCGCATGATTCGTGTGTCATGCAGAATTTTAAATCTTCATTCACCATGTATGAAGGACGGTAAAGGCTCTAAAAATTTTCTTAAGAATTTCAATGAGACTGCTCGGAATAATGTGAATGGGTAGACTATGCAGTCTAAAAGAGGTGACACAACAATGAAACCGCTCATGTCAGGGGTAAAATCGAAGGTGATCGATACGTCGTGCCTAAAATCCATATCTTCTGGCTAAATTTGATTCCCACATTAATGGCCAGTCTATCACAAAATTTGGAATTCATCTTTCCTAGCCAGTCTCAATCTCATGGACAACTGTAAGTGGCAGAAAGTTCAGCCAAGTACGTACAGAGGCTCAGAATATTTGTAGAAAACACAAAAGAATATTTGTGTTTCTCTGGAGATGACAGAAACATTGTTTATAAAGAGCTCTAGTGGAAAATTTTAATATAACTGGGAGAGACATCAAAGTTTTATCATTTCATTTAACAAAATAGTTCTTGGATAAAACTCAACCATGATTACTTTTATAAATAAATCGATACAAAACAATTTCTCCATTTCGAGCAAAGGGTCTACTAGTTTATATAAAATAAATGTATATGTGGTCACTAAAGAGTATTAAATATTCCTTATTTGGTTTGTTAAACTTTTCGTCTGTAAGACAGGGGCACGTGTTATTTAAATGACCTGTATAAGCCTAAATAATTATGTTATTTTCCTTATGTTTTCTGTTTCCGTTCCCAAAAGATATTCTTCAAGAACAAATTCAAATTTACATTTTGGTGAAATCTTGGATAGTGATTGAATGACGAATCGGACTTTTAAATGTGTGATGTACTTGTATGAGCGATTGTTTTGTGTTGCGACATATTGAAAATGCAATTTATATTCTCTTAATGCTAAAACTGGTGTTTAAAATAAAATATAACATGACCCTAGTTCATCCTAATAACTAAAACATTTATTCGTAGGTATACCCTAAATGACTCGAAGTTAGGTGAGGCTTTTACCGGGTTGGCCCCCCAAGGGAACGGTTAGTTGAGGCCTGGTCGGATAATCAAGCTGACTACAACGTTCGAGTTTGCCCTACTTGGTGTATGTTTGTCTTAACATATCCCCGAATCCCTTAAAAGCTTTAGTTAATCGTGATGAGCCTTTATCGCACATGACTACGAATACAACAGTTCTTTCTATACGTACTTGGTAAAACGACTGTAAAAGTCCTTGAACGAATGCAAGCAAAGTTATAAAATGGCATTAAATACTTTTTGATTACAAAATTACGCTATACAATACAAACCACCGTACCAAGTGAATGTTATCATAAATGAAGTGGATAATGAATAATCGATATTGTGTGATTGCTTTCTTCCGATTGCTTATGAATTTATGTTGCTTGAATTAAGCATGAATGCATGACTCTGATAGTAGGCCTAGTAAAACCCAAGAAAAAAATCAAATAAACTTGTATTATTTATAAAGAAAGATTGAGTCCTTTGATTGGTAACAGGTTTCATTTTACCTTCTGATGTAACGAACAATAATAAAATTCTATGCAAACTAGCATTAGCCTTATCGCGATATTGTGTACTTCTCTTAATTTTCAAAGCTAAAAATTGTACATAATATCTTCTTTCTTATAGAAACATTCGTTACAATAAAGGACAAGAAATTTTAGTAGAGCGCTTACCATAAAACTAAAACACAAACTGAAGCCACTTAGAGGATATCAACTGACATATTGACAGTGGGATAAGAGCCCTTCACTTCTCTCTTAACTTGACTTAAAAACCAATAAGTTTCTATTGTTTTCTTTTATGTTTATTCATTTTTCTTATACATTGTCAATTAGCTGGAATAACGTTTGTGACGTTCAAAATGTTTTTACAGAATTCCTATATTCGTTCCTGTCCAACTCAATTATAATTCATTTCCAGTTATACAATTCCACTACGCAGTATTTATTTTCTTTATTCATGTTGCCTTAACAAAATGTTTAATTCGGATTTACCTAATCGTTTTCCAGGTAAAGTTATCATGGATTTTTCGTTATTATCGTAAACCTTTTTTTGATAATTTTTGCAGCTCTGTTAGGCCTCTACTCTTCGTAAAATTAGAATATCGCCGAATATTATTTTATCTAACGTTTACTGTTTAAGATAAAGGCGGCGAATGTTATGCTTGAGATAAGAGCAAGTCGTGAGCTCGTATTCTTATCTGAGCATTCGCCAGGAATCTGCTCTAGATACTTGTCATTTTCAGTGCAAGCCTTGCAGCGTAGCTTCTCGCATCTCCAGGTGAATGCTAAGTTAGTTCATGTTACCAGATAAAATGAATAACCTTGTTTTTTTTATCAAATTAAAGTCAGTTTCAGTTCAGTGCTATTCAATTGGCAAAACAAGCGGAGAAGTATTTTATCAATGGAGTCAATTACTTACCTTCCTTACTTCTCTTATGTCTTAACGTCTCAGCGGATGATGAATAGCCGTCCAGTAAATCAATTCGGCACAATAATACACACTAGTTAAGATTTGGTTCCAAGATTGATTTGAATACTTGATTTTGCTTTGAGAACTTCACTAATTAAATAATATAATAAATACCATACTGTTTAACCATACTTATGCGATTTTATTGAATACTTTAGTAGTCTTCTGAAAGTTTTATGTGAACAGTCAGTGGAATTGAGAATTATAAAATTAATCAATTATGAAAACGTTGAACATTAAAATTTAATCATCTTCATAATGATCTGTACTTAGTATCAATCAGAATAGGCGAAGTATGGTTTCACAATGCTTAATTTAAGATCAAATGAAATGTCTTTGTAGTTTCCTTATATTAAGCTGCTCGGGAGGCGCGGTTCTAGAGTAGATTTGTGTTTACTGCAATGAAGTTCTTCCTCCCATGTTATTCGGCTACGCTATGCCACCAATAGACCGGCACAGTCACCATATCATTCCGCAATATGTTCATTGAATGTTTTGTCTATCATTAAAAATACAGTATTTATTTACAGTTCAACGGATATTTAATTTGCAAAAGAAACGCATCAAACATGTAGAACAGTTTTAGGAAGAAAATTTACGTAAAAACTTAAATATGCGCAGTATAATGTTCCTCTGTGGGCATGCTGTTGCAAATAACAAATAGTCTTTAAAATGTATCCTATTTTTAATAGGTAGTATAGATAAATCTCTTACAAAAGCTCCAAGTAATTCTAAATTTGGTTCTGCAGAAACACTAAGTCATAAATCTTACTGCCTCAGGGGTGAGAAGATAATCTGATCTAGAAAATCTATAAATCCACTATTAGCCATTATATATCACTACCCTGCTGTCTTCGCTGATAGTTAAAAGTGTAATTTAATAATTTCCTTTCGAACAATTAGAAGAAATATGCTATATTAATGTTATTATATTATTGTTTAAAGCCATGGTTCTTGAATAATAGTAGTTACTAGATACATTTTAAAATTAACGACACTGAAGTAAAAAAATTGGGTGGTGTTAATTTAACGACAAAAAAAGTTGTGTTCCTTTAAAGTTTAAAATTAAACTGAATTGAATATACTGAAGATTTATATAAATGCACTTAAGTTAAACTATGTTTACAAAACACGAATTAAATTTTTGTGACATGTTATGAGAGTTAAAGCTATAGATATTATAAGGCAATCTGATTACAGTAACAGGTTGCTGTCGTGCAGTTACAAGTAAATTTACAATAATATGAATCGAAAATTCATGTGTTTTTAACACTTATATTTTGTTAGAGAATTCATCTTTTCTAATATATTCTGACATTTACTATCATTACTCGAGTTTTTTATAAGTTTTGAGATCCGAATGAGGATTTCATTGAGTGCATCGCTTACGGGATTATATCGGTTTATTTCGGTATGATTTTAAATGTCTTTTTTAAATAACTAACATGCAAAGAGTTGATGTCATTTACATATCCATACTTTTTTCTTCGATTACCATGGACATCTTTTTCTAGCTAAGAAACTACCACCAAACCGTCGATCAAATTCCATACTATCTTATTACGAGGCATCCATTCATTTTTAACAACCCACAAGGAAATGGATGGTTAGTGATATTTTGCTTCTATGTTTCAGAATGAAGACTTGGAGAAGACTATGAACCCTCGACCTACTTACACATTCCCGATATGAAGTCAGCAACCACTTCAGGACTTCCGGTTCGCCTCACGATGATGTACCTCAGCTGGGACGTGAACGAAACCTAGAGAGCGAATCTACGTGAGCCACAACCATGGACGCCCCCAACGACACGAACGTCAGCAACTACGTCGACACCGATCAAGACCCGGACGATATCCTCTTCGAGTTCATCGCCTACGGGATCTTGCTGAACCTCATCGGAGTCATGGGCATCATAGGGAACGTCATCTCTATGATAATCCTCTCCAGACCTCAGATGAGGTCCTCCATCAACTACCTGCTGATCGGGCTCGCCCGGTGCGACACGGTGCTCATAGTTACCTCCATCTTCCTGTTCGGAATCCCCGCTATTTACCAGTACACTAGGACAGACCTACTTTTCACCTACCAATATTTCATCTACCCTTTCCTGTGTCTGGTCTTTTATCCTGTGGCGCTCATAGCGCAGACTGTGTCGGTGTACCTGACCTTGACTGTGACCTTGGAACGGTTTGTAGCAGTGTGCCATCCCCTTCAGGCCAGATCGCTCTGCACCTACGGCAGGGCGAAGCTTTATGTGATACTGATCATTTTGTTTTCTACTTTATACAACCTCCCGAGATTTTGGGAGGTCAGTGTCGTGGAACGGTATGATGGTTTATCCAACTCCACTGTATATATGACGGGGCCCTCTGAACTAAGGAGGAACAGCGTCTATATATCGGTGTACATTCACTGGCTCTACATGGTCTTCATATACTTCTTGCCGTTCAGCTGTTTGACGGTTCTCAATGGTGCTATTTATAGACAGGTAATGGAAACATAACAACTAATAAAATTTAAGCGTTTAACTTATAATTTTGGTTTTCAGCTTTAAATAATGTAAAACTAACAAACAAAAATGGATAGACAGATACCATGAGTTAAAATAATTGTGTTTCGGATAAAACTTCCTAATATATAATCTATTTAATTAGCTTATAATCTACTTACTTAAGCTTATAATCTATTTACTTAGCTCTGAAACCGGTCATAACCATACTCTATATAATTGATTTTTATTAGCACCGAATCCCTTCAATTTTTGTGCATGTGCTGACGCTAGGCAAAAAGTAATGAGCTATGAACACAATTGTATTAAGAGTTAAGAGCAATTCATGAAGAGCCCAAAAATGTCGTTGATTTATGGTGTCTTACAAACCAAATAATCCCATCAGTACTGAAACAGACACAACATTATAGATAAATAGTTTTACTTTTTCCAAAAAGGAACTAGTACCTAAAGACCATTAAATTATTACAACTGGAATCCATTTATATAGAGGTCATACTACCTAAATTCTCATGAATAACTTTACCTGAGTAAAGGATATTAGGACTTGGGTGAATTAGTTACTAGGTGTGATTACGTTTTTATGTTACTATGACACTAAAACATGTACTATGATACATCTAACCACTTATAGAGCTTTAAATTATAGTCGGGTGGGTTTGTCATATGTAGTTTAGTTGTGTTTAGAAATCTCAAATTAAATGTGAAAATATTAAGTGTTTTCACCTGTGATTTGCATCCCGATTTGTTATGGTAAACTAATATATTGTGTGCCAACATGTTTTGATATAATATTTTATAAAATATTGTTAATAAAATTCCAAAGTTATTTGATTTAAAAACATAAGAGTACTTTATTCACATTCATAAAGCGAGAGTATGAAATTACAAATGGTCTACATAAATGGCATATTTTGGAATGGACTTATTAATTATAATAAATTCAGTTTAGAGTTTGGGTGTTTCAAAAAGGCTCAACTGATTGTGTATTCAGTCGGAACCAATGGTGTACACAAAATAATTTTACATCAAAACACAACATCCTTTACTAATACATCACTAATTACATGTATAGCTTAATAGCTGAGAATATTAGTTTTAAGAATATTGGTTTTTCATTGAAGTCATCCCATACATAAATTGGAAAAGACGTACTTTTCTCATGCTCAATATTTGTGCTATTAGCCCTAAATGAAGCTCAATATAGGCTAGTGGCCGCTAAAACCCTATAGGCCACTGAGACCTTCGGACGAAGATGGCTCAACTCCTTGCAATATGGGATTCATTTATTTCATCGGCAACACATTAATTATTTGTGATCCATCCGTAGGATCTTAAAGATTTGGTGAGTATTTTTATGTACAATTTATTTGTGTAAACAGATTCTGTCGATTTAATATGGTCATTTAGAATCGGATGGTTCTTTTTTACTCACCCGTGGTACATTTATTTCACCTTTAAACAAATGGACTGTAAAACCATCCGAGTAATGCTTATCCGATTTTTGTTATACTTCGTTCAATGAGAGAAAAGGAAAGCCAAACCTCCTGCACCACCTATAATGCTGGCAGGCAGTGTCATATTAGTACCAGCTGCCATTGCTACACAACTCCAAAGAGCTTAAGTATAAACTGAAGCTAGAACTGGATGTCTGTTAACAAAGCCAATTATGGTTATCTTTGCAGTGAACTTAAAATACCCGTAAGCTTTACAAAATAAAATAAGTAGTTAAAAGACGAATATATGCATTGATCCATGATTTGTTTATTGCTCCTATCATATGATTTGTATTTTTAATTTCAAATCACTAAGTGGAATGGCTGTGAACATCCCTGGGAACTTATGGACTGTCTCTTCCCTAAATGGTTCTTTTCTATACAAATGTTACTTAAGGGGAGGGACTTTACACACTTACTGAAAAATCTCTAAGGCCATTTTATTTATATTTAAGCTGGCTGTGGCGTGTTGCAGGTGCGCCGGGCCAACCACGAGCGGCAGCGGCTCTCCCGGCTGCAGAAGAAGGAGATCGGGCTGGCGACCATGCTGCTGTGCGTCGTCGTCGTCTTCGTCGTCTGCAACATCCTCCCGCTCGTCAACAACGTCCTCGAGTCCTTCTACGGCATCATCCTCGACCGGCTCACCAAGACCAGCAACCTCCTGGTCACCTTCAACTCCTCCATCAACTTCGTCATCTACGTCATCTTCGGTGAAAAGTTCAAACGGTTGTTCCTAAAGATGTTTTGCTCACACGGGATGCTGACGTGCGCCAGCGCGCTGGGCGGCAGGGACTCGCCCGACGGCGCCACTCACGACGACAGCCTGATCTCTAACGGCGACGGGAGGAACTACTCGGTCCGCGGCACCCACCTGTGCCAGATCCACCGGTCCGGCACCACCATCGTCCGCAACGGACGGTCCAACAAGAACTTCCACCGCAGTATGAGGGTGACTAGGACGCTGTCTCCCGGCCCCTGCGTGTACTACCCGGCCCGCAGTCAGTGGGAGAACGAGGTCACCACCACCACCACCATCAACCAGCTGTGAGCGACCGACCGACTGTCGGTCGTCACGGGGGAAAAGCTACCTGCACTTCACTTGTACATGACTATTCGATGCTTATCTGTTGTAATATACCTACGAATCATTCTAGTCATTAGCTTTAAGTTCAGAGAAACCTTTTGCAATAATATTTCAAGTCAGGTATTGTGTATTTGGATTGATCCGTGTGCGTAGATTATTATATACACGTCATTAGACAAAATATTCATTCAGGTTTTATGGGATTTAAGTAAATTTCATACCCAAAAATTTTAAATTAATCAGCGGATAAGTACATTTTAGAAACAATATCGTTCCCAAGACCCATTTTCATTTTTGAAATAATAGAATATAAATCACAACTCATAGAAGAGAAGATTTCTCTACATTTTGCTTTGAAACAATTAGGGGTGTGTGAGTACTCGATTATAGAGCTTTTTCCGAGCCGAGTTTAGACTACTCGAGTCGACTCGAAATTTTGAAAAATACTCGGAGGTTCGAGTTAAGTAGTTACTCCCGCCGCTTAACCAGAATTGTTATGCGCGTTTACATTTTACGGCCGTTTTCACACAGTCATGAACAGCCACCATAAAATGTTTGTTATTTTACTGTACTTGAAATTGAAGTGGTTTTTGAGTTATTAATATTAATATATTTAGTTTTTTATTGTTTCCTTTCTACAATTTGAGCTATTTTCTTACCCGATCTTTTCAGATCTTTTCTGTTCAATGAGGCAGATTTAACTTTAATTTTTAAACCTACAAAAACATGTTACACACAGGCCTACTCTTTTTTTAAAGCAAACAGGTGCAGACGATGCTTGGTTTTTACCTCCTTGAGCTGAAAGTTTAATCAAATATTGAATAATAATAAAATAAAATTATGTTAAGAGTGTCCTTAATTGTCGTTTCATTTCATTTGAAAACAGATTTAGTTTTAACTCATAGGAACAGTTCCAAGTTTAATAACTGAAAAATATTAAACAGTATGTATTTAATAATAACTATGATAAATATTTACTTCTACTATTCAAAATACTCGACTCGAAAAAACTCGAAACTCGCGAGTATTTTTTAAAACTCGACTCGACTTCAAAAATCACTACTCGCACACCCCTAGAAACAATAATAAAGCTACCTAGTACTGTTTCTGTTTTAATGATATTCCTATAAACAATATCTACCAGCTACGTACTTTCACAAACCATTGCTATTTATGATCTATTTTTTACGAGAAAATGCACATTTTATCTATTGTGCATTTTTATATGTAAATAGCCTTAATAAATCATTTTTATTATTATTATCATTAATATTATTGTTGAAAATTATCCAAATGTTTTATTGAATTTACTTGTTTTTAATAGCTATAACTAAGTAAATTTTAGCTAATCTAAAAATACCATTATGATTGATTCAGTAGTGTTAGTGACGTGCTCCTTTGTCACGATGTATGTAAATATTTTATTATTCTAGTCAGTAATGTCATAAATCATGAGCATCATTTGTAAACATGGATGTAAGACTTTGCTGTATAAAATTATGGCGAGCTGTAAAGTTTAGCTGCAATACGGCTTGTATATCAAACCCATCTTGTTTACCAGTTAAGGCCACAGGGTATGTGATAAGGATAGAAAACTTAAAGTAGATTTAATCGAAATATTTTTGTATACATACACTCATATACTATGCGATAAAACAAGTTTGTCCGCTAATATTACTGGGTTTTGTTTTAAATTGTTTTGTAATATTATCAAGTAAAATAAATAACGAGGATTCAATATCGTGTAAAAGCAACTATAAAATTTAATGTGCCTATAAATATTTATGGTTATCAGAATTTCTTCATGTATAATGCAGTGCAATATATTTACTTTCATATAACATAACTATAACTTATTGTTATGTTATAGGGAGTAAGTTGTTGTGCCTTTTAATTTTAAACTTAAAAAGATAACTAAAGAAATTTATAAGGGTTTCTCATGTTAAGAATATTACAAAGTAGATATATTTATTGCTTCTTTGATTGGGATTTACTGCAGAACGAGATGAGCTTGTCTTTCTTTGTTTTAAGCCATCAACTAATAGTGCGATTCAACAGTATTTTTGGGAGTTAATCGTAAATGGGACCTAATGCTTTCTGAAAATAGATTATGTACTCATTTTATATACCTTAACTCAAAGCCCATTAAAATAAAATAAAAACCAAGATTGATTCATCAAGCGAGCTGTGATATAATAAAGCATGTTTTAATACATCAAAATTATCCTTAATGTTTCAGTGTTTACAATTAAGACGTTTGAATTAAAATGCACAAGTACTAGTTAAAAATAAAATTTAACAAAGAATATAAACTATAAGGCATAAGTAACCAGTATTGTATATTTATGAAGTAATGAAAAGGAATAAATTGCTACAACGACATAATTGTTTTCGTGTAAATGTTTTTTTGTAATTGATTTTATTTGCCTGTATTCCTTGAATGTAATTCATAGCCTGTATATCAATCAACAACCATATTCATAAAAATAAATATGTGTTTTATTGCTAATTCTTCCCTATACTAATAGTATTATTTTGCACCATTCTTAAGATGGTTCGGATTGTTCATTGTAGTCCTAAATATTCTTTTAAAGATCCAAACCTAGTAAAAATACTAATAATATCCTCAATAACAAATTGTATTTTGTAAACTACTCATAAACAAAAAGTCCTCCTCTGCTTTTCCTCTAGACCCAAGGAAATTATTATTGATAAAAAAGAAATAATTCTTCTAGAACCTATGTGAACTTTTGTTATGGATATTTTAAATAGATTTTTACCGACTGCGATACCTTTAGAATGTTATTAAAATATACTCTCAGCAATATTTTTAGTCGTTAATTGGATTTATTTCAAGCGTGTTTCCAAACTCTCTGAAGACCTTATGTGGATTTGTTCCCAGCATTAAGAATGCATAATAACCCTAATAATGGCTCTCCAGTGTACGATCTTAAGATCCGATAATGGCATGTATGAATTTTTCACATATTAATCCCTTACTTTCATACAACTTGAGATGTCAACTTCAAACCCGGTACACTACTTTTGATAATAGAACCTATGTTTCTATGGACTATAACGTTTTCTGTGCAAAAACTCTAAATTGCGGCTATTTTTGCTTTTCAAAGCTTCTTAACTAAAATACTATTAAAGTAGATCAATACACGAGAGTTAAAAGTTACAAAGAATACGCTAAATTTAATTTACATTAATGAATATTTTTATCAGGGTTAGCAGTTCCTAATGCAAATTGGAAATTCCTCAGCTATTTGTATTTAAACCCTAACACAACTATCCATTACTGTAAAATGATTTGTATTTCGCATATTTTTTAAACTCTTAATCTAGTTAATTTGTGGTAGATTAAGCTTTTTACAGTAAAAATAGATGCCATGTGACAATTTTAAATCGTAATAATTTAAAACTCATGAAAAAACAGTAAAACTGATTAAACGAGCTTGAATTTATTGGAGTTCAAAATTTATGAATTAATATGTGAAGAATACAGACACTCGAAAAACTATGCACCCCATGGTTTCACAAACTCAAAAAAATGGTTTTACAAACTCAAAAAAAACAAACAAAAAATGGTTTCACAAACTCAAAAAAACCCCATGGTTACACAGCAAAATATGTTTGTCTCGTTGTAAAGATTAAATCTACAAAAGGTCTCAAGAGAACTGAAAAATCCCTGCATATGTTTTGCTTAGGATAAACTAAATCAAGCACAGGGACGAGTAAGTCTGTAAATTTATCTAACAAATTGTAAACGTGAGAGTTTCCTCAATTTAAATAGAGCAGTCATTCAAGAAATGAAGCGAACACCTGTTGCAGATTAAATTGGATACCTTAATTAAAAGTAAACGGGAATAAATCTTTCATAAAGTTATTTGCTGGGGAATTATCACTCCCCGTCCAATTATCGTGAGGCAAAAAATCTGACATCTCATCAGCAAATGTGTTATAGATTTGAAATAAAAATTATAAATATGGTTGGATCCTTTTTATTAAGCTATGAAGTACCTGAATATTTTGATTACCAATCTGATAATGTAAATAATATTTAAACTTCAATCATGAATTTAACATTTAAATGAAACTGCAGTTTTTTAAATCATTACTATATGATGTGTAGATTTATATTTCTTCAGCAATCCATAACCATATCGAAATTAATTACTACACTATAAATAAAGGTAAACCTAACTAAATCAAACAAAAGCTGTGCGTTGGTAAGACGGCAAATGCGCTTGGTTTAAGTGTTTGGTCATCTGAGGGTGTGTATGGCGGTAAAGGGGGGTTGAAAGTGGGTCAAAGGCCACTTAGCCTGAAACAAGCATCTGACGAGATGACATCCAAGGTGAGAGCCTCTCATCTTGTGTGTGAGGAATATAAATACTGCATACTTTACACATCAAAATTGAGACTGAGGCCGATATTTTAAATTCATTTTCAATGAAAAATAAATATGACGATGGTTTCAGTATTTACAGTTGGATTCAATCCTTCATTTTGTCGGATTCAAGCCTAATCAACCGCTGATAAAGGTAGTTCGTTTTACTGAAAATAGAAACGAGGTTCACATTTTGTTTTATTACATTTTAATTAGACTTTACACCCGAAAGTCCAGTCTTTATATAGCTACCCCCAATGGCAGATCAAAATAGTACATTTCACTACTAGTCACGAAATGGTACTTTTGTGACGAGTTGTGAACAGTACTTTTCATCACGATGCAAATAAGTGACCAAACTTGTAAAAAATGATCCAACATTTCATAATTTAGTCATTTTTCTATAAGTAAACACAATACGGCTGAACTGTCTATTTTAGTTTATAAAGTCAGCTGGTTGAACTGTCAAATTAAGGAATTCGTTTGTTTGGGTACGGCAATATTTTGTTTTGGTACGGAAATGGTTTGTTTAGGTACGGGAATGAAATGTTTGGGTACCGAAAAAGCAGCTGATCATTACTTGTTTTGACGTAAGGAAATCGAGAGTTTTCGGAGATCTCAGCTGTACGGTAACGGGCAATTTTCGTATACAGAGTGATGAAAAATAATGTCATTACAGGGGGTTACATTAAATAACGCTGCCTCCGCAAAATATCAGCTGGTTAAGTATTAGCCACAGTAAATTATTGCTTTTAGAGTTTGTGAGAACATTTGTAATTGGAATAGCACAATTTTTACTGCTTTCAGAGCTCTCTGTAATTAAATAAAGAGAAATTTTAAAGGCGAAGTTTTTTGGCTGTACCTCCTAAACGATCTATTCAAATTCAGCGGTTCCACTATAATCTGATTGTATTACTTTTGTAACGATACAAACATGAGATAAAAGTTAGCGTCAGTTGGAACCACTAACTCAGCTCTTGATCGTCTCGTTAAGTGATGTTAGTGTTACAGGATACATTGTCTGTGAGTTACTCACTTCGTGGAAACGATTCCTATGTAAATGTAATCGACCTAGATTTAGTAACTGTGTCAATGGTTGTTCTAAGCATCATAAGCTTCTACGTCAGTTTTTATTTTCTCAAATCTGTTATTTATTATTTTCAATATTTTCTCATATTCGTAAGGTATTTTATACTCAATAAATAATCTAACAACACAAATGTTTATGCAGCATTATTTTGTTGTTATCGTAACCTATTTTTATTAAATACTTTATTTTTTAAACGAACATTCATGTTTTTTAGTTAACAAGGAAATTTTCAGTCTGGATTTTTTTATATAATTTAGAGGATCGAATCGACTATCTCCGCATGAAAATTTAGACCCCTCATTCAAGAACAAAATTTGCAAAAAAAAACGCAGAAAGGAACTCTAAATGATATTTTGAAGGAGTTGGACCAGGTTAAAATTGGCTAATGACCTCAGGTAAATTTGAAGAGCCAAATTGACTGTCTCCATGTCTGAATTCGGCCTCTCTGTCAAAAAATAAATTTACCAGGAAAATAAAAATCATGGTGAAAATTTTAAGTTCAACAAAAGTTTGACGTTAGATTTTAAAAGCCATTTTGGAGTGAAAAATGTAGGCTAGCGCAAATACAATCACAAATTTGGTGATCTCTGAGTATGAAGAGGACCTCCAGGTGTTAGAGTCCACAAACAAAAATAACTTTTTTTAAACTTACGTTTTGGGGAGAGTTGGAAGGGTGGAAAGTTTTTATTTTGAGACGTTTCCCTGTAGTCTGACCTCCCAAGGAATATTCACACCAATTTTCAAGTTTATAGCTCATCGGGAAGTTCATTAATATTCGTATAGTTCAGTTAATCAATTGTCAAACCTGACGTGAGTGAGTAAGTTACATAAGCGGTGTAGCCTATGGCTATTTAGATTTTTAAGTTTGATTTTAGTCAGTGGTAAGAACAGAATGGATCATGCCACGTCTTCATAATATACCGCTTCAGTTCAAGTAACAAGCTGAGGATAGTCAGTGGTAAGGGTCGAATTGATGACTTCATAAACCTCTGACGTCGCTCCAGCCTGGTTACCTTCCCGCTAACAAGCAGTACGTAACCTAAAAAAATATTTCCTCAATATTTAAATCTCGCTTTTTGTATTTTTTTCAAATATACTCTATGTTCCATCTTT
Organism: Flexamia atlantica; assembly: GCA_035578135.1. NCBI lineage: Eukaryota > Metazoa > Arthropoda > Insecta > Hemiptera > Cicadellidae > Flexamia > Flexamia atlantica. Next base: position 8,537 of record JAQJVK010000162.1, on the reverse strand, counting down.
TATAGTCCTTCAGTCGAAAAAATCTATCATAGGTTTGATTTAAAGTACTACAAGGTTCAATGCATACAAAAATGTGTTTATTTAACGATGTTATAAATCAAATGTGTATCATCACGTAACAGTTCACACACTTGTTTATACTGAAATGGTGTAAATAATGTTTTATAAAAAATAATAATATTATTGGTCAATAACCATCCATACACAGAAGAAAACTGAAAAATTGCATGATCTATTAGATTGTACATTTACCATGTCAATACATAAGATAAATCTAAAGTTTTAAGCAGGCAGGATGGATGAAGTTTTTCACGCCATATGGTCGGGTTGAGCTAAATTGCGTTACGATTGCTGTTGGCATTGTTAAAAGAAACGTTTCATGCCGCTAAATTAGGAAAACTACTGAGGACTACTAGGATTACTGAGGAAAACTACTAGGAGGACTGAAATATTTCATTTTTCATGCTATTTAAAAGGCAGCAAACAAGAAGTAGGAATATAAATTTATTTAAATCAAGAGAGGGTTTCATCACCTGTGGTGTCTCTCTTTATTATTTTCCCAAAGCCCAATTATTTGTTTACTAAGCCCAATTATTTTCCATTATACATAAATGATTTGTGAAAGACAAAAGTTAATGGTTATTCAATTGCATTTGCTGTTGATACAGTTATTCAAGTAATAGTTATATTATATGCCTTCATACAAGATCTGAAACTGCTCAATTTTTGGTTTTTACCAAATGCATTACAGTGCATTTTACATTAAGTGAAAAGGATGTGCTATTTCATATTGAAAAGAATTTTTTTATACATATCAGTTTTATCATGAATTCCACAGATAAACTAAATCACAATGTAAAAGTTTAACTATAACTGAAAAGTTTATGTTAACAAAATAAAATTTCAAATAATAATAATAATACATTTTTACCTTAAATACAATAATTATGTAGGCAAATCAAAACAAGAAATTTGACTATTAATTAGAACATTTTCTTTTTTTGTCAACAAAAAATATTAGTGAACCTTAATCATGCTTTTATAGGATCCAGACTGAGATATGCATTATCATATCGGGAGGGACATTGATATCATCTTTAAGACCATTAATTACACTTAAAAAATGAACAATTAGAATGATACCAAACAAATCTAGTTTGAAACATTGCTGGCCACTGTTCTTCCAATTTAAAAAGATCTAAAAATACTTTTTTTAGATTGGGTGAGGTAAATCCAAAAAATAATCCTTTTTATGACATTTCGGTCTGAGAAAGATTAAAAAAAAACAAATTTTACAGTGTATATGTATTTTTACTAATACAGTACAAAAAGATTGTAAAATTTAACAATTAACAATGTATTAAACCTTAGAACGAAATTTAATTCTATTTACCTAAAAAATAAAAATAAAGGCTTTTAGGAGTTGTTATTATTGAATATTTGCTGAGGGTAAGTTATATCCTATAACAATTACTTCCTTTCAACTTGTAGGTATAAATTACTTCCTTCAAAACTATTAAAAAAACAATACATTTAATCTCTTAGGTTTTTACAGGAAGTTTCCTCTAGGAAATAAAATGTAATTTTTTGTTTAAACATCAACTGCTCGATGCTATGGGCCAATAAGCCTGTGCGGCGATCTAAAGACAGCGAGGTACCGTAGCGACTATAGTCACATAGGCCAGCCAGAGGTAACCGCTCGTGATGGAACAGGAGTCGCCCGCCGCTGGGATCGAACCAGCGACGTTTGAGACGTGAAGCTAGCGCTTTACCTCTGAGTTACCGCCTCGGTCAAATGACAATATTGATGAAGTTATGTTCTTTTTTAAATCAATTTTGTTTAAAGTTACAAACTATATTATTAAATATTACAAAAAAGAACATACAAATAATGACTTTTGCTTTTGGAACCTAGTCCTCTTTAATTTTTTGCTTATGCCAACAATTAAAAGTTTTCACAAGAAACTCCAATTCCTTTTTTTCTTTTAACTCGGAAAGTAAGATGTAGAAACCAAAAAAAAACTTAATTTTGTCAGTAAATAAGGTATGATTTATCCTCAACTACTTTATTACAGCCTAAAAATAAACCTACCTAAAATTTACCTATATTTTTATAAGTTGCATGCGCCCATAAAACCTGCCACATTAAACCTGTGAGAGGAATTGCAATTACGAGAATTCTTTACTTTGATAACTTGATTTAAGGTAATTGTATCACACAGAAGTTGGAGAGGGTAACTGTCACTCGCAATCCTTCCTACAAACCCTGTTAATCTTCAATGAGCAAAACTTGTGAGTGATGCTGCACAATGTGACATGCCGGCATTGTTGAGGCTGCAATGTTCTCTTGTTACAAAGCCCAAGTGACTACCTTCAACGTTAACGATGTTTTCCATTTGAATTTGTACTGTGTTTATGTTCCGCTTTTATTTTTTATTCTGTTAACTCTTTTATACACTGTAGTATGTTTTTAAGGTTATTAGAATGGTGTTCTATTTCGCTGAAGATCAAAAACTGTATTTAATTTTACATCTCAATGAAGTTCATCTGTGTGTATATTTTATTAATATTAACTTATCCATCTGATAATATATACCCTTTGTTATATTTTGTAATAGCTTATAACCAAGTTTAAGTCCGTGACGCGGAGCGGAGCGCGGTACTTTTAGCGGAAGCGAGAAAGACGCTTTACACGCGAAATACATACTAAATTTTTCCTAAAACTGCAGTTTTAATTCACAGCTGCAGTTTTTATTTCACAGTTACTCTCGTCCATTGTAGCTGAAAGTACCACTATGATTTTGAGGTTATAAACAATGAGTAAAAATAAAGACTTCTAAAAGAAAAAACACGTTTTAATTATTACATATTTTACCTTATAAATAAGAGTAACACGAATTCGTCATTACTTAGTACATCTATTGTAGCTAAATGCGCCAGTTTGAGGTTATAAGCAAGTCGAGCTCAGTCGGCAGCGGAAGGGAGCGCTGTAGCACGCCTAGTAACAATGCAATCAGCTGGCGAGCGTGAAAGCTGTTTTACGATTGGTTTTCGGTGCGTAAACTGATACTTTACGCGCGGTTGTAGGAAAATATATTTTCAGTAGATTTTAACAGGATTTTTAAGGTATCTACTGAATAAAATCACAACTGCAGTTGTAGGATAAATTTAGTATGTATTTCGCGTGTAAAGTGTCTTTCTTGCTTTCGCTAAAATTACCTCACTCCGTACCGCGTCGCCTGCTAAGTGTTTAGCTCAATCGAGAAAGACTTAATTTTCGCTATTAATACATAAATAACTATTTATTTTACGATTTATTCAAATTACCTCTCACTATTGCTAGATGCACTAATATGAGACAATTTTTTTAATGTTGCAAAGTTTTCAAAGCAATTAGTTTTTTTACTATACACATGAATAGAAATTGCTACTTGTGACATATGTAAAATTATTGTGTAATCACGTGAGAGCTGTCACAACTCCCTTGAGAGTAACTTCACAGTTAACCAGATAAAACATGCCGGCCCTTCACCACAAGTGTTGTTCGTCGGTCTTTTCATTAAAAAAAACCAAACATCCTGGGTTCAGCTTTTTGCATTCATTTTTATTGAACATGTTTATTGGAATTTTGATTGATAAGGATTAAAAAAGTTTGTAATCAATCTTAGAATAACATTGAGGTGAAGTACAATCTGTCATAGCAGATGTTTCTTTGCTATTATACAAAGCGTAAATAGCTATTAACCACTAATTGATATAGCTTATAGTGCTGTTTCTTTACATATAAAAGTAAGAATCGACATGACTGATCGACTGACTACAGTTTCTGAAATTTAGGCCATGAAGTCTGGCACAAATATACTTTATAGGCTCTGGATGTTGAAAAAGATGTTTAAATTCTTTCTCTCAGAGGGCTAAAATATGATACATTATAAAATTCAAAAATGGACATCTGGTAAAAATGACAATGCTAAATTGAAAAAATTAAGGATGTTTCAGACCTTCGAACACAAAAACCAACCTTTTATATTAATGAAAATTAAGGCAATACAAACTAAAACGAGTACTTACGCAGTACACTGATAAGAGGGAGTGAATTTCATTTTCAGAACGTGAATTGCCCATTTTAGGCCCTAAAACCCCATAATATTCCTTAATATACATGTTGCAAAAAAACAAAAGTTTTCATCGCAGAATGAAGGGAGCAATAAAACAGGGAATGTATAGTATAATAGTAGCAAGCCTGTCACAGCAGAAGATGCTCCATCACCATTATTCAAATTACATTAAGGTTGACCATTAATATATCGTCATAATATCATAATATCTTCATAATATCTCATCATGCAAAAAAGCTATCATAAGCTAAGATAGCTGGCATGCTATAGTGGCTATTGCAGTTAGTATGTTAGAAACACACAAGGGTCTAGCTGATCAACACGGTTTTACCCGTGAAAAAACATAAAAACTTCCTTGTATTTATAATTTAATGTTAAGGTTGACATGAAAACTACATGAGCTTCCCTATACTTTAACATTGAAACTTTGATGTATCATAGGGCGTAGCCCTGAGGGAATTTTTAAAAATGCGTTCTTAGCGGATGACTACTCCCTAAGAGGAATGTCCACGGCAAAATATCAAGGTTCTAGGCCATTTAGTTTGGGCTAAGCGATGATGGGTAGGTGGTATTTGACAATAATATAGTAGAAGATGCTAAGGTAAGGGGTACTCTTTCTACATAGTATTCAAGCAATCCGGTGGCTAAAAATAATTGATGATTCACCATTAATCGAGCATGTTATTTGATATCATTTTATAAATATATGTTATCCCCATTTTATGATTAAAAAAAATTTAAGCTATTATTAACATATTTTCTAAAGTGTTATGAGGTCAATTTTTTAATAGCGGTAAGCTTTTGTGAAGCTTCCGTTTTTAAGTACTTTAGCTATTAACCTGAAAGTGCTTGTCATTTTAAATTTTGTAAACAGTATAAACTTGATAATTGACTACATACTAGGACCTAATATTCATTTCATATCAAACAAGTTCATTTTATTAGACATGTCATGTTTTAAAAGCAAAAATTAAAACATGTAAATGAAAAACTAAAAGATGAAAACAGACATGATGTTAACCTTATAAAAGGGGTTTCATGTTGAAAAATAAATTGTTTATGTTTGTTCAAAGATATACGTTTCACCCTTCAGAGTTTCAACGTGATTTAAGAGTCTAAACCCCCAAAATAAACCTTAAATTATAACATTTCCTGTTTTAATATTTTATAATAAAGAAGTCTTGACTTACTACAGTTTGTAACATATGGGTTTATAAATGATTTCTTCTTCGCCTATATTTTAGCGACATAAACGTAAACATATGATAATAATAAGTAAACTGTATTCTAAGCCAGGATCTTTAGTCACAACAAAAACAAAATTGTCTGCTTTTCCAAACACTGGAGACTGACTCGGTAAACAGACTGTCACCCTTGATAACTGAGTTGAGGTAAATCCGTCTGCTTAATATACCGCTGAAGACTTTTCACCATGAATGGTATCAGTTGTGGAAATAAAAATACAAAACTTCTTTTGATTGTTTTAAAATTCAAACCATGGAAGGGAAGAGTCGACAATAGATAATAACAAAAAATGTTTCTTTACGCAAAAGCGAAAATATTTTTAAATAACTTACGCAGTTCTATTGTTTTTTCGATTAAAATAAATGTATTACTTGCTTCTTCATTTTTAGATAACTAAAATTTTGTATAAATCAATACTTAAATAAATAAATTAGTGTTCATAAAATTTCAAAAATAAAAATTGGATTGATCTAAATTATTTAGTTCAACTTGGATATAATTTGCCGCGTGAACCCGCAGTATTACCTCAAATTTCGCCCGGGGTTGACATACGCACATTGAAGTCATTCGTGGGGCTTTTCCTTTATTACCCTTCTCTGCGAGTGCTGCTGACACTGAGGTACTTTACAATCTTTTTTTAGAGCATAAGCTATGAAACGTAGCATACATTTCAAACTTTTCTAAAGGTTACTATTTAAAAAAAGTGTCATTATTACTCGTAAAAGCTAGAAAATCTCAGACGAGTAAGACATCTGAAAGATTTTGAAAGCATAATATAACTTCATTTTTCTTTGTTAAAGGAATTTGTTTAATATTTTATCGACAGTAACCAAAAACACTGAATAAAAACAATAAGAATTCAAAATTTAATCAATTAAATATAGTTGTTATTGAATACAATTGAAATGTCTTACATAAAATATTTTTCTGATAATAAATAGACAATCAGGGCTCCCCACTGGCACTGAATTCTGTAGCGTGGCAATGTTCAACGACGTAGTATCGTAAAAGGCACTCCCCGCATTTCATTTTCAAATTCTTAAATTCCCTTTTACCATAGTGAGAGAAAACAAAATGTCTTAGTTTTCAACTTACTACGATATCTCAACGATCATGCTGTAATAAGTGTTCCACGATAGGAATAAGGGGGAAAGCGCTTTTATAGTCTCCAGAGTATCATGAATCCCGCCTAACAGTGTCACGAAAAGTCTATTGTAACTGCTCCGTAGGCACTGTATAATGGCGGAACAGTTTCGATGAAGTAGTCAGTCTCATGGATCCAATCAACCTAAGAAACAGGTGTAAGACTAGAGGAATGTGATGGAGTGTGGAGGATGACTCTTAACCTGTTTAATAGTGAGTTTTTTTAATTAAAAAAATTGCAATAAGTTAGGTACTTATTACTTTTTATTTTTTAAATGGTCAGAATACTTAAAACACATGTGGTTTTTTATAACAAGAAAAAGATAACGCAAGAATGCTATTTTTTATACTGAAAATGAAACTTGGTTTTAGCCATTTGGGTTGTAGTTTTCCTTAACGCATTTTTTGTTTGTAATAAATAGGGTGAGGAGGAATTTTAAATTTTTAAGTAGCCTGGGAGCAGGCTTAAGATAAAAGAGTAAAAGTGCATCGTTTTGGAGGCCAAAAAAACCCTTGCTTTGATTGGCCAGAGCGGTAAGTTAAGTAAAGTAACCAGGGCCGGATTTTGCAATAGGCCCACTAGGCCCGGGCCTATGGACGCAAGCCTCCTGGGAACGCATGGCCGAGAGAAAAAAATATGAAAAAATTTAGAAATAAAAATAAATAGCCATAACTGAACACATTTTTTATTAATTTAAAAGTAAATCATAGATACATTCGCCCGGCAAAATGCAAGAAGGAAGGCCCTATAAGAATAAAAACATGTGTAGGAGTGCTTATATGATTATAATGGGAACTATTTATTTCTGTTTGCGCTATTATTAGACTAAACGTGTAAGGACAATTATTTATGTAAGTCACTCGATGCATAATATTAATAGGGGTTAAACATTTTCATAGTTTCAGTTTTTATCGTAGAATAAGAACATGTGTGGGAGTGCTAATATATTATTAAAATAATGGGAAATATTTACTTCTTCTGTTTGCACTAGTAATGCCTGATATAACTAGTGGCACTTTATAATGAAGGTTTTTTAGGAAAGTAACTTTAACCAGACTAGGGGACTAGGGGGCGGAAAAAGTTATTGGGCCTATGGGCGACAAAATGCTAAATCCGGCCCTGAAAGTAACTAAATAAATAAGAGATATTCTTTCGGTATTCATTCTTCAAAGCCCCACGGCCCAACATAGCAAGTGCCTTTAGACCCTTGTGCAATACACCCAGTAGTGCACTTAAGCCACAAGCAATGAACAAGACGCTTAAAATGAGAACCTTGGTTATTATTAATTCATTAAAATAGAATATTAATAGAAATAATAGCCTAATGGCTGAAGAATCACGATTCGATGTCAAAAATTTAATACTTTTTGGAATTTATTGAAGATAGAAAAAACACACTTAAAATTGTAAAACTATGTTTAAATATAACGACTTAGATACCTAGTCAATCGTACACATAGAAGTGTGCTGCAATCACTGTATTTACAAAAAGTCTGGATTAATGGATCAAAGATAGTTATCAAGATTCATCTATCTTATTAATATATGTCTCTTTTGGTCCGTTTTATATAGCCCGATAAAGTTTGCTTTCCTGTATAACGTAAAAGGAACTTTATACAATTATCTTTGCACTTAATGTCTACTATCATATTCTATAGCTTAATTAATTTCTAGTATAATTAGCCCTAAGGATTTTTTATTTTAACACAAGTTTTTTTTAATTACTAAAAAGCCGTTCTTTTCTAATAACGTTACTTCAAAGTTTTGAAAACTAAACTTTTTTATTTTTCTTCTAAATCGTCTCAATATTTTGCTTCCCATTTTTATTTGTTTTAAATTGTAAGTCTCGCGCAGAAGGAAAGTAAATTGTAATATTTTAAATAAAAAACTTTCTCTCATATGAAGTATGCAAACATTTTGTTAATTTTAGTTGATCGTGTAAGGAAAGGATTGATAGATACCACGAGAATATAATCGGATAATGATGAAGAAGAAACGTTATTAACTTAATAGGATATTTAGAGTGAATA